>ML685792.1:14053958-14290476 GCA_007922175.1 Pelusios castaneus | reverse complement strand
AAGTGGGATTTTCTCCCACGAAAGCTCATGCGATTAATAAATCTGTTAGTCTTTAAAAGTGCCACAAGACTCTGTTGTCTTAAAAAATAAGGAATGCTTTAAGCAGTGAGGCAAGATTTTCTAATACTGTCATTCACAGTAATAACAGAAGCAACAAAAAATTAACTCTGAACACAAATGCAGCAGTAACGAGTACAATACTACATACAAGTGTACTACTCCACACATATCGACATAAGTATGTTACCAGATAGGGACACTGCTGTACTGTGTAAATAGGAGTCAGGGAATTAGAAGATGTTTAATACTGCAAATAAATACCACTAAATGCACGAAATTGGATTTCTATGCTTAGAGGAGTTCTACCAATAAAAGCTTTTGAAATAATTTTTTATAGATATTTACAAAGTGGAAAGGTGATGTGGAAAGGGGCAGACACAGTAAGTAACATGCACACCAGATTACAGAAAAACACTAATCTTTCCACTCTGAAGAAAGTTTAGTTCACATGTGAAAATGAGTCTCAGGATGGGTACGTACTACAGACTTCCACTGGCACAGCTATGTTGGTCAGGGTCTGTGTCTTCAGATCCTTGGGCTTTTAAACTTGTGTCAGCTGTAATATCCCAGGACCAATTCTCATCCTTTGTTTGTGAATCATTGAAATCATATGTATTATATTCATGTTTTGAAGCTACAAGTACTAAATGCTAATTTAAACATGCAAGAACTGCATATGCACTTTGTGCATATCATAATGGAATCGCACTTCAGAGAATATGAACAGTCAAAACCAGTTAGCTGGCTAGCGAAGTAAGATCTAACTCTCAACTAAATGGGATTTCTGTGTTACAATAATGGTTGAATACTGAAATTAATGAATTCCAAGATTGCAGGGAATGTTCTCTTAGTGGGCAGAATCCTACTGATCTGGTGCAAAAAAATCAGAAAGTCAAAAAAAAAAAAGGAAGGGGGGCACACACATGGAGCTCCAGCATCTCGTTAACAAAGCCAGCAGTTTCAATGACATGTGTAAGTTGTATAAAACAAAGAACCAGTTGCTGGCAGCCATTAAACACATTCCTACACAATAGTACCCTTCCCACTCCCAATTTTTAGTTGTTCATGTTGATGCCCTGAAAGATTTTTCCCCTCCCCCCAAGAGAGAAAGAAAACGAGAGTGAGAGCACAGAGAGCATGGCTTTGGGGGATGCAGCGCCACCAGCATGAGGGAGGGGTTTGGGGTGCAGTGCCTCAAAGAGGAGGATGTGGAAGAAAGCCAGAAGTATCTACTATGTGAAATGGACTACAGAAGCATCCAAGTATGCACGCCTATAGCACATTCACTGTGTAATGCTTCACTCTTATGTATGTGTAGTTACTTCAACCATCTACCGTAGAGTTAGTTTGCTTCCACATACCAAGTAACCCAGACTTATGATGGAATTTCAGCTTCATGTTAACTTTAATATACGAGCTTGGAATGCAATTTTGGTTCAGCCCTTAGTGCTATAATCATGTGTGCCTTACCCATTCGGTCACTTATTGACCTGGACTTGTATTCACTTATTAAATTTAGTCCTAAAGAGTCACTATGAATTTAGTCTTTCCCTTCGATGTACAGATATGGACACATTATATAGAGTCAGCTACTGTGCATGAATCTATTTCCAAATTATACCAGAATGAAAATGTTTAAACACCATTTGTCACGTGAGGAAAAAAATATAATTGCTCTGAGCACAAAAGGCCCTGCTAAGAAGTCAGGCAATTCTGATACACAAGGGACACAATTTGAGGAGTTTACAGGAGCCAGGACTCCCTGAGTTACCCAGATCCTACCTCAATGGAAGCTTCCTGTGTACCTTTGTGCAGAAGGAAGCTGGTGATCAGTTGATCTGCTGCCACATAGATCCATTGACAAAGCCTCTTGGGAAGATGGGCACAGATACAAATAAAATTACTTGAGCCTCTAGCAATCTCTCCAAACTGCAGAACAGCTCTCATGCTCTTCTGTGGTCTATGGGCAAGATTCCTTCTGCCCTCCCCAGCCCCATGCCTTGGGAATGCCCAATGCACCTCCCTACTTCCATTGGCTATACACTAGAATGAGAAACTGGAATTTAGAACAGAGCTCTCCCCCTCTTCCTTGGCCTCCAACACGTATGATCTCCATGATGCTCCCAATCTCTGGTGGATTAAGGAAGGGATCGACTTGAGCTGGTAGCGGCCAGCCTACTACCTTAGCATTTCTCTGGCAGCCTCTGAATTTCTGCAGATTCTAAACTAATGTAAAAAGAGCTACTAAGCATTACAGATAAAATTGAATTCCTGCAAGTAATTCCTGAAAAGTAATGGATGACTTTAAAAACAGCATTAACTAGCTCACTGAAAGAACATCTTGCTCCTCTGGGGCTAGGTAGAGCACCGCCACTTTACTCTCATTCCGAATCCTGCATATGGTACTGACAGTCCAACATTACATGTGAAGATGGCATCTTTCCCTGTGTCAGCCTAAGGCCTTGTCCACAAAACAAAGTAGAACTGTTTACACATAATGTGGATAATTGTATTTCAGTTAAACAGATTCCTAAATCTATTTAGGGCTTGCCTATGTATGGAGTTATTCTGGAACAGCCATTCTGCTTTGAATTCATACCCTACCTTGTTCCAGAATAACATCGTAACGTGTAGACTAGCCTTGGTTTAAACCTAAATAAACTATTTGCACTGGTTTAACTAATCCAGTTTACAAAACATCTTAATTAACACACTGTAAACCACCTAGATCAAAAGCTGACCGACTCCCTTTTGCTTGGGTTTAGTTGCTCTCCTGCCTTCCCTCCACCATCAACATTTCACAGTTGAGAAAGACCATAAAGCAGATGGATACTGCCAGCCTCCCCTGACAGAGGACACAAGAGAAATTCAGTAATTATTCCTTCGCACATCCAAAATGTTTTTTTTCAAAACCCTTATGGAAGGATGGAGAACATACCTGCAATAGGTACATATCCAACACCTTGCTGGTATACTGTGGGCATTAGGACCACTGGCTGGGGCTGCATCATCATGGCAGTTGGTAAGGACTTGAGACAAAAAGGATGACAGAAAAAACAGTTAAACACAACTAAAGTGATAATGCATTTGAGCAAAACCTACACGTCCTTCTAGTCAATGTACACTGACTAGTGCCTAGTACAGCAAACGATTTATTCACAAAAATAGATATGAAATATCAATTTCAGGAAATCCATTCCGAATACCCAAAATAAATTGCCATTTGAATGAATCTCAACCCCATGAAGCCACATCAAATTTAGCTAGCTTTTTGTAGCAAATCCCAGATAAAATGAGCTATACAGTTGCTTCATTAGTAAGAAGTAGGAAACAATCTGAATTTCCAAAATAATTTCTGCACATCTGCTCACACATTCTGCTTCATTTCACAAACTGTAAAGCTTCCACAATTGGGTAAATTTTATACCAAGAGCTTTAATTCTGTTACTATTTAAAAGGGAAGCAATGTCTCAAAATCAAGTGAGCCCAGCTGGATTTAGAAGAGCTGAAGACCATAAATATTTGGTTTAAACCAGTCTCAAATTTAGACTCTTCAACTTCCATTAGTAATATTCTCACTGACTGAAGGTAACTAAAGATCGTTATCAATGTTCACAAGGGGATGTACTGAATCTTGCATAGTGTTTAAAGGTTAACAACATCCAAGGCTCCTTGAGTCCTTGGATCTTGTTCAATTATTTTTACTTTTTGATTGGCTATTTTTGCAGGCAGAGCTTAACAACAATACCTATCTTAAGTGATATAAATTCTGATAAATATTTGACCATCTTTACACAACCTAGTCAAACCAAGGATCCAGTTGGTCTTTAGCTTGCAGAGTCCTTGGTTAAGTTCTACTACTCTGACTCCAAGTAGTAGTACTTGAGTAGTTTCACCACTCACTGTAAGTACAGGTGGTAAATCTCTCCAGCTAAAAAGAGGGCCCTCTGGACCAGCAGCCATCTAATTTTTAGAACAAAGATTTCCCTGCATCTTCCCCTTGCAAAAAAAAAAAAAAAAAAAAAAAAAAAAAAATGTTTTAACCTATTCTTATCCCTGTACAATTTATGACAACAGAACATTTATAAATCTCCAGTTGACTATTAATCTCATCTGGGACATCTGTCTTTACATTTGTGCCTGTAATATAAAACCTACAATCTTCCATGTAGTTAGGTTCCAAAGGGGTAGCCGTGTTAGTCTGTTGCAGAAAAACAGTCCTGTGGCACTTTCAATAAATAAATCTGTTAGGCTATGTACACACTACCATTTTTAACGCGCAATAATCCTCTTCCGCATTAATTCTCCCGTGGCTGTTGTTGCGCGAGATCGCGTACACACTATGCTTGCTCTAACGGAACAAAGCCCCCCCCCTTCTGAGCGCAGTCCTCCAGGAAAGCGAAGGGGATTGTGGGTACGTATCCCAGAGTCCCCAGTATCATCTCCCGTGGTGCATTCCGCTACTGACGCTACCCAGCGGTTGCCAATAGCAACGAGCGCGAATTTCAAATTGAAGCAACCTTCTTCTCGGCACTGCCTTTTCAGAATCGACATGGATTCAGCTGTGATCTTGAATGCTGCCTTCAGCATTGTGAACACAGCCCAGATTCTGTTGCGGTTTGCCTTTGGCTATGATTCGGAGCATGACACGGATGACTCGGTCTCGGATGATGACAGCATTGAAAACCAAACGGACATTCTGATCAGTTTCGCGGACCAGCAACACAGCCTGAACCGCCGTGTTTGGTCCCGGCAGACGAGCACAGACTGGTGGGAACGAATCGTCCTTCAGCTGTGGGATGATGATCAGTGGCAACAGAACTTTAGAATGCGGAAAGCCACATTTATGGAGCTATGCCAGGAGCTTGCCCCTGCCCTTCGATGCAAGGACACGAGGATGAGACCCGCCATGACCGTGGAGAAGCGTGTGGCTATCGCACTTTGGAAACTGGCGACTCCAGACTGCTACCGCTCGGTCGCAAACCAGTTTGGGGTTGGACGCTCGACCGTTGGAGTGGCACTGTCACAAGTATGCAGAGCCATCAACCGTATTCTGCTCAGGAGGATGGTGACCCCGGGAAACGTGAGGGAGATCATCGCAGGATTTAATGAGTTGGGCTTCCCGAACTGTGGGGGTGCAATAGATGGGACTCACATCCCTATTCTCGCTCCCGACCACCTTGCCTCTGAATACATCAACAGGAAAGGATACTTTTCGATGGTTCTACAGGCACTGGTGGACCACCGTGGTCGCTTTATGGACATTAATGCTGGCTGGTCTGGAAAGGTGCACGATGCACGCATCTTTAGAAACTCTGGACTATTCAGAAGGCTACATGCTGGCACATTTTTTCCAGACGAGAAAATAATTGTGGGCGGTGTAGAGATGCCAGTGGTGATACTTGGGGACCCCGCCTACCCACTGATGCCATGGCTCATGAAGCCGTACACCGGGAAGTTGGATCCTGACAAGGAGCGTTTCAATTACCGGTTAAGTAGATGCAGAATGGTTGTGGAGTGTGCCTTTGGCCGTTTAAAAGCGCGCTGGAGAGCGCTGTATGGCAGGCTAGATCTCCACGAGGACAGGATCCCATTAGTTATTTCGGCTTGCTGTGTTCTTCACAATATATGTGAAAGCCGGGGGGAGAGATTCAGGAACTCTTGGACCACTGAGGCACAATGTCTGGAAAATGCCTACCAGCAACCAGACACGAGGGGTATCCGGGGGGCGCAGCTAAGGGCAGTTCGCATAAGGGATGCGTTAAAAACCCATTTTAGTACTGTTGGTTAAAATTGTACCTTTGAATATAGTTACTAACCATTTCCTATATGTTTCAACTGTTAAAAATTAAGCTTTAGAAATTTTGTGTTTTTCCCCTGTAAACATTCATTGAATCAAAAACCGTTAATGTTAAATTAATGAAACAAATAAAGAAAGTCTGATTAAGTTTAACAAGGATTCAACTTTATTTAATTAACATTGATCAAAACTCGGGTTTGAGGGGAGTAGGGACTAAAGGTGGGTGTAGGTGCGGGACTCAACTACATATGTTGGGGGAGGGGTTCTGTTAGGGTTACACCATGGATGTCCATGGTGGTCTAAAAACTGTCTGGGGGGGGAATGTGGCGTGGATGCACTGAAAGGCATATGAGGCTGATGATGGGGGGTGCGAGCCTGTAGCAGACCGACCATGGTCTTGAGGAGGTTGGTCTGCTCCTGCATGATGCCTATCAGGGCATCCTTCTGCTGCTCTCTCCTCGCACTGCTCTGTCTCCTGTCCTGCCTGCACTGCCTCCTCCATTGCCTTGTCTCCCTCGCAGAAGCCTCATGGAACTGCATGAGCTCCTGGAAGACGTCTTCCTTGCTCCTGCGAGGCCTCCGCCTTATCCTCCTCAGACGCTCAGCTGCAGCTGTAGACTGTCCACCGAAGGTCATTCCTGTTCAGATATGAAAAATGTAGAATGCCGCTATTGTTCTCGCCACGGTCAGGAGCAAATGATGTTGTTCTCCCCACACATTCCTTCAATACACAAGAGGGGACCTATGGGGGGGCGGTAACAGATTTCCCAAAGCTTGGTACGGGTTGCAGAGCTAGTACAACGGAGAGTTGACTATTGCCACACCAAGTTCTGATCCCGTGCCCGAGATGGCTGAAATAGAGGCAGATCTCACACTGCTTAGAGTGCCTCTGCAAGCGAGAATGCATCTCCTTCATGTTGCCGACTTCAAGCCGGGACCTTACGCTGCAGGACTGTGCGCAGCAATGTTGCCCGCAGGAGTGCTTGCGAGTCTGAAAGGAAGAGTGTCCCTGAATGGTGGAGTGCAAAGGAATGCTCTACCATGTAATTTCAAGAGAAGACTCTGGAAATATTTGGATGACGCGTTCAGTGAGTTGAAAGGGAACGACTACTTGGAAATCGAGGCATACATCGATGACCTTTTTAAGTAATGCTAGTAACACCTTTACAGTTCTGTAAGGAACAGAACTGAGGACACCGAAAACAAAAACCCCTTGCAAAAAAACCATGTCTACGCTGAGCTGTAGCACCTAGAATAGAGGACATTGCGAACGGGACTTACCAGAGCTGCCTTCTGATGATTCCTGGGTAGGCGTGGAGAAGGAATCAGTGGAGCTTGTTTCTGGCTGGGTGGAAAATAACTCCTGGCTCCCCGGGTCAGTGGCTCCGTTCTCTCCGTCCTCGTAGTCTTCTTCTTCTGATTCCTCGTCCACAATTGCCTCGTCGCCTTCTGCTTCCTTCTCTGTTTGGGGTGCAGTCTCCGAGGTGTCTACCGTGCAGTTCGGGGTGGTTGTGGGATCGCCGCCCAGGATCGCCTCCAGCTCCTTATAGTACTTGCACGTTGCTGGCGCGGAGCCAGAGCGCCGGTTAGCCTCTCTGGCTCTGTGAAATGTTATCCGCAGCTCCTTCACCTTTGCCCGGCACTGCAGGGTGTCTCGCTCGTACCCCTTTTCGGTCATGGCTTTGGATATTTGACCGAAAATGTCAAAATTCCTCCGGCTGCCACGTAACTGTGACTGCACGGCGGACTCTCCCCAGATGCCGATCAAGTCCATCACCTCTGCTGCTGTCCAGGCTGGAGCTCGTTTGCTGCGGCGCGACGACATTGCGAGCGAAGCACACAGAGGCAGCAGCACCGAACAGCGAGGCAGAAGGGAGAGTGGTGAATTCAAAAATTCGCGGGACAGAAGAGGAGGTCGGGAAAAATGACGTCACGACGATAGAGTACAGGCGGAAGTGCAGAAGGGATGGAATTTGAATTGTGGGCCATTTCCGTTATATTCACATTGCGCGATAAGCGTACACACACTGGCCATCGCGCAACAACTATTCCGCGTTAGCAGCAACCACGCTCGTTTAGGTGGTTTACATTTTGCGCAAAAAGAAGGGACTTAACGCGGAATAACTGTAAGTTGTGTGTGTACGCTCTGTTTGTTATTGCGCATTAAAGGGCTTTATCGCGCAATAACTTTGTAGTGTGTACAAGGCCTTAGTCTTTAAAAGTGCCACAGGACTCTGTTGTTAATCTTCCATGTGAAAGTAAAAGTTTGTTGTGCATTTTGAGCTCTCTGACTACAACCTAAAAGCCTAAAATATTTCATTTGAGGAGCACTCTCAGGGGAAGATAGTGACCAAAGTAGAGAATGATTAGCTAAGCCTATTCAAACAAACAATCGGGAATACTTCTATTCTCATTATTAGAAAGCTAGTAGGGTGAAAAGTTGTATTTTATATATACAAGTAACAACAGTTTCAGAGTTAGAAAAACTAAACTTCAGCTGTAAATAAAACAGCATGGAGGACTTGTCTTTTCTGAAAAAAATCAGGCAACATGAAGGGTCTCAGAATTTGTATAACTTTTTCACTGTGTGCACACCTTTTAGGATTACATTTTCAGTGTTCATTGATGAGATAGTTAAAAATATTGTGTTCACTTACATTTAGCATAGGCACTTGTTTATTTCAGGAAGGCTTCAACAAAATAAAATCAACATGCCAAAACATTATAAAGTTTGTGGATGATACCAAGCTGGGAGGAGTTGCAAGTGCTTTGGAAAACAGGATTACAATTCAAAATTATTTGGACAAACTGATGAAGTGGTCTGAGGTAAATAGGATGAAATTCAATAAGGACAAATGCAAAGTACTCCACTTAGAAAAGAACAATCAATCAGTTGCACACATTCAAAATGGGCAATGGCTGCCTAGGAAGGGGTATTGAGGAGAGGTATTTGGGTGTCATAGTGCACCGCAAGCTAAATATGAGTCAGTGTAACTATTTAACACAAAAAAAAAAAAACACACACACCACCACATTTTGGGATGTATAAAACAGGAATATTTTAAGTAAACCATGAGAAGTAATTCTTCTGCTCTACTCTGTGCTAATTAGGTCTGAACTGGAATATTGTATCTAGTTCTGAATGCCTCACTTAAGGAAAGTGTGGACAAATTGCAGAAAATCCAGAGAAGAGCAACAAAAGTTATTAAAGGCCTGGAATACGTGACCTACAAGGGAAGATTGAAAGAACTAGGATTGTTTAGTCTAAAAAAAGAGGAGACAGGTGACACAATAGCAGTTTTCAAGTACCTAAAAGGGTGTTACAAAGAGGAGGGAGAAAAAATTATTCTCCTTAACCGCTGGTGATAGAACAAGAAGCAATGGGCTTAAATTACAGCAAGAGAGGTTTAGGTTGGCCATTAGGAAAAAAAAATCCTAACTGTCAGGGTGATGAGCACTGAAATAAGTTGCATAGGGAAGTTGCGAAATTTCCATCACTATCAATTAAGATCAGGTTAGATACACACGTGTCATAACACCATGTTATAAGATGGTAGTTGGTCCTGCCATGAGTGGAGGAGATTGGACCTAATGACCTCTCATGGTTCCTTCCACTTCTATGATACTTTAATAAAACAGTCAATACAACCATTTCCTCTGCTCCAATTCCCCAAGAAAGTCACCCTCCATATCTTGAGGGCAGCAACACATTTGGCTTACCGTGTAAGACATGACCAAGTTAATCATTCCTTCTTTGTCATCTCCCTGCCTTCCACTCAGACTATACCACTCATCCTCCACTTTTCCTTGTTTCAGAGACTCCGGAATAGTAATGTGAGTCCAAGCAATGCGGTCATCCATTGAAAAGGCTCGCTGAAGGGCATTAGAAATAAAATATTTCTGATCAAATTCACAGCCTTCTCAAAATTAATTCCTGATTAATATTCTTTGAACTCAAGTCTCAGGGTCACATTTTCCCCATTTCAGTTTTAAGCCATCTTTTGCAATACAACTTTGGCAGCAGAAATTAACACCAGCCTGGTCAGCCAGTATTCTGTGAAAAGATTTTATTCCAGCAAGGATAAAGCTAAGTACCTTTTTAAAAAGAGGGACTATGGATTTTCTGCATGTGGAGTTGGGACAGGCAACGAAAGCTTATTACTTTCATATCCCAGGTGGAATGTGCTATAGAAGTGCTACATTAACATCACTATGGACTGTACATGATAGCAGCTCCAAAGTGATACATATTGTAGGTCCTTAAATGCTGATAAATCAGAAGGCTTCTAGTTGCTCCATTGCTATGTTGAATTATTAGCCACTTATTTATCCTCGTTTTCTTAGCTCACTAAAGGATCCAAACTACAAAAAGTCGGAAACCAACTTGTGCAAAATTATTTTCCTCTTTACACAGAAAGGATGGCTTGGTATTTACCAGGGATGGTTACCACCAGCCAGGAAAACTTGTAATCCCAGTTTAAGCAAAATTGTTTTGTTAATGCATACCAGATTACATTTAGTTTTAGTAACAGTTTAATTGTGATTATTTAACATAGTAGATTCACAGACTAATTTCATTTAGGGCAGAACAAATAAAAAGTAAACTGCTGTGGGCATAATACTAATATACATCATAAAATTAAACATCAGAACGCTTGTACATATTTTGGTTTGGTATTTTCTCAAGGAAGTTAACAATTCATGACTTCTCAGTTTTCAATAAAAAAAAAAAACCCCTAAACATTCCATTATATTAAAATGACAATGCAGAGTTACAGGAGTGAGCATTGTGCAACTCTGCATTGTGCAATTCTGCAGCAGACGACCAACTTGGATGCACTGATAAACTGAACCTATTCCTCAGTTTTGAATGGATGTATTCAGTTTGAAAAGATTTGTTCTATGGTTGCTGAACTTGTTGGACACTGATGCAGTTATTTTTCCCAAGTTTAAACTGAGTTTAAGCTAATATATACCTGCACCCTGCCCGCAAGTAGTTTTGTCCCAGGAAATTGCCAACACTGTTCTGTCTCCTGCAATCATAAGCTTCCACATATCCTCACAGGGTCGTTGATTGAGAGGAATACCTCTCAAGAACTCTTTTTCTTTTCTTTTTTTAAATTCAAGAGCTTGTCAGCACAGACAGTGCAGTGTTCAAAGTGAAATGTTTTAAGAAGACAGGCAAGTGCATTTTAAAAATAGCTGGAGCATTTTAAGGGAATGTGGTTTCATTTCTACATCTAACAAATTTCAATAACCAAGGCAGGAAGTCATGAATGCAAAGATACCAGAGTCAGGTTTGAGTCCTAGAGGGTCACCAACTTCCATTCAATCAGAATTATTTGTCTGTGATTATCTAGGCATCCAGGAGCAGTAAGAAATCCAGAAGGACCCAAAACCTGCAAACCAACTTATTCTGAAGGGAAAATGCCCTAAAACAGAGGAATGTTATAAAAGGAAGCAAGTTCTTCAACATGCTTCTCAACAGCACCTCCTTAGTCTTGTATGGGCTCCAAATTAAGACAGCTGCTTTAAGTGAAATTGGTTCACTATATGTATTGAGAAATGGACTTATTTACATGAGGTGTAAATGAGAGCTCTCCTAATGATTTCATACAGATGTTGAATAGCGTCAGGGGAAGAAAATTAAACTTTGTTGGATTTTGCAGATGAATACCCTGGAGATGGCCCACCAATAATCTTCTGGATTCAATCAAAGGAGGCAGAACCTAAGCCATTATCAAGTGTTTCCATTTGGCTCTGCAGTTTCTTGAGATCAGGACAGTAGTATTTGTTCATCAGTAATATCAAGTGTCACATCTACACTTAGCTTCCTGGATTGCTGGATTTCCTTGTTTGTGGGTAGGCAACCATCCACAAGCAAAAGCATTATTAATGACCATGTCATGTCTTGAACCCTAACGGAGCCAGATTACCCACAAAACAAAGGTTTTAGAGACTTAGCTTCTTGATAGCTTGCTCTGAAAAGGGAAAACAGTGTGCGAGATCTCTTGTGTAAAGAGATTGTTTCCTCATCGCTGGAAATATTATTTATGGGGGACAGCACATTCCCCTCAACGAAAAGCTTGATGGCCTCTATATACTGAGAAATCTACTGTTGCCCTGATGATCCTGGACAGGCAAAGTCTGAGTACTTTAGGGTTCCAAAGTTCACCATCCAGCACTTGCTACCCAGAAAATTGGCCACCTTGACATAAAACAGTTACACTGAAAGTAAAAGCCTGATAGCTATGAAAATAGATGTGATTCAACATCTGAAAGGTACATGGTTCTAACGCATTACCATTATATATAGCTTTTTTAAGATTGGTGCCTCTCCTACACATGCACCAGGAACAGCAGAGAAAATTTTAGGCACCAAGGGTAGTAAGTACAAGCAGCACAGTGTAGCTGGAAGGAAGAGATATTCAATGAACAAAGTGGGAGGCAGCAGTGGAAAAGCCAGGAAGGAACTGTAGCTGTTAGGAGTGAATGCATAATGTGAATCTGGGATTCTAGCTACTAACCAGGTAAACTGAACGTTAGTTACTAGACCCCCTTAAATGGAATAATTTCTTAATTCTAATTTGTCTACAAATTTTTTTCCACACTTACCTGATTTACTGCCACCAAAACTCTCATATCTTGAATTAAAGCTACAATTTGACACAAGAAGCCTTGCAACATTATCTCTGCACAAGCAGCCTATTTTTAGTACCCAAGAGTGCTCCTAACATACTGCACTGTAGTTTGACAGAGCATTCAGAAAGCACTTGATTTTCAACCTAATCCAGCTTTCTGACAACCTCAATGCCATCCCTCCAGAACTCATACAATTACATTAGAATCTCAGCTTCCATTTAAAAAAAAAAAAAAAAAGGACAGCATCTCTAATTGTTGTGGCTGAAACGAAAGATGTGGAAGTGTGATCCATGAACAAAACGAAACACTCCAGGTGCTGGTGTAAACCACTGGGTTGTGTCACCTCAATTTTACTCTGTAAAGCCTAAATTCAATCTCAATACAGCCAAGCAGAAACAAAAACAATTCTAACCTCATCAAATATCTCAAGATAGAAAGAATCCACACCCGGGGGAACAGTGCACTGAATAACTTTGTTCCAGCGTGGGTTCTTGGCTCCATTGTGCGCTGTAGGAGTTTCATACACAGCATAGCCAAGCCGTATCCGACAGTATGGATCCATGCGAGTCATACCATAGTTCTTTGCCAATTTTGCCTGGGAAGAAACAAAAAAAGTTTTGTTTATTTTCTTAATTTTTAGTGAAATCTATATTACTTTATAAGAAATCCAAGTTTGTCATGCTAGAATGAGGATACTGACTGGGTACAACTGAGACATGGGCAGAGATTTAAAAAAAGATAAAAAGAGGCACAGAGAATGAAGCAACTAGGGGTATTGTTAAATTATGGGATATTATGAGAGAGAAGAAAAATGTTTTGTTTGCTGTCTGTTAGAGACCTCATGTGCTATACTATTGGCTTACCACAGTTCTACAATTTGTTTCATAATCACAAAAATTACAAGCAAGCAGCAAATACAAATTGGTAAATTAAGCTGAGATTTTCCATATTTTAGTTTTACATAAAAAAAACTTTACACAGTGGGTAATTTGTCCTATTTTGCAGGAATACTTGTAAAAAGAAAAGACCAACAGATCTACAAATACCACATTAGTTCAACATTACAAAAGAGCCATAAAATAAACCAACCGACAAAAGCCATTTATCCACTATCATGATAAACAAAAACACAAAAAATTAAACAAAACCCTAGTTTTGTTACTCAAGTTAAATTATTCATCTCAGGCAAGCTGATGAGTGTTTTACCCAGAGTAGATAAAAATCAATGCTTAAAAGATTGCATTTTGTTCTATTTAAAATTAAATAGAATTTTTTTTAAAAAAGAAACTTGTTTAAAATTAAGTTTAGACTGACTAGTTATTAGTTATTGCTGACTTCAAAAAGTACCTAATAAAATAATTTCAATTAAATAATAGATATTAAGTACTAAATATTTACAGCCAAGTTTTAAAGAAAGCCAAACCATTGAACTGGTAGAAAGAAGTGAATCACTACACATCTGGAATCTCAATTGTTTAAGTGCAAAACCAACTTTTAGAGCACTAGGCTCTTTTGCAGGTGCAGAGAAAATATATTCTCAAACTAGTTCAGATTTTATAAAAACTATAGTTCAAAGTTTTAAAAAAAGTTGGGCATTAAAGCCAAAAAGCATACTCTCTTCCTACTGATGAATAAAAGCAGTGTGTCACAGGATGAGTCTTCTAGTTCTAGAATCTTGGACATAGTGAACTGAACTGATTATTTCTGGACACTAACTACAAACACTTCCTTTATTTAAATAAGTCAGTTTTAAATGCAAAACATATATTGACCAACAGGTCTAACTTTTCTCTTATGTATCCAGCACATTTAAGGTAATTGTAATAAAAATTAAAATGCCTTTTTGTGCATTTTAATTGATTTAAGAGTTTGATAAGTCACATTTAAAGAAACAAACTAGAAAATAAGTAATGCATCATTCACCATTAAAAATTAGTACCTAAACACAAGTAATGGGTTTAATCTGCAGCAAAGGAGAGTCAAATTTGGTATTAGGAAAACCTTTCAAGCTTTAAAATAGGCTTTTAAAAGAGGCTGTGAAATCCCCATCAAAAGGAATTTTTTAAGAACAGATTGAACAAACATCAATCAGGGGTAGCCTAGGTTTACTTGGTCATGCCTTAATAAAGAGGGCTGGACTTTCTCTCAAGGTCCCTTCCAGATCCACATTTCTATGATTTTAAGATAAAATGTACAACTGCCTAAATAAATATGGTTAGCAAAAAGACGCACCAAATTTAGTGTAGAAGTTATATTTAGTTGCAAACCAACATGCTTTAATGGTTGCCAATGAACAAGAATCAAGCTCTTTTTAGGAAAAGAACTAAAAAATACAAATGAAAAACAAATGAAATCAGTGACTTAAATGTTTTCCTGTTTGCTGATTTAAATCAATCCACTTTATTAATATCTAAGAGTTTAACAACACAGTCTGCCACAAAGTATTGTAACACTTGTATCTGTAGTAAATAAAATCCCTCACTCCTTTAAAATAAGCTTACGCTGTGAAATGTCTTAGAATCGTATTGTCTTTCAGTAGGGACTCTCTCAAGATAACAAGCAGTACTCGAACAAAAATGGAAGTCCAAAATTAACTTGTGAATTATAGCTTGGCCTCCAATAGGCAATTTGGAATGCCATGCCACCACATAAAACTGTCATGCACCTCACGAAGTGCTTGAGCCTCATCAACACTGCAAACAAGTTGACCAGGTCTGAGTCTTTAGTGTACATAAGGCTCCTACATCTTCAGGCAGCATTGGTGGCACTGCTGAATCTGCACCATCTTCTGTTGGTACAACTAAAGGCATGATCCCTGACTGACAGTCATTTTACTATACTGGTACAAACTGCACCTTTGCCAGTAGACCTGGTTCTGCATAAGGAGCATTTCATTAGTACTGGCAAAGCATCCCACTGATGACATGGCCACAGTCATTTCTGCCACCACTTTAGATAAAATGGCCATAAAGCAGGTTTTACTTGTATTTAAAGACAATGGAAAAGATAGGTCTGCTCCTTGAAAGATTCTTTACATAAAAGGCTTCTAGGAGGTCAGCTGTAGGAGTGTTGGATCTAGAAGATTTTTTTTTTTTTTTAAATGAACAAAACAAAACAGTTCTCCAGTTTAGACAGCACTTTGGAGCTAAGGTAAGAAAGTTAGGAACCCTATAAATTAAGCTACCAGATTTTAAAACTTAATCAGGTAGAAAGAGCATTCACACTTTTGCAGGACTTGCAATTTAAGGCGGCACAGTGTGCAACAGTTAATCCTTCACTAAACTGGGAAAACATTTATGAAGTAAAACCTATGCTTCCCAGCATATAGTTAAAAACTGCAATGAAATCTCAAGATGTTGATATAAACAGCGAACACTTGGTTTCAAGTGTATTGATTATATCTGCTTTAAGGCATTTCTACTACAGGAACTATATCTGTGTAACTATGTTGACAGTCTCACAGGACAGTCTATACTGATGGAAGAGGGTTCCCTCCCCACCATTGGTGAAGGAATACCACCTTCCTGAACAACGATAGCTAATTCAACAGAAGCACTCTCCCCATCAACATCACTGCATATACAATGGGGTTTACATTAGCATAGTTAAGTCAGTCTGGGTTGTGGATTTTTCACACTCCTGTTCAATGCAGCTATGACCATTTTAAATGTACACTAATGTCAATAATTGAGTTGTGGGCAACGTGGACTAGGGCAGTGGTTTTCAAACCATAGTGGGTAGTGGGTCGCAGCACCCCCTGATGCTGCTGCCAAGAGACTGGAAAGCATTGCTCAGAGATGTAATTGTTGCATCTCGGGCATAAATGATTTTTTTCAACTGGGTCCTGAGGAAAGAAGTTTGAAAACCACTCTAGGGGTTGAAGCAAGAGTCCTGCCTATCAGTTAGAAGAACTAAATCCAGAAACAGCTGGCCCAAGGCAAAGAAAGTCATAGCCTGGTATCAGAAAGCCTAAGCAAAAGGTTAATATCAGAGTTTCAGTCAGGAGGAGGCTGAGGGTCTGAGCCTGGAGCCAGAATTCAGGAAGAGGTTGAGGGCTAGAGCAGGTATAGTGTGGCGCTGGAACATGACTTGGGGCACAGTGGAGGCAGGGACAAGGTCAAATGCAGCTCCAGGGAATGCAGTGAGCAGGACTAAAGGGCTGTTGCCACTGAGCTTAACTATCAGCCTGTTGACTCCTTCATCCAGCCAATCAGATAACAGGCAGAGCTTCTCTCCAGGCCAGCTCTGCTCAAATTGCCAGAAGCCCAGATCTGCTGCAAGCCAGGCCCCTAACAGCCAGGCCTTTAAAAAGCAGTTGAATTATTCTCAGTGTTTTACTGAGAGTTCTAAGTCTTTAGGGAAGACATCTGTGTAGAAGTCTGGGGACAATATTGAGACAAAGTCTGTAGACTTGTCCATCTCATTTCTACACTTGCATAGCTTACCACCTTATAACTTACCAGTCTTAGAGAAAAATAACTGTAGCAGTTATGCTCAAAGTCTCTACAGCAGAGATAACGTTTACTTTGCAAGATTAAAATCCAGTCCACAAACAAGATGCATTGCAGAATTTACTAGCACTTGCATACCGAGTACATTTCATGTAACAGAGGCCTACACTGAAAATGTATATAGGCATGGGGTGTGAAAAAGCAACACCTGGGAAATATAAATATGCTGACCTAATTCCTGCTGTACACAATATTAAGTCAACAGAAGACTTGTCAACATAGCTACAAACCCTGGGAAAGAAATCACCACCGCAATAGGAGAACGCCTTTCATTGCTGTAGTTGTGAGAGTCCTAAAAATGCTACAGAACACAGCTGCAGCTTAAGCTTTGCTGCTGTAGCATTTTGAGTGTAGATGTACCAGAAGACTCAAATCACTGGGTACTTTTATCAGTTCTCTAAAACCCTTTAAACAAAAAGATGGGGCTTTCTATAGTTTTGTGATTAGAGTCTTGAAGAATCACACCGGGGGACATCAGTTAACTTCATTCCTCTTTCTGGTCTACACAGTGCTTGCTTGCATATTCATAAAATCAGGATCTGGACTCACACCAATGAGAACACCAAAGTGTAGTATTATTGTGTTTAAAGATGCTGCAACATTTAGACATACTGCCTTAAGACAGGGCAATGGTAATTTTTCCTCTCCAACAGTCACACTCATTGCAGGTTTAATATTCAAGATTGTGAGAGAGGCATTGTTGAGAACAAAATAATGACTCAACGCAGGCACTGCACAACCAGTCTGCAATTCATCAATGTGGGAAAGCACTTTGACATCTTGAGTATGAAAGGAACTTTGTAGAACCAAATTATATTCTCTCTGCCATGGTTACTCTCATTTTACCCCAGGCAAGAACTCTTATTTTACACATATTTCGTCATTCTGAATCATCCTTTTCCTCTTGAACAGTCCTATTTCACATCTTCCAGTGGCAGGATAGAGTTATGAGAGAGGACAGAACAGCCTCCATCTTTCTAGACCATAATACCAATCCACAGCTAAGGCTACCATGGAGGGTGCACCTAACAGAGCATGCTGAATATGGCAAAACAGCCCTGCAGTAGCAGGGAGACTGGCTAGACAACCTGAAAGATTCATCTCACTTTTATAATTTGAAATAAGTTTATTTTCTTCCCTTCTTGCCGGCTCATAGATACCAACGGCATCTCAGTTTAACATTTCCAACTCCAGTCTACCTATGTATCCTGAACAACAGTGTCTCTGCTGGTCAAGTGATTACCGTTATCACTTATCTTCATCATTATAAATACATCAAGAGAATCCCTTCTGAAGTGCCTAACAAGTGGATTTACTGTAGATGAAGCTATTTCTAAAATAAATGAAAAGTTAAAATGTTTCACTGAAAAACAAAACTTCACTTCTGTTTGCCTCTATTTTTGTTGAAGCTGTAGCCAAGTATTTACTGGATCAGTCAAATTTTAGAGTTTATTCTATTAAAAAATGGAAGTTCATGAGTTTTCCCCTTCAACTGTACTCCTGGATTTGTGCAAATAAATATATTAAAATTAAAATAAGAAGCCTCTTTCTTTCTACTGTCACAGTGCATTTGAATTTTATGCTGCAGTAAACTCTTGCAAAATAATGTGCAAATGGTCTTAAGCAAGGAAAATCCCTGCCTCAACCTCAACCTAGACTGTTAGAAAATACCCCCAAACTTTAATCACAAGTTAAAGTCACCCATTCATGTCCATCCAGATTGTGGCTAAACAAACCTCTAATTTATATAAGAAATGAAGAGGTTACAGTACATCCTGCAACACAACCTTAATTGTGCCCTCTGGAGCTGGTAATAGCTCAGTGGCTGGGGCAACTTAAGTCCATCTGAGAAAGTTCTAAGAGAATGTGCCATCATTTGTGTTGTGCTCCACAGGTTTGAATTCCAGCATTTTTCAATCTGCAAGCAATTCAACTGCTTTCACTGTCTTAGATGTAGCTGTACTGAATAGTGGAGAGTTTAATTTTAGCAGCTTTGCACAGTTGTGACAAGAGGTGAATATGCACAAAGAATCGGGAATGCCTCCTTCCAGCATAACTATTGCAGCCTGTGTCCTCAGAGGTGGACAAGCATGCATTCTTGCCATAGAGATTATCAGCACTTTGATGGTAAACAAGACACTTGTCTCCAGTGCTTAGGGAAGGGTAAGCGAAGACGGTGACTTCTGAGGGCAATGGTGAAGGAGTGAGGACCGTTCGTTTTGCTAGTTGTAGTGGTGGCTCTCCTCATCAGCTCTCCTCTCATTGAGAGGCAAACACCAGCCCTCCAAGCTGAGGATCAGGGTAGAGATGCAGGAACATGGGTGTTTGGGGAAACAGTTGTTCCTACTATGCTCCATTGCACAGTTCTGACCCTCACCTTTTCATACAATTCTTTAAGGAAATGGTCCAATACACCCTCACTGTCCCTCATTGCATGACCCCCCCCTTCCATATGTCCCCCCAACTTGTGCAGCAGAAAGTAATTTGAACTGTTGGACTCAAAGTAATTTTATTTTTAAAATTATAAAAATATTTAGCCCAGAGACACAAAGGGTAATACAACAGCTCCTATTAGCTGTTTTTAGTGCCAGCTCAGGAGGTGTGGCTTCTACTACTTCAGTCACAGAGGCTCTTTTACACACTTTAGGAGACAACATGATGAAGCAAAAGAATCACATTTACAACCGTGTCTGTTCTATTAAAGAAATGGACACTTTAAACAATATACAAAATGACCAAACAAATAAATTGGTTATTTCTGTTACAATCTCTTTTCTCTTGGCATAATAAGGCTAAAGTATATTTCCCATATTTTAAATAAAATTATCACCTGTTCTCTTCAAGAATATATGCTTTTATCACCAGGCATATTTCATACAGCCCATACCATAGGAGAAGACTGCAACACCTTGTGTCCTTAGGTACAAGAAGACAACTGCAAGGACCTTTGAAAAAACCCTTGGTGCCATAGAGAGGCCAAATGGTAGCACTTGGTAGATGGCAGCCTCTACCAATACAATGAGCCTTAGGAAGCATCTGTGTGCAGGACAGATGGATAACATGAAAATAAGCATCCTGGAGGTCAAGGGCTGAGAACCAGTTCCCTCTTTTCAGCATTGGTAATGGTGTCAATAAGGTAACTATCTTGAACTTTTGCCATCTCTCATATCTGTTCAGTGCTCTCAGGTCCAGAATGGGCCTTCATCCCCCCTCCCCCGCTCTTTTTCTATACTACAAGATATTGGGAATAAAAGTCCTTGCCCCTGGATTTATAAGGGACAGGCTTTAACATCCCTATCAGTAGCAGGTGGTCTATTTTTAGTGCAGAACATGCACGAGTGGGGTCCCTGAAAAGGGAAGGGGAAGGAATGTTGGAGGGATGGATGTAAAAAAAATGGCGTATCCCGATTCAATTATTTCTACTACTGACTTGTCTGTTTTGATTGTGGACCAACTTCAATGGAATTCCCTGACATGGAATTTGAATTGTATAATTCCTGACTGATCTGCTGCCTGCTGAATGATGTCTCCACCCCAAACGAGAAGAGTTTACTTAACCAACACTAAAAAGAAAGATGACATTCAATGACAGGAATGCAAAAGTTTCAATTTGAATCAAAGTTTATAAGCAGAGCCCTGCATGGAAACAAAGTTTGTATTCACAGATATAAAGCGGATACCTGCAAACTTGCAAGGATCTATTTAAAAGACTAAGATGATACACTAGTTTTCCAAAAATGTCCCAGAAACACCAAAACTTCTCACTCTGAATATTAAAATAAGAATGGAAGATCTACTGTGTTGGTATACAATCACAGAATCGTAGACATAGGGCTGGAAGGGATCTCAATAGATCATCCAGTTCAGCACTCCCACACTAAGGTAAGACCAACATAAACTACAGTTACAATCTCACAGTAGCTTATTTTACAGCCGCATAACTTATCTTATTCCCTGATGAAAAAAGCTTCTGCCCAAAAGCTATGGGAAAATGTGTCATGGAAGCTGTTGCTTCTGACAGTTTAGTAATCCAATGCCTGAAGTCCATGTTCACTCAACTATTGTGGGTGGCCAAAATAGCAAATACTGATGAGACACTTTAAATAGAAAACTGCAGTACTGCGCATTATAGTTAATGCTGTGCAATTTAGTATGTAAACACTGCTAGGGACTGTGTGTGCAGGTCTTGCTTCATAATGAGAGACCGATACACAGAGCCACTTAACTGGCAATTATGATTTGTTCACATTACCCACATCCAATTAGCATAGCAACTTTAATTTCAGCACCAGATCTCAGGTGGCCACTGGCAGAAGATGTAACAGATTAACAAATGTATTAGAAGAGAGCTACAAATCATACCTGTACTACAGTGATGCTGAGTCTGCCTACTGTGCCCATCGGTCCTCCATACTGTAACTGTTGAGCTGCCTGTGCGTCCAATTGAATCTGCTGCTGCTGCTGCGTTGGGGTGATGCGTAGGAAATCCTGAGGAAGCTCACCAATGTACACCTATAGAACAAAAAAAAAAAAAAAGGGATCATTAAGTTATTTCAGCATGATTTTATTCTGATTTTGACAGCATGAATAAAGTAGCAAGTTTGCATGACCCAACTTTAGGACAAACCTATTATGGCATTATGTATGCATGTCTTTGCTGAGTTACAAAAGGTGCCACATTTTATGAGTTCAGGATAGATGCTACAGGAATACAAATAAACTGTCCCCAAAGAGCCCTAGTCGTGGACCAGGATCCCATTATACTTTTCTGAGCTGCTGCACAAATGCAGAACAAAACAAACAAAAAACCAGACAGTGCCTGCCCCAATGAGCTTACAATCTAAATAAAAGATGAGATGATAAATGAACACAGACAAGTGGGGGAAGTACAAAGAAATAAGACAATACTGGTTAGCATGATAGGCAGTGGTGTCTGCACACCATTGGCCTACTCATTGTCAAGCTTTTGGTAGGCATCTAGGCAAAGTTTGAGGTGGGATTTAAAGGTGGATAATGAGGTAGATTTGTAGGTATTTACAGTGAGCATCTACCAGGAATGTGGAACAGCACAAGAGAAAGCACAAAATGTTTATTTGACAATTTAACAGGTGGGCAATGGAGGCCTGAATAATGGATAGATCAGATTCTAGTATCAACAGCAAATGAGAGTTGACAGGTATAGTGGCATAGCCTGAGAAGTACACTGAAAGCAAAAGATAAGTAGCTTGTCTGAAGTAAGAGAGAATGGGGAGTCAGAGGATTCCAAGACAGAAGAAGTGACAGTCAAAGGAAGACTAAGAAGGTGTTCATAGTAGCAGTCAATGGCTATGAGCAAGGCAAGACTGCTTTTTTGTCAAGGCCAGGAAAAAAGAAAAAAAAAAAAATCACAATAATCAAGATGCAAAAATGACAAGAGTTTAAGCTGCATGGATGGATAAGGACAATCATACCCGAGATGTTATGCAGAAAGAATTAGCAAGATTTAGATACTGTCCAGATGTGAGGAGCTAGAGAGACCAGAGTCACAGAAAATGCTCAGTTTATGATAAGGAGAGAGAGACAAGCAGAATGGTGTTCACAGTGATCAAGAAAGAAGATGGTGGGGATAATATTTTTTTTTGAGTGATGGGGGGATTAATAGTTCTGTTTTAGCCATATTAACTTGAGATCATAGCTAGACAGCCATAAAACGTTAGAGAAAGAAAAGCAAAGATTTTTGTTCAGATAAGATATGGCTGGAGTAGAGAGATAGGTCTGAGAGTCAGAGGTATTAATTGAACTTGTTTGTGGATTGGGAGAAGCAGGTGAGAGTTTTAGAAGAGAAAGGAAGAAGGCTACATCGTATTTTATCAATATCATGGCTATGATACTGCCATCTGATGTGCAGAGACTGATATTCATGCAGCAGTAAACATGGCAGGAACCCTGACGATTAATGCAATCTCTCAATACCATCATAACCAAATCAGGGATGTCTCTCATCATGATAGATACTGTAGAAATATAAAGCCAGATCCTAAAATATGATCCATGCTGGCAGTAAAGTTTGTTAAAAAACTGAATGGAAAACTAGTTGATAGTAATTGATTACAACTCCAATAGGAGTTAAGTCATTAAGTATTGACAGATTTTGGGGTGCAGGAGAAGGGGATAATTTTCAGTTTTAATAAATCAAGTCCTAGCTCAGAGAAAGCTGTGCCAAAATTATAAAAATACTAAGAATATAAGAATCAAGTGAAACATTAATAGGTTCTTGACTAAAATGACAAGCGGAGTACTCTAAAAATTAGTCCAGTAAGCGAGTGGAAAAGCATAAAAGTTAATAGAAATAGGTAAAACAACCTCAGTCTACAAAAGAAAAATATTTGTATATTTATAGTACGAGCTGTTCACTAAATAAAAAATACTGCATATATTTCACATTCTACAAAACAGCAATTCCCAACAATGACAATAGTGACATATGGAAGTATTCCACACAAATGAATAACCTTGTAATTCTTGTAAATGCACACCTACATCATCTTATTTTAGGAAGTTAGAACACCTTTAGGCTACAGGTTGAGAATTACAAGCTGTTTTAAGATAGTATCTATGTAGCAGCTATATGAAAAAGCAATTTTGCAACAGCAACAGCTTCTTTCTAAATAAGAGTGTCAGGATCTCGGCAACAGTAGGTGCTGCATGCCAGGACTAAAGAATATTGATAAAGGTAGGGATAGGAAGATTACCTGAACGTCCATCCCTGTTCTACCAATTTAAGTTAAGAATTGGAGAATGCAAACATGGTCTCCTATAAAAGTTACTTGATTGTCAGTATTCAATGCTAAACATGATCACATTTTAATCACTGGTTTCAATCAATATAGTCAACATTGTTTTATGCAAGGCCCAAACTTAAACCACCATCAAAAAAACCTGTCCTGTGTTGTAGAAGCTTTGAATAATCCATTTCCATAGCTTCATTCATATCTTTTGGATCCCAGAAGTGACGGTTGAATCTGTCCTTATATATGCAAAGAATAAATGTATACTTCAAATACTAGTTTAGTCAGCATCAATGTAAAAGTAGATAATCCATTTTAAACATTTATATAATTGCTATTTGACATTTAGCACAATATGAAAGTACAAATTCTAGTTCCTGAGTTAGTTTTTCTACTCCAAGTTTATGTCAAGATGTAGAATTTGTAAAGAACCATGAACTATAACAGTCCTTTAAGTGTGCATGTGGAAAGAAGGTACTAATCCTTTAAGGAAAAGGCTGGAGTCTACAGCAGCAGCCTGGGGATAACCAACAAGGCCCTGCCCTGCTGTCTGAATTATATAAGCAGGAACAGGAAGCAGAACAAAAGGGAGTAGTAGTGAGTGTCAGTTTCTTCCTGAGGAACCTGGATACTAGCCTAACCTGACTAAGATTTAGGTGTCGACTGTCAGTTTGGAAGCCTGAACCTGGGACCAGTTAAAGTAACTGTTGTAATAATTCCTGTGCTGAAGCCTTATAAAAAAAATATATACAATAACTGGTTAATGGGAGTCAACTTCTCCTTGCCATAGGTTGTTCATCTGGAATTTATTGCTGCTCCACTTGGGGAAGTTACAGGTGGGGCATACATGTAGTGCCACACCAGGCCAAAAGGAGTTGCTCAGGTCCTGACAGCACCTTTACATAAAAGCATAGATAGAGCTATTTAAATAAGATAAAAAGGGCTCCAATTGAAGAATTACATTCCGAGATATCTGTGCCCCAGACACTGTTTTTTAAGAAGTTATTTCTTTGCAAATCACTGCTGTTGCATTCAGTGACCCAGTACACACTAAGGAGGCATTTTACCATTAAGTATAGAGGCATCAATTTGATAAACAAGCAAGCACACCCACACTAGCCGTAATCTAGCTAGTATATTTAAAAAAAAAAAAAAAAAAAAAAGAGTGAGCAGTGGAGACACAATAGGACGGACTTTTTCATAGATTGGCAATAGTCCTAGACAGGCTTGTGAACCCCATGTTGAAACTTGTGATATCTGCAGTACAGACATACTCGTAGTGGTCTCCAAGTGGTAAGAGCTTCCTACCTGCTCTGTACCTAGAAGCTACTGAACCCCAATATGGAAGCAGTAGATCAAACTCTTTCCTGAAGCGTTAGGCGTTTTTTTTTTTTTTTAAAGAATGGGTCCCAAGCAATGGCAACAAACTATTTTCTTTGGGATTATTTACCTCTCCAATGCCAACACACACAAGTCTTTTCACTGTCTGAAAACAAACAAATGCAGTGAAAACCCCCCTAGAAAGGTGAAACAGAAAATCTAAAGTCAAAATCATTGTTCAAAAAGAAAAACAGATGTTCAGCCTTCTATAAAACATAAGCCAACAACCCTTTCCAGTTGAAAGATTAGTTATCCAAGAAGCCACACTGTCACCCACAAAAACAGCTAATTTATAGTTAGTACAGGATTATTCACCTCCTGATATTGAGGATTAATTCAATCCCACTACAAAACTCCTTGAGAAAGATGTTTGTTGGCATGTAATAAAGTTTCCCCTACCATCCAGACCCTCCCTAGCAGGCCCCCCCATCAGTTTTTTTTCTTCTCCTTAAGTGTATTCCAGGACTTCCAATAAACCCCAGATGTACAAGACCTGCCCATTAACCCTTGGCTGCCCACATTAAGAGCTAGAAAGGGGAGAGGGTTATTTTTATAGCTTTTATTACCCACCAGTCCCACTGCTATTCTCTCCATGAAGAGACCCAAAGGGTGGTACACCCAATCACAAACTTCAGCTATTCTCATGCATACACAGTAATTTTATTCCTGTGAGTAGTCCTATGGAATTACACATAAACCTAAATGTTTGCTGGATCAGGGAATCTATTTTAAACTCATTTTATTGATTGTATAGGCTCACAATAGAGCACTGACTCACTGCTTAGTATGACATCCTGCACGTCATATCCCACTTTTCCTGTCTATAGAGTAAGTGGGCAGTGAAAGGGAAGGTTTTATTAAAAAGTAGAACTGCTGCAAAGGTGTTTGGACTATTTCAAGCACAGACAAGTTGTTGTGCTGCAAGTAAGTCATCTATGGGCTATCAATCCATTGTTTAACTAGCTTATTAGTTCCACAAAAGTTTAGTTTTAGCCTTCTCAAACTGCAATCATTCTACTCCAGCAGCCATCAAGAGAAGCTAAATTATGCAGTTTATGTACTCATGAGCTTGTTATAGGCACTCAAGTTCCATCAATTGCACCATCACAAAAATTAAATAGGGTGGACAGAAGAGTTTTCCAACAGTGGAACACATTCATAGGGCTAGAGGGTACACGCTGGGGAGGGGGCAGGCCTTAGGCACTCTAGGATAGGGTTACTTTGACTCGGGTCTATGCACTGCAGTGTGAACACCAGAACCGTAGGTTCGAGCACAGGTCAGAAAATCCTTAACCTAGGGCTAAAAATGCAGCCTAGACACTCAAGCCTAGAGTTCCCCGACACACATCAGGCTTAGAATGTCTGTCTACATAGCAATGTAAATGGGAAATAAATCCATACATTTCTGCCCTATGCACTTCTGACTTTTCCACTTTCTGGCATCTGATGAAGTGGGACTTCACCCACAGACGCTCATGCAAAAGATAAATTTTAGTCTTTAAAAGTGCCACAGGACTCCTTTTTTGTTTTGCTGAACTAGACCAACACGGCTATTCTGTGGAACTTCCCAATGATACTATCTCTAGCACCAAATGACTTTCTAGTTACCTTTCAGGGTCAGCAACTGCTAACAAAGGCTCCCGCTGGCCTTACTGAAATATACAGGGCTGTTATAGTACAGCTACTAGGGATATGCCTTCATGATGGCCGTACCACCACCACTGCAGGATCAATTTAGGAGATTCGACTGAGCAGCAGTGAAGACTCGCTCAATCAAACCTGGAAGTTGACTCTTAATCCACCCCAGCAAGCAACATATTGCTGTGGTGACAGGAGGGCATTCCCCATCTGCGCAGTACAGTGGAGACACTACAATAAGTAGACGTTAGGAAGTCGATGAGAGATATGCATCTTATGGTATGTCGCTTATGCGTCTCCCTTTGACTGCTGCCAAAATCCACAGCCAGTGCAGACCAGGCCCAGTATCGAGCTACTGTGATTACAGTTCTTCAAGAGACTTGCCTTACCCTGTCATGTAGAAGTCTAATTTTAAGAGCATTAGCCTACTTTTAGAAAGCAAGAAATTACCTGCAAGTAACATGAGCAATAATCCATCATATTTACTATTCAAGCATGATAAACAAAACACTCATATGAAATCTGTTTCCATTACACACCTCTCAGTCCTGCTTTCAATATAAAAGAATAGAGATCACCATGTCTGAAGATTCCCAGCCATAAGGTCAAATAAAATAAAATAAAAGCCACCCCACCCCTTTCCCCCATCACTGTGACATGGAAAACTTGAATTTATGATTCAATCACTAGATCAATCAAGCTAGCTCTCTAGTTTTAGAGGTATGGTTAGTATCAACAGATTCCCCTAAAAAGGAGGTGTGAGCTTAAAACATCTTTCACCACAACTCAGATTATTAGACTATATAACATAACAGTTGCCTTTAGCGCTAGTCCATCAAGCCAGGATTCTTTTTAAACATTTCCTAGCAACTAGAACAAGCTACCAAACAAACTGAAAATGTATAGCCTTAAAATATTCTGGCTGCTGTAGAAAAACTGCTGGATTCCACCTATTCTCCCTTTGCAGCAAGGACTGTCAGGCTAGATCAGTACCCAAAACTTTTCCACCGACAGAAAAGTCAAAATTGTGTGTGATTTTTTTGAAGTGCAGACTCAGTATAACTCATTTCACTAACCAAATGCAGATAAGCTATACCAACAAACACACTTACCTACACTAGGAGGGTTTTGCCAGAATATTATATCGGACCGATATATGTATACTGGCAAAATATTCAATTACAGAACAAGGCCTCAGTATGTATTTGTAATGCACTTAGCATAATAAATTCTCCCATCCTGAGTGATGGCTCTGAGTGCTACAGTGCTTCATGCAATTCATAATAATAGAGAACAGATGGTAGTCATTTGAAAAGACCAACACTAATTCCCAGACAAAAACTGTATTAAAATAGATTTACAATTGAGAATAAGTATCAGTAAAATAATACATTACAGAAATATTTAAAATTGTCTCCAGGCCAGACATTATAAATTTAGGAAATTCAGATTTGCTTGAAGTTTTATCTTACAATATTAAGGAATGGAAGTACAGTTCGCACACTAAATATCCTTAATGCACCTTTTAGTAACATGCAATATCATGATTAGGTTTCAGTCATTTCAGAGTTTATGGTCCCAAATTAGATTAAATGGATTTAAAAACTTAGTATTTTCTTGCCACCCACCCCAATCGGTGTTACTACAAGGCATCAAACACCAAAAAAAAGCTTTTTCTTCTCCTAACCCATGCAAAACCAGGATCAAGACCAGGTCCTGAAAAAGAGACCTTCCCTCCCTCCCACTGATACCCTTCTAATCTAAACAAGAAATCCTTGCTGCCCTCTTGCCCTGATTCTTCTAAATGCCAGGAAGCCTGGTGAGGAGTGGGCCTCCCCTGCTCCCATTATGCAGGGAGACTAGGAAGTCCTGGCAGCCTCTCTCCCCACCTGTGGCTCTTGAGACGGAGGAGCGGAAGGTGTGAGAGGTATCCCTGTAAATCCACATCTGTGAAGTTACAGAAAGAACAGACTCTATAATAAGTTCAATTTTTAAATCTTACTACTTCCACTTGTAAAAAATGCCAAGATGTTTGAAATTCATCCTCTAAACTATATTTAAAAGCTGCTCTTACATCCAGCAGATTCCATGTTTCATCACCAAGCTGCTGACTACAAAATCCTTTCAGTTGCCCTCATAAAAATGATAGTTGTGCTTTTGGCTTACACATTTTCTATATCCATCCCAAATTTGTTGGGGTTTATACAGAGCTTGTCTTTGCACCAACAATGATATGTGAGTGCATTTGTTTCCCACAATAAAAACACACGGTTGGAGTGAGGTCCATAATGTGCTTTGAAATCAATTCCTAAAACAGGATGCACACTATGAAGTACAAGAGAGATTGGTAACAGAAGTTGAAAGGAACTGGAAAACTTTCAAATAGACACCTATAATTATTTCTAAATTTAGAAAATACTGAACAAAAAAATCTATAGAGAAATTAATTTAAGAAGCAGTACATCTTATCACTTTAGTTTATTCTTATAAAATTGAGATGATCAGTAGAATATTGGTCTGCAAAATGGTATTGGTAAATAGCCATGAATTGATTTGGATTTTCTTGCACTTCAAAACATATTTTCATGTCTCAGCCAAATTCCTGAACATTTATAGTCTGATAACTAAATATATTTTCACATTTCAGTTGGCTATTACTTTCTTCATTAAGAACAGTAGTGTTGCTGGCTGAAAAATGGATGACATTTCATTTTGGAGCTGGCTACAAAGAATGATAGGTGAAGCAATTGTTTTGTACTGAGAGGTCAATTCTAAAACTTGGATACTTTAAATGCCCATTTGGGCATTGGCACATAATGCCACGTATCACATTGGTGGATAAGCAAGTGAATGACCCCTGATGGAGTAGTTGGTTTGATTAGGTACTATGATGGTGTCATTAATGCTGGTATGTGGACAGAGTTGGCAGCAGGATTTGTTGTAAGGGTATGTTCCTGCCTTAGTGTTTCTGTTGTATGGACTGTAGCTACTGGTGAGTATCCATTTCAGGTTGGGGGGCTGTCTGTAAGCGAGCGGAGATCTGTTTCCCAAGGCTTGGGAGAGTGAGGGATCATCTTGTAGGATAGGCTGTAGATCCTTGATGATGTGTTGCAGAGGTTTGAGTTGGGGGCTGTACATGATGACCAGTGACGTTCTGTTTCTTTCTTGGGCTTTGTGACAGGTTGAGTGGTCTTGCATACCCAGCTTTCCACAATGCCACGAGAGTGTCAGGTCTCATGATATCATGGAGCACTGGATATGCAAGATTGCACTCAATGTTAGGGAGAGAGTGATATGGCAGAGCAGTTTCACATATACAGTACTCCACAATGCTGTGAGAGTGCCATAGTATTTTGATTTATGGTACGTATAGCCCACTTGAAGTACATTTAAGTCAAATCTGGCCCACCATAGCAAATGATTTTGACACCCCTGTGCTAGAGAGCTTGACCTTTCCTGTTGACCCAAGTCAGCAAAGCTGACAGAGCTGTAAAATGCTACTTTTTTCCTCATAGGAGTAGTTAGACTGAGGTTTGTGAGGGCATTCACCCTTTCCCCCTGACAACATAAGGCACTTTCAGGTCCTGGTTAGTTTGCATAGGCTACCCATAGAACAGCATTGGGTAAACTATTTTATTCTTGATGTGAAAAGTCAGGTCATACAATATTAACACAATAGCAACAAAACACAACAAACTAAGAAATGAACTTTTGTTAATATAAAACTAGAGGTTTTTACTGACAGCTAGTGCCATTCCAGAGTGCTTAGATCAGCAAAACTTAAGTTTACAAAAAACAAGAAATACAAATTTTACTAAACAACACTACAGAAGGGGCCAAATAAACCTTAACTCCATTAAAAAGCTCTTTTCTTTGGCCACTTGATTTCTTAATAGCTTCTTTAGCAAAAACAAAAAAACCCACTAAAAAAACCAACCAACAAACTTGTTGGTAGGATTGAATGGTCATTATCACAGTTGCACTTAGCATGTAGGACAAGTAGATTGCTTTTCCTTCCTGGCCCTACTCTATTTGCCAGCCCCCTCTCCTCCTGCTATTCACCCCATCCCTTCCAGTCTGGCCAGCCGCTGCCCCATTATTTTGTTCAGGCTTCTCAGGTGGGCGTGTCTGCACATGTCCCTGATGTGGCAGTGTATCAAGGTTTCCAACAAGACCTGGCCTTCAAATCAGACTTCCTACTAGGGATAACAATAGAACCAAAGGCTCTTTTAAAAGCCACAAGAATTTGTTCTTATCCCCCACTACACGCTTAAGCCTCTACTCGTCTGTAAAATGAGGACACTTACTTAGCAGTGGTGCTGGGGTGGTAGCAGCAAGATCAATGTGTTACTGTTTTAAGCTTCTCTGATGAAAGTGCTACCAAAATAGCTAGTATTGAAGGGTGAAAAGCTTACTTATTTCTTCTTTGTTCTTTTCTACTTCCCAGTTGCCAAATTCCTCCAACTACTTTATTACTTCTGCATGACTATTACACCTGTCTCACCTTGTGATGGTTATATGCTGATATAACATCTTTATAGATTTTTTAACCCAATGACTGGCACACGCACAGCCCTCACCTCCCTTGGTTCTAACAGTGTATTGGAGCAATACACTGTTAGAACCAAGGTACAGGATGGGTAAATATCTCTCTTGCTTTCTCACTAGAGCCAAATCAACTATTTTGTTCACTATTTTTTCCATTTTGTGCAACTCTTTGCTAACAATAGTATGAAGGCTAAATGCAGCAAGCACACTTTACAATGCACACTTGAACGAAACAGGTAAAGTCAGTCTATCCAAAACTACTCCCAACCCCAAAAGGTATCTTCATAGCCCATTTGGGAGAATTCTTGCATCAGTTAATTCTGTTACAGAGATTCCAAGTTGATGTAGGAATAGGCTTCTGCCTATTTTGTATTACGACACAACACCATGTTCAGATGTGATTTTAAAAGTATGTGTCTGTGTGTGGAGGACAGATGGCAGGAGGTGCAAGGGGAAAATTGCTTGTCCTGGAAATTTCAGTACTGATTACACTGCCAGGTTTTGAATTCTTCAACATCAGCACACGCATCAATAAACCTTCCTTTCCTCCAAAGTTTTTTTTGCTTACAACCAGAAGCATTCTATTAACAGAAATCCTTTGAGCAAATCATGGTAGCTTTCTGAAAGCATTTTTCTTCAGTAACATTATATACACCACTGTGCACATTTTCTGTGACAGTGTACCTCAGAGACCACCACATCACAACTGTAACTCAAAGGCATGATCGTCAACCATCCGACAAAGTAGGATTTTCTCCCATGAAAGCTCATGTGATAAATTTGTTAGTCTTTAAAAGTGCCACAGGACTCCTTGTTTCAAAGGCATGTAGCACTTATACCTTTATTCACATTTTTATGTAAAATATTAAGGGCATGGAGTAAATTTTCCACTCATTTCTACTTAAATTCTGAGATCTGAATTTACTGCAGAACTCAAAGCTTCACTCTTGACCCAACCAGCAGTGGGATACCTAGATCACATTTGCCACCACTGTGTAGTGGCATTTCAGGTCCAAATACATCCTTCTGTAGTACAGTTAAATTAAGAGTTCTTCATGCATTCCAGTAAGAACATGACAAGAGGAGAGCAAATAAAATGTTAATTTATATCCAGAAAGAGCAGCACCTCTTTAGTAAGAAAGCTCTGAATGATAAAATAGCCTGGAGACTTAGTATCTCATCACCAAATAGTGCTGCCAACAAAAACAAAATTGACTGCAAAAAACAAGCAATTTAAGGAATTGCGAACTTCACAGATTTTCATCTTCCAGATTTAGCTTGAAATTCAGGCAACAGGGTTTATTTTAGTAGCCTCTTTCACATAAAAGTACCTGTTAAACATACTGCTAATACAACAGTGAAAAAATACAGTTGCCATTAAAATCAGCCTCAGTTCACATATTAGAACAAACTTTGCTATGAAAGGAAGAATATTGGTCAAGACACCACAGTATCAAGAGAGAGCCAGGTATCTTCGTATTCCATTTGCCGCTGATGGTCAGGAGGAACTTCAGTTTTTAATCATCTGGTAAGTTACAATCCCTGTCATTTAGTATAACAAATACGTACAAATAAGAGCTACAAATTGGGAAGGACGGACGTGAGACGACTGTCACCAAGGCAGCACATTCAGTCCTGTTATATGCTGCCAAGCATCCACACTTGAGAACCTTTGGAACTCTTCCTGCTTGGGTAAACTAACACCACAGAGGTCACATTTTCCACGGAATAGGGTAGGATGGAATCTTATGTTTAGTCCTTTAGCACCCTTTAGTGGTTATTTAGTTGTAGTACAGTCTTGGAAGAAGCTATTTGCCCTCTAAGCTCCAATGAAAAACACATAGAAATTGCATCTTTTGCTGAGAAGAGAGGATGAAGAAAGGGCAAGTATGTATTAAACAGAGACAGGGCAGTCTTAGGACTCAACTCAGACCATTACATTTTCTATTGTAGTCACTGCTTTTAAAGAGATGAAGATCAACGGGATAAATGCCTGCTGTTAAAATTTGGGAGGAAGACATGCTCACACCAGTGTTCTCCAATTTACAATTAAAAAGCGATTGCTAAACAAAGTTTTACATAAATCAGGCAAATCACAACAGTGTTAGAGATATGTACAGAAGATCCTAAATCAATACACAGCACTGAATTACTGATACTTTACTGGAGAGTTATCAGCAGTTGTGCCTTAAAATCTGAAATCCAGAAGACAAATGCCGTGTTATACATTTAGCATATAGACATTAAACATCAAGAACATAGGTATGAAGTACTTTCTATGGAGATCCACAGACAAAATCCAAATATCAGAAGTAACACACCGTCTAAACATGTTTTATATTTTTAAGCCACCTCATGAATTTCATCCAGTTACTAACCAGAGATTAATACCATTTTCTTTTAAGATCACACAAGCTTTGTGCAAAATACTGAGCCATTGTTTTGGGGATCACAACTATAAAAATCTCTCTTCTAAAGAACTATCATAGGCCGTCAGCTACTATTTTGAAAGTGACACTGACTTCATTTCTTTGTGTACCAACAACTTTAAAAGATCATTAAAATTAAAAATTACTTGGTGAAGCTGAATTTAGCCATCTCCAAATTCCTGCCTCCAAAAACCTAGTCTGTAAGAGCTCCAGGGAGATGTTCAGAATCAGACTGAGATACCTATAGCTAGTAAGAGAACAAATGTAACCTAAGGAGATACAATTGCATAACATAATGAGTGGTGTTCTGTAGATCTTTATTCAAAAGAATCAGGAAGACTAAAGAGAGAGCCTGCACTTAAAGATTTCAATTATCAGGAAAAAAACCCACCAACAACAGAATCACTAAAATCCACAAAGGCAGCCACTCTGAAAGTGCTAATAGAAATGAAGCATTTCAAGAAAAAGCTAGGAAAATGCCCAAAGGGTATCACCATCATCAGCTAATGAGAAAGGCAGCTATTGCTCTTGAAGAGCAGCAGTTTAATGGGATGACTCACTCTTCTTGCCTCACAGCATCACTTTTACACAGATTCATTGTACTGCCTGGCCTCTGCCTACTTTGGTTCTTAAGTAACCTAAAACCCTCCCTTAAAAATAAAATTTCAAACGGGAGCCTTCCCCACACCAGCCTGTGCTGCCAGGGGGCAGAGGCAAGGAGCAAGCACTGGGTACAGTTGTTAGCAGGCTGTGTCAAAGAACAACCAGCAGAGCAGAGGAAGGGGAACCCACCGGCAGCCAGAGACCATGGCCCGTTCCAGCGTGTCACTGGCGCAGACACCTGGGAAGAGGTTCTTCAAAGTATCTGACAAAGTGGGATTTTCTCCTACAAAAGCTCATGCGATAAATGAATCTGTTACTCTTTAGAAGTCCCACAGTCCTCCTTGTTTGTTTTGCTGGACGAGATTGACACGGCTTCCCCCCTGGAAGTGGAAAGAGGCGTGACCCGAGGTGACCCTAGGCGCGGCTGTAAACTGGCTCGTCACCACCACACAACTTCGGGTGTCAGTTTCACCCAGCCCGCCCCGGAGAGGAGCCACCCCGCCCCAGGCTCACTGTATAGTGAGCGGGGCCGGGGCCAAAGGGGCACAGCCCGGAGCAGTCGGTGAAAACACGCCAGGCCCAGGGCGGGGGAGACAGCCCGCCCTCCCCCGCAGAGGACTGTCCCCACCGCGGAGACCCCGGGCAGCGGGACTTACCGAGCCCCGCTGGGTGCTGACCGTGGTCGCCATGGGGGACCGACCCTCCCTCCGCCCGAGCAAGCCGCTGCCGCCGCTCACCGAAACCGACCCTCAGCGTAAGGCTCTGGCCGGCGTCGTCAGCTGAGCACGAGCCCCGCCCCCTTACTCCGTACTGCGCATGCGGGAAACAACGGATTTCTCTCCGCACCCTTTAAGTCACACCCTCTTCTGGCCGCTTCCAAAGGCCAATCCGCTAGGCAAGTAACGCGCATGCGCCAAGCGGCGGCCCGCCACTGACCCGACCGCCTTTGGGATCCAGCCTTGCGCATGCTGCAGGGGAGTTCGCGCCTCTTCATTCACTCCTCTCCTATAGGGTAACGCCCATGCGCCACTGCGCTCTCTCTTCCACCCCCCCCCCCCCCGCACCATTTGGGTTCTGCGGTGGGGGTGGCGCGCGGCGCCGCGGCCGTTAGGTTGGCGCACGCGCATATCACAGGGCGGGGACACAGTTCGTGAGACATTTATCTCACATGGCTCTACTGCGCCTGTGCCATGGGAAGCGCGGCTCCTCGCTGCCCACAACGCGGGATAGCTAGCCGGTGCGGAGTGGCGTGGGGATTCTGCTGCAGCAGGAGGCGCTGCTGCTCCATTAGTCATGCTCCGCCGGCCGAGGGGTGAAATGTTGCAGCCGGTCTCGGCTGGGCTGTGCGGGGCTGGGCTATAGGGCGTCAGGCCTCTGGGTGCAGCCGAGGTAGCGATTGTGTTGCTGGATGAAAGCTGGTGACTTCCTCATTCACGAAAAGATACTGTGAGCCGTGTGTGGTGAGGGCGACACGGGGCCGCTGGGATGAATGTGCGGGGGGAGGGGACAGTCTGTGAAACGAGGCTGTGCCATATGCACAGGTGTCCTGTCTGTGATGTACGTGCATGGGCACATCTGCCGTGAGGAATGTGTGTACGTCCTGTGACTTATGCACGTCCATGTTTGGGATGTGCATTTGTATGTAGGGCGAGGAACATTTTTGTGTGCGTTGTGACATGGCCACGCACGTGTGTTCTGTGATGTTTGCTCATGTACTGTGAGGCTTGTTTGCTTGTGTACTGTGACATGGGTGTGCACATGTACTGTGGCATATACACATGTGTACTGTGATGAATGCATCTGTATGTGCTGCGAGGAAGGTTTGTGTGTGTTGTGTAATGTTCATGTGTGTGTGATTTTCATAGCTTCTTTTTGCTGGAGTAAATCTGATCTTTCTTACTTTTCCAGGATGTAATTGACTGAGTCTGAATTATTAAAATACCTGAAGAGAAGTTTGCCAGTTGATGCTTTTAATATATTTTTAAAGCAAACGACTGAGTATTTTCTTACATAGTGCGACTTCTTCCCAAAAGAACCCACTCCTTTTTTTTTAATACCTGGAAAATGTTTCATAATTATGATTAATATAGTGAAGGTACATTTATACTAGAAACATAAATCAACTCATACTAAGTTGACTTTCATCCACTGTGGTAGGTCATGTCCACATTAGCTTTCTTGGGCAGCTGATGTGCATTCTCACCAATAATGCATCCAGCAGCTTAAGAGGGGAAGTGTGGAGAGCTGAGAACCCAGTCTATCAGCCCCACTGACAGCTCCCTGCTTGATTGGCTTCCCCCCATTTCTCATTCCAGGATCCAGGGGAAGCTGTTTGGGGATTCTTGCCCCTGAGGAGCAGGGTCCAGCTGCCCAGGCTGCTTGGCCACTCCCCACTGGGAGCCAGGCAGCATTGTCAATTTAACTGCTCTCCAAGCTGTGAAATGGACATGGCAGAGAGCAGGCAGAGGGCCACCTGGGCTTCTTGCCCTGGATCCCACCCTGGGGAAAGGATCTAGCTATGCAGTCCTCCAGGAGAATGTGGAAGAGAGACTTTCTTGTCAATTTAACAGCTCCTGCTATGAAATTGACAAGACAGCAGCTGCTGTAAGGGACATGGAGACTGCATCACCCTAAGTACACTGATATAAGCCTTCCACCTCTCCTAGAGATGGAGTTATATTGGTATAGTAGGGCACTTACGTTGGGGAAGGATGTCTGCTGCCTGCTGCAGTGTAACCACTGAAATAATGTCAACATAAGCTGCCTTAAATTGACCTGTGTAGTGTAGACCAGTCTTGAGTCTGAACTCATGGTTTATTATACAATACCTGAGCCTTAACTCTTGGTATACAATACCTTCATCCTACAACTGTAAAAAACTTTTTTCCCATAATTTAGTCATTTGGAACATGTCATGTGGAAAGACCTGAATTAAAAAGCCCTCCCCACTTTGAAATATATATCATAATATGGCTGTTAAACATTTACAATATTTAATGTTCATGCTCTTTAAAAATCACATGAAACTCATTAGTATTTTAATTCAGCCACAATCATTTGGAAAATGCATGTTTGGACACCTGTAACAATTCTAGGCTATGTCTACACTTGCTAAAATTAGTTCGAATTAGTTAGTTCGAACTAACTAATTCAAACTAATTTTAGTTAGTTCGAATTAGCGATCCCCATTCATTTCAATGGCCGGTTAGTTCAAACTAAGAAATTAGTTTGAATTAACATGGCCACATTGGCTAATTCAAACTAGTTAGTTCGAATTAAAGCCTTACTTCTAAAGCCCTATTTGAACTTATTAGTTTGAATTAAGGAAGCCCTTAATTCAAACTAACTAAAGCCTAGTGTAACTATGGCTTTAGTTAGTTCGAATTAAACCTCCTTAATTTGAACTAACTTGCCAGTGTAGACATAGCCCTAGACTCCATAATATTCTTGCCTATAGTGCAAGCTTTGAACAAAACAAGGCATTTTTCTACCACAGGATGACAGCCCATCAGTGACCAAAAGAAAACAATGACCAAGTCTCCATACACTGATAATAGGCGGTGGCTGGAGTTTAGCAATTTTTGTATACCATTTAGCAACCAGTATCCGTCACTAAAATGGTCTCTGTGCAAGTGCGCTATTGCACTGAGACACCAACACCCACTTCCGAAGAGGCCATTTCCCCTGCCAAAATGCCACTGTGCTGAAATACCATTGAAATGAAAGCCTTCCTCCATCCCAAGACATACCTGCCCAGAGACAGTGTTCTGAAATGCCTTATTTTGAGATTCCACCCTCTTGTGCCAAAATGGCTGTTGCTTTGACCCACACACCACCAGCAAGGTGTGGCACCTCAAGAGCTCTGCGTGCCATGACTCCTCTCCCCTGCTGGCCCTGATTCCCAGCTGGGGCTGAGGCCAACAGGGAAAAGGAGCTGTTGCACACAGAGGCTGGGCCAGAAGGAAAAAGGAGCTGTGCACATGGTGGCTCTTGTCCCCTGCTGGCTCCACCCCTGGCACCTTCTGGCCCTGCCCCCGGCACCTGCTGAAGTGCAGTAGGTGGGGCTGGCAGGGGGGCCAGCAGAGATTGCCGATCCCTGCACTAAACACCCAGGGTGATGCACCACGGTGATAAGGCAATGAGATATCTTTATTATACTGCATTGGTACAGCATTGTGATGCCTCAGCACCATCCTATTGTGCTGAAACTTTGTGAGCACAGAAACAGGGCATTAAGATGTCTCCAGCACATTATAATGTGCCACAATGTCCTGGCAGTGAAAGATCATCATTGCATCACACTGAAATAGCATTCTAATGCCGCAAGGATATGTAGTGGGAAAACACCATCTCTGTCACCTTGTGCTGAAATACCACCACCACTATGTTGAAATAGCAACGTGATACTACACAGTGACATAGCAGTGGAACATCCCCATCATACTGCAAGAAAATATCACCATAGTGCCACACAGAAATATGGCAGTGAAACATCATCACTGCCAAAGTTATGCTGTTAGCATTCCCACAGAGCCCCTCTTCCCAAGAAAATCTCCTTTTGGAGAGTGTTCTGGTGCAGCAGCCACTGGTGGAAGTTCTGTTATTGTGGCCTAACTGAAGCTATGCTGGCAGAGGAGTGGATCACAGCAACAGGGTAATGAGGTAGTGCAGAATCACCTGACAGACACCACCAATGTGAAGATCTCAAGGTTTCAGAATCCAAACTCCCTGTCCATTGGGCAAATTTCCACCCACAAAGTGACAGAAGCATCTGTTGGAAATTATGAGTAGGGAATCTGACAGACTACTCATCCCTGATATTCTGCAGGTAGGAGTGATCTGGCTCTTGATTAGGAAATTGCTTCTGCCCTCATCCCAGGTGTATCACCATTGTATGGTAGTGAGCCCAGTATTAGTGATTTTTTGGATGTTCAGTATTTGACCTCTTCCAACCTATTGTGCAATTCCAGCCTTTTCAGAAGTACAAAGACAGCTTCAGTATTCATCTGAGTGCTGTTCTGGGAGATAAAATCGGATCATTTCAAAGCCTATTTAAATAATATAGCTATTTCCTGCTGTTAGGATCTGCTGCATGAATTTAGTCATTAATTAAAATTCTGGTGCAGATTCCAACAGCTGGAAATAGAACAGTGCAATTAAGAGCATTCCAAATATATAACAGGTTTCTTTTTTCAGCACAACCACAGCACTTAGAGGCCTCATCGTCTTGCTAGCTAGGAAAAGGGACATGATGGGACATAAGTGAAATGGGGAGGGGGTTGAAAAGATAATACAGTTGACACTAGGTGCAAGCCAAGTAGCTAGTTGGTGATAGAGATTGGTATGCTCTCTAGCGTGCTTACAAACTGCTCTTTTCCTAGAACTAGAATTCATTTCAGGTTATAGGACCATAAATGAAGCAAGCAGTCCTTTCCCTCTGACTGAGCCATAAAAAGAGAACATCTATCATCAACAAACAATAGCACTGAGCATTCATGTGGATTAAAAATAAAAGGCTGTGTCTATCTGCCTGCCTTGTGGCATGGGGGGAGGGGCTTGAAAAAGCATGATTTAGATTTAAACAAAGAAGGCCAAATTCTGATGTAACTCAGCTGATTTGAACCAAAGATGCATTTGGCCCAAGAACACTCTCCAGCGAAGAGATAGTTTCTTTGTGTCCTTTGATGCAACTCTTATGGGTCTACAAAAATAGCTTTGTTATCCCCGCTGCTTGTGATCAATAGCACTGAGCCACTCCACTGGCATTCTGCCAGCTGCCAAATCCCAAGGAGCTGATTCTAGAGCCAAAGATTTTGGGGGTATAAGCACATAAGGCAACACCTCCTTGCTTGTGACTACATCTGCTGTGTAGAACTGTGGGAGGAGCCACCCATGAATTCTCCAACATAGGGGGTATCCTCCAATGGCCAATTCAGCAAGGTTTATGATTGTTTTGCATTAGCAAAACACCACAAATTAGTGTACCTAAAGATCTGGCCCAAAGTAGGTTCCCTAGCTATTGGTCCTGGCAAGCTCTCCCTGATCATTAGTCTCTGGGGTGAGAGGGGAGCTCATCTGAATTTAGTCTCTGAGGGAGTCCCCTTGAGCCTCTAGGGTGCGTCTACACTTGTAAATTAAATCGACTTAAGCTTGCTTAAGTCGACTTAATTTACTCTGCATCTACACTACACTTTCCTTAGGTCGACTTAAGGAAAAATTAAGTCGACTTTCTTAAACCTCATTTTAAGTTGACTTTGCTGACTAAGTCGACTTTAGAAAGTTGACTTAGCCAGTGTAGACATGGAGTAGCCCTAAGTCGACTTAGAGGGCTCCAGGGCTTCCCCACTGCCCTCCCTGCCAGGATGGCTGGCACAGCCACAGCCTGATGTGCCCCCCCAAAGGGCAGGGTAGAGCCCTGCCCCTATGCCCTGCCAGGGTCCCTGTCCCCTTTGCCCCATTGTACCAAGGTATAATGGGGCAAAGGCTGAGCCCCCTGGCACTTGGCAAGGAGTGCCCCCCAGGCACCATGAACCTGTCCCAGGTCCACCTAGCCCCTACAAGTCAACCTAGGCGTCCAGTTTGGACACTCTAACTCGACTTAAAATTTGAGTGTGGACATGCTAAGTCGACTTAACAAAGTCGACTTAAAGTCGACTTAAATTAACAAGTGTAGACATAGACGTAATGACTGTCCATTTTACATGGAGCCAGCGGATGATCATAAGCCAGAGTCCATGTTTATCTCTATGGCCAGCAGCTTCACTGTGTAGTTCAGACAGGGAAAGCTTGCTTCAGGTTCCCCCACTTAAAGATTCTTTCCTGGCTTCCTGGCATTCAGCCAGTCAAGGAAGAACAGGGCCCTCATGGTAGATTGTATGTTCAGCAAGTGCATTGGCTTATTCCCAGGAGGTTGACTGCTGTAGTTACAACATGGGAAAGGATCTATGACTGTCACTGAGATGAGGACAGTCCTTAGTAGTCATTGAGGAGTTATTTTTTAGCCACTGCTCAGGGAGAAGCACCCAGAGGCAGCTTTTGGGGTAGGCAAAGCAGGTGCACGCCTAGGGCCCCAAGCAGTAAGGGGCCCCATCACCTACTTCGCCTACCCCAAAAGCCACATCTGCCTTGGTTGGCGGCAGGAGGAGCTGGCTCGGGGCCAGGGCCACGTGGGCAGGAGCTGGGGCTGGAGCAGCAAGGGAGGTCCGGGGGTGCGGGAAGCGGGGCCACAGATGTGGGGGCCTGTGGGCTTATAGAGAGCCCTCATGGGCCTATAGGGGGCCCCACAATGGGCCTTCATTTGGGCCCCCAATAGACAAAGGCCACCTCTGGAAGCACCACATCAGAATAAGGAGCAGCCTCGGCAATTTCCTAGAGTCAGTAGCTGAGGAGGTAATTTTGAGCTGGATAAAAGCAGGTATGGGTTTTTCACCTTCCTCTGCAGCATGGGGCACAGGTCTCTTGTTGGTGGATTTTCTCTGTATCTTGAAGTCTTTAAACCATGATTTGAGGACTTCAATAACTCAGTCGTAGGTTAGGGATCTATTACAGAAGGGGGTGGGTGAGGTTCTGTAGCTGTGTTGTGCATAATGTCAGACTAGATAATCGTATTGGTCCCTTCTGACCTAAAAGTCTATGAGTCTAGATCCTTATGTTTTAAATCTACCTTATGTTTTCTGGTGTGCATGCAGGCTCACTCTTTCATTCTTGGTCCTGGTTGTGATGGACAAACCCACAGTTATTTACTTTTGTTTCATAGGGCCAGGTTCTAATTTATTTAAAGGAAAGGTCACTCCGCTGTAGTCAGCCACGAGACTTCCAGTTTAACTGAGATCAGAAACTGGCCCTATATTGTGATGTATTTCTTGGAATTTTCTACAAGCATTCCCAGCATGCATAGTACTTCATGCCTTTGTGATTATTTCATGGGTGCACTTGCCGTGACATGAATATTTTGATAGATATTACAAAGAGTGTGTGTCTGCTAAATTACTAAGCCTTTGACAAAGAAAGTTTTGTAAGAACATTTTAAATCAATTAAAATATTTAAATGTGAGCTAGGTTTTATTTATTTCATTTCTGAAGTTAATTCATGTCCTAATAACATTGAATGTAATTTCCAAACCTTCAGATCAATGTTATTTATTTATTAATTGTGATTTTTCTGCTTAAGTGGTAAAAATAGATTAAATCTGAGTGTGCTTATTAGTTCATTTGACACATCTGAACCAAAGTAATGCAAAACTTCAGCTCATTAAAATGGTAACAGTAATAAATACAAGAATGTCACCTGGCAGGGGATATGAGGCTTTAAAACATAAAAAAGTGAGCTAAAAGGCTCTCACATTGCAAGAAAATCCCATCATAATTACAAGCTACTGGAGAAGCATTCCAAGGGGAAAGCAAACTTATTTTAATAATTTATTAATTTTCCATGAAAATGGAAACTGTTAATTACATAATCACTCAAAAGATTCTGGAATGCAGTCAAGCTGGCTGTGCATCCAGAGTTGGCTCAGGGCCATAATCTAAAGCAGTTTCAGAGACTGCTCTAACTTACACTATCTGCAACATGCTGGAGCCATCAAGCAGCCCCAAGCAGGCAGAGTACAGTGCATTCTAGCCATGATACTTTCAGAATGCCCCCATTCACACCCACAGCATACCCCTACACTAGAGAAGGTGCAGTGCAGAGTTCTTTTACCAGCCCTGTGTCACTAGGGAAATCCTCTTTACATAAGGAATATTCCCTGTTTCGGTGATCTACCAGCTTCACAACACCTACATGACCATAGAGCCAACATATAGGGACTGTGGCAGCATCCAGAATTGCAGCTATAAAATTGGAATCCAGATCTGCTTTCATACTGTAGGATTAATCCATGAAGTCTTTCCTGTCTCACAGAGCATAGTAGTAATTGAGTTAAATCTTGCCTTCTTCATTTACTATGAGTATTATGTAGAATCTAGTTCTATAATAATCATGGACCAGAAACCTATTGAGCTAGGTGCTGTACAAATAAAGACAATTTCCAGCCCCTAAGAGCTTACAATCCAAGTATAAGAGGAGACAACAGATGTAGTTAGAATTTAAAAAATCATAAACCACTCTCTCTGCAACATAACACTCCTTTATTTCTTAAAATCCAGAACCTTAACATACAAGAACCAAAGCCACAAAGGGAGCAAGAAAGTTAGTCCCAAAAACAGAGAGATACAGCTAGCAGCACACTAGAGGAAAAATGGCATTTGAGGACCAGTCATAACTCTCTGAAGGTTGAGGAAGGGAGAATGTCTCTAGCTCACATTGCAATCTAGAAGATTTTGACATATCCCTTCACATCTTAGCTTGTTGGCTGTGGGGGACACGCCTTTCTACTGGGAGTAGCCAAGGCCAACCCAAGGGCTTTTGGTGCCCTAGGCAACCTATGATTTTGCCCCCCCCCCCCTTCCCTGCCTGTTATAAGAGATAGCATATGTAAAAAATTCTCTTCCATCTAATTTGGTGCCCCGTAAAGCCTGGCGCCCTAGGCGACCGTCTAGTTCACCTATATGGTTGGGCCGGCCCTGGGAGTAGCAATGGAATAGGCAGTGTTCTAGTGTAAAGAGAGGAAGGCAGCCATGTAGGAGGGTTGAGGAGAGCTGGCTTTATGTCCCACAGAACTCTGCTTCAAGGGGATCCATTGTCTCAGCTCTAGATGGGGAGTGTTGGTGATGGCGACTTTCAGGGGGAAAACCGGTGGATCCACTGCTACATGAATCCATTTTCTAGTCCCTTTCTTCCCAGGAGAAGATTCCATTTCTTGAACCCCACAAAGCATCCTGTGGGGGGATATTATGTACCCTGCTCCAGCAAGGGGAGAAAAGGGTTAAGCAAATTCCTGCAAAGGGAATAAAAACCTTGCCTCACTACAAAGGCAAGAAAAGGTGCAATCTGTTAGCCACAGATGGAAGGGCATGCTGCTGGATTGTGTTTTGAGACCCTGTGAAAGGAGGAAAGTGGACCAAGGGGAGGCTTTTCTGTCATAGTGAGAGTCCCACTCATAGCCTGGGCTAGAAGGCATGCTGTAGCAAAAGGCAGTAAGTAGATAGACAATTATGGAGGTCAAGAAACCTGATGAAAATGCAGACTCCTTTTAAGAAATGCTAGTTGCTGGAAACCTAGCCCAGCTGACCCCAAACACTCCAGTAGTACAAGGGGGCTACCTCCTGTCAAACTTTAGCCCCGCCCACTGATCGTCCATCAAACTTTAGCCCCGCCCACCGGCTCCCGGAAGTCCTGCTCCAGCCAGTCACCTGACATCCGGTCCCGCCCCGACCACCAGACGTCCCGCCCCATCCGGTCACCTGACATCCGACCCCACCCCGCCCCACCTGTCAGCGGAAGTCCCGCCCCCCAGCTGGTCACCTGACATCCGGTCTCACCCCCAAGCTCTGACTTCCGGCTGACAAGGGTCACCTGATCGGAAGTGGGCGTTGTGACCCTTTCCCCGCCCATCGGGGCATGTTTCACCCCGAGAGCGGGGTTGGCCGGGAAAGGGCACATGGCGGGGGTGGGGCGACCCTCCGCCAATCGGGGTTGTCCCGGAAGGGCGCGGCGGTTGGCCCCCGGAAGTCTTGGGCCTTTTTAAAAGCAGAAGACCCCGAGGGTGGTTTCTCAAGACCACGTGGTTCGCAGCTCGTGGAGAACATGGACGCCTTCTCCACCCCCGTGAGACCTCCACACTTTGTTTTGGCTCCTAAAGTCTTGGCCCCCCGGCGTAGAAAGCGGTACATCAGCAGCAGTTCTGAGGAAGAGGGAGAAATCAAGGACAGCCAGAGCCCTTTGGCTCAGCCTTTGTTCGATACGCCAGAACCCGAAACCCAAGAGATCAGGGAGCAGCCTGACAGACTCTCAACGGAACCAACAGACCAGGAGAAAGGAGAAGAAGAGGCTCAGGTAAAGGAAGAAGCATGGGTTGCTAACCGCATAGCTCTAAAAAGCCAAAGGGGTGGTGGTGGTGGATTCACAGCTCTTTCTTTTTTTTTTTTCTGAAAATCTCTCTTGTCTTTCAGGAACCCCTGGACAATATTGCAGCGGACGAGAAAGATGAAGCTGGCCCGCCTTGTTTTTGTTCAACACCGGTACTCACCGATGAAGAGGATGAGGCCAGGGATGAGGCCTATATGGAGTTTAAGAGAAGACGGCCTGGAAACGTTTGAACCACTGCCACGTCACCAGCGTAAAAAACTCATGCGGTATGTTGTGCGTGTTGCTGTTTCTGCTTCCCTTAATTACTGTCTTAAGGAAAAGATGTTCGAAGATTGTGAAGGCTGTGTCATAGATGCTCTAGGCCAGGGGTCCTCAAACTACGGCCCGCCAAGGTTATTTATCCGGCCCCCGCCCCTGCTGCGGCCTGCCCCATGCGTCTGGGGCAGCGGGGTGGCCGCGGCCAGGGCAGGCTGCCGGTCTCCCACCCACCGGCCGCCTCGACTTCCTGGCCCAGAGCCGACCCCGCCCCGCTCTGCCGACAGCGTCGGCCTCCCGGCACGGGGCCAGGATCAGGCTCCGTTGCCGGGGTCTGTCTGCCCTGCCGGGGCCACGTTCGGTCCCCGCCGGTGCTCCCTCCCAGCTGTGCAGGCTGGGCCGGGCTGGGGAGATTTAAATCTCCCGCCCTGAGCATGCACAGATACAGCGTGCTCAGGGCGGGAGCGGCCTGGCCGGCAAGCAGCTCTGCCGGCCGTCTCTGTAGTTCCCAGCCTCCGGCCAGGTAAGGGGGCTGGAGGGAGGCCTGGTGGGGGTGGGGACAAGGAGACGGGCCGGGTTAGAGGGGTGGGGGTGGGGACAAGGAGACGGGCCAGCTTAGAGGGGTGGGGGGTGGGGACAAGGAGGGACCCCCGCGCAGGCCGGCAGCCCCCACCACGCCCTCCAGACCCCCGGGGCTGCTTCCTTTCTCTTTTTTCTCTTCCTCTTCCTTTCCTTCCTTTCCTTTTTTTCCCCCCTTCTTTGTCTTCCTCTCCCCTGCCTTCCTTCCTCTTCTCTGCCTTCCTTTCTCTTCTTTCTTCCTTTCCTTTTTTCTTTTTCTCTTCTTTGTCTTCCTCTTCCCTGCCTTCCTTTCTCTTCCTCTTCCTTTCCTTCCTTTCTCTTCTTTCTTCCTTTCCTTTCCTTTTTTTCTTTTTCTCTTCTTTGTCTTCCTCTTCCCTGCCTTCCTTTCTCTTCTTTTCTTTCTCTTCCCTGCCTTCCTTTCTCTTCTTTCTTCCTTTCCTTCCTTTCCTTTTTTCTTTTTCTCTTCTTTGTCTTCCTTCCTTCCTGCTCTTTCTGTCTTTGCTTCCTTCCTTTCTTTCTTTTTTCTTTTTCTCCTCCTTCCTTCTCTTTTTTCTTTCTCTCCCTTCTTTTTAAAAACTTTTTAAAAATTAATTTTAAATAAAAACCTTTCTTAAAATTAGATTTCAATTCCAAATTCATTCCAATTAAATTAATTAAACACAATTAATTAATTCTATTTACAATCACTTTATCTTCAATTAATGCCTATAATTTCTGTCTTGTGAGTTTTCCCCAAAAATTTATTCTGAAAAAGTTTTTCACACGGCTTGAAAATTTTGCACACAAGCCACCAAACCTAGAGGGAACATTGGCTACTAGTTGCGTACACAACAGCAGGCCAGCAGGCTAACATCGGTCAGTCCCACACTCTGGGCCTGGCCGGAGCCCACAGCACCAACAAAAAGTGTGTGGATGCATTACTGCCTGCCACCCAGTACCCAGAAACACAGGCCAGCAGCAGACGTGATAGCTACGCATTCACGTTTTTTTTCTAATTATAATACGGCCCCCCAACAGTCTGAGGGACCGTGAACTGGCCCCCTATTTAAAAAGTTTGAGGACCCCTGCTCTAGGCCAATAGCACCATGACTGTGTGCAGTGGACTTCAGAGGATATAAACTGCAAACTCGGGGATGTGTGCGCTGAACTATGTTTTGAAAGCTTGTTAAACATTGTTATTGCCACGAGTTACGTTATGGAATGTCTGTATGTAACTAAAAAACATTTAGACCTAGGGGTGACCTTGGTACACGCTGAGCAATTCGATCCAGACCCTAGCAGCGTTCTAAAGAAGATGACTGAACCGGAGGACGCCCGTTTGGAGCGTTGTATGGACCAGCTGGTCCACACAAAATGTTACAGAAGTCTACTTAGGAAGCAGACTATGCGTAAGAAATACAAAAGGATTAACTTAGAGAATGCTGAGGGGTCATACACGAGATATAAACCATCTTCTTAGCTGTAAATAAATGCATCTCTGGAAAAGGCCTGCGTGGGCCTTAAATGTAAGTGTTTATTTCAAGGTTGCCACAGGTCTTTTAAATAAAAATGTTTTTTGTGAGATTCAGCTATTACGTCTTTGTGTACTTACAGCAAAAAGCTGAAATGTGTGTAGCAGCACTTTGTGGGAAAAAACAACCCAGAAATATTTATTTAAAATAAAACTAAAGGGTTAGAAAGGCAGCATGGAACGGGGGGGGGGGGGTCTCTGACTCACCACCCCACTACAAGGAGCCACCCTTTGTTTTCAGCCAGGGTTAGAGTTATCAGGTAGTTAGGTCTGATGGGCCTAGGTCACAGTAAAGGAGGTTGCTGAGTGAATGCTATTGGATAGTTTAACTCAACCTTGGGAGTTTGTAGAACACGATTGGACAGTTTAAAAATACAACCTCAGGAATCTGTGGGTCAGTAGTTTTTTTCTCCTCTTTTGTTTCAACCAGGGCTAGAGTTTTCAGGTAATTAGGTTTGATGGGCCTAGGTCACAGTAAAGGAGGTTGCTGAGATAGAGTTAGAAGGGTATAAAAACCTCAGCTTTTCTGGATACTGTTGTTGCCGGGGGAGGCCTGAAGACAGGCTGGGGCTAGCAACAGTTTGGGTTCGTTGCCCGGAGTGCGCAGCACCAATAAACACACCAGGGCGGAGAAGCACACTAAGATTTATTTGAGATCTCAAGCAGGCACACGGAGACAGACACGTCTCAAATCATGCGCGCCCCCACTCAGTTACAGTAACTCTTATATAGATTTCCTCTTGCTGTGGAAAGATCCTACCCCCCCTCCTCTTTGGGTGAGAAGCATGCTTTCAAGGCTGTGTTATAATTACAAGCGGAGACCGGCTGAGACTGGTACTGTTATTCTGTTATGGGGAACAGGTTATCAGTTCCTGCAACCGGGAAACATCCTTATATGGGCTATTGTTGGGATTTGTTGGGCGCCAGTTATGTCCCAGCTGTGTCCGAGTCTGGAGCGAAGGGGATTCATCGACACTGTGGCCTTCCACCCCCTCAAGTTACCCAGTGCGCAACCCCAGATACAGCCAGGGGCATCAACACTGTCCTTTCTCTTCACAGAAGCTATCTTGAACAGCTGCTGGACTCCAGCCTAGGTACGTTACTTATTTTTAACTCTGAAAAAACATATACACTGTTACTGTTCTGTTCATGCTGTCCTTATTAATGATGATACATGTCTTTATTTCAGTGTGATCTCTTTTTGGCATGGAAACAGCATTTTCAAGCAGCCTTTTACCAGGGCAAGGTAAAACCCTGTTTTAACTATGGTTGGGCTTAACTTTAAATCTGGATTTGATGCATTTGTGGTAACTCAAATTGCGCTTGTTCTTTAATTCAAAGGTGTATCTACATGTGAGAAAAATTATGTCCCAGCTTGTCTTTACCCTGTGGTGGAAGGTAAATATTTGCTTTTAAGTAAGTGTGTGTGTGTGTGCACGCGCGCGCTTAAAATGCCTGTTTTTTATTTTAGCCTGATCACAAGGCAATGTGTTTTAAGGCTTGAGGGGCAGGCCCTTGAGCTAAAGTTAAGTGAAGGGGTTTCTTGAAATGTATTTAAAATGGTCTGGTTTTTGAGCACATGGCAAAGGGGTTTTTTTTTAAATGACTTCTAAAAGTTAAGGGATTTCTTGAAAAGTATTTAAAACTGCCCTGTTTTTTCTTTTTAGTCTGAACACATGGCAGTGCCTTTTTAAAAGTGACTGGTCCTGGGCTTTTTAAAAGTATATGCTGTGTTTAAAACTATCCTGTTTTTTTCTTTTTAGTCTGAGCACATGGCAGTGTCTTTTTAAAAATGACTTGGCCTGGGTTTTTAAAAAGGATATGCTGTATTTAAAACTGCCCTGTTTTTTTCTTTTTAGTTTGAGCACATGGCAGTGTCTTTTTTTTTTTAATGATTTTTGAAAGTTACATGTGGGGATTTCTTGAAAAGTATTTTGTTATAAACTGATGGGATATGTATAAAGTGAGTTTTAAGAGTTACTGGGTCTGGGTTTTAAAAAGTATTTAAAACTGTCTGGTTTTTGAGCACATGGGCAGGGGTTGTTTGTTTTTTTTAAATTATTTTTAAAAGTTAAGCGTGGGGGTTTCTTGAAAAGTATTTAAAACTGCCCTGTTTTCTTCTTACTCTGAGCACATGGCGGTGTATTTTTAATGTTGGGGAGTTAGAGATAAGCAATGGGGATTTTATGCTGTGCAAAAAGTGGTGTGTTTTTTAATGCTCTTTTGCTTGTGAGGCAGGGCCTTGAGTTAAAGTTAAGTGCTAGGGTTTCTTGAAATATATATTTAAAACTACCTTTTTTAATTTATTTTTTAAAAGTCTGAGCACACGTTGGTGTCTTTTTAAAAAGTTGCTTGGCCAGGGCCTGAGGCCTGTGGTAAAGATAGTTATAATTGGGGAATTTAAAAATATTTTATTGCACATTTTGGTTTTGGGGTCTGTTGGCAAACTAGTGGGAGGGAAAAAAATTCACCTGAAATAGCGAGGAAAGTTTTAAGACAATGAGTATTTTTTAAAGTTAAGACCCTTTTTATAATAATGTTGTTTGCTTTACAGTACTATCAAAAAATGAAAGAAGTTTAGGTCTTTGGATAAACAAGCTCAAAAGAAAAAGCAAAGAGACAGCTGAAGAGGAAAATCTACCACCCTCAATGACTGACAGAGAGCTGAATTTCAGTAAATATATTGGGTTTTATTTTTTCTATTTTTAATTAGGTATCTAGCCAGAGCGGTAAAGTTAAAGTTTCTTTTCTATTTAAAAAAAAAAAGTTCAATTTGATGCTAAATTGGAACATCTGGTTTTTTTTTTTCCCTTCTCAGGCATGGACAGCTCTCCCAATGCCCTGCGGATAAACAAGCTCAAAAGAAAAAGGAAAGGGATAGCTGAAAAGGAAAATTTGCCACCGTCAATGAATGACAGAGAACTGAATTTCAGTAAATATTTTGGGGGGTTTTTTGTTTTTTCTATTTTTAATTAGGTATCTAGCCAGTGTGGTAAAGTTAAGGTTTCTTTTCTATTTAAAAAAAAAAAAGTTCAATTTGATGCTAAATTGGAACATCTGTTCTTTTCCTTCTCAGGCACGGACAGCTCTCCTGATGTTGTTATAGTTGACTTTCCAGGGACACCTCCAGCAAAATCACCTCCAAAACTTTTAACAGCAGCACCTGTGTAAAACAGCAAAGGAGCCCTGATGAAGCAACAGGAAACCCCCAAGCGCAGATACACCAAACCCAAGGACAAAACAAAAGACTCTGGTACAAAGCAACACCTCCAGATCCTCAGCGGTCAGCACCACACCAAGCCCTCAGAGAGCTGCGAGTGAAAACACACACATTCACAAACCCAGAGCACACACTCTAGGGGTTGTGAATCAAAAACCAATAAAACACCACACCCCCAGTTCCTCAACGGCCAGCACCACACCGAGCCCTGAGAGAACTGCGGGTGAAAACACACGCATTCACAAACTCGGAGCACGCACTCTAGATGTTGTGAATCAAAAACCACGGAGTGAAAGCTCCAGCGATGATGATAATTACTATCCATGTCCACACCACGATAGGCTTGACAGAGTTCTTCAGTATTCTAAAGAGATGTGGGGAAAATATGACACCTCATTTGGAAAGCTAATAGATGAATATAATACTTCATTCAGAGAGCTGATGGGGTCTGTATTTTCCAGGGTTCCGGAAGAAAGAATGGCTGGAAACTATGTAAAAAATGCAAAAAACTGTCGATAAATATGTTAAAAAATATTTCAACTTTCCAGAAGGTGTTTTTTAATCTGCACAGCTAGTCACAGGGAGGGGTACCCGCCCTAATAAAAAAGGGGGTGGTCTTTTAAGGGATAAGTGGGTGGCTGCCAAAAAGTTAAGGGCCAGGGTCGCTGTAAAGATTTTAAAAAAGGCTAAGGAGGTGATGAGGAGAAAAAAACAAAAAGAGAGGTCCACTAGTGATGTGCCTGAGAATGAGGAGGTGGAAACTGACCCTAGGGTTGGTGGTTTAGAATATTCCCCAGAAAGCTCTCCCATGGAGTTTGGGGTAGATTCAGAACCCCATCCTGAGACGTATATAGAGCGGGTGAGGAGCTGGCAGCGGGAATTACCTAGATTTAGGGGTGTGGTATACAGTGAGGAATTTCGTTTTGTCAATCTCGAGAGAATCGGTTCAGTTGGGCGGGTCATTGAAGCTGTGCATGGGGGCATACAGTCGGTTCTTGATGAGATTCAAGGTAGGGTAGACCCAGGGGATTATGTTCAGTTGCGTTTGGAGGGGAGGAATTTAACCAACCCTCTGTTTTCGGTCAGGAGAAATAGGGATGAGTTCTCCGCTGAAGATTTCTTAAATCACACTACTAAACCGTTACAGAGTAATAGAGAGGTGCACGTCGATGGGACGTTACACCTCGTTGTGACAGTTGTAAAAAACGCGGGCGGGGGCGGGCATAGGGTTTTGAATTCAATCCTTAACAGCGAAATTCTCCATAAAAAAAGGCAGTGTTTGGTAGACCTGACTTACGCTGACTCGAATCTGTGTTTTGCTGGCGGGCTCTTGGCCGTCATGTCGGACCATAGGCTTACAGACGCAGAATTATTAGATGGGGCGAGAAAGCTGCATGGAGAACTGGGGTGGTCAGATCGAAAAAAGGTGATGTTCAGTGACATAGCAGTGGTTGAACAGCATTTCCGTGTCAATATTCAGGTGGTTCTTTATACGGCGAAAGGCCGGTGGGGTTTTTTTAAAAACGGGAGGCCCTGTGTACCCCAAGACATTTTTTGTCCTGCTGCACGATGACCATTACTATGGGGTTTTGGACGTGAAAAGGTTGTTTAGGGCCAAAAATTATTGCGAGTTTTGCCACAAGTTGTACAGTCACGACCACTCTTGCAGATACCATTGCCGCCTCTGCTTGAGTGTGACATGCTCAGAAAACACAGTCGTGGGTCAGAGAGGTTTCAAGAGATGCCCCAGCTGTAAGCTGTATTGTCGGTCCAAAGAGTGTTTAGATGGCCATCTAGAAGCAGCATCTAAAAATCATGTCGAATGTCGGTTTAAAACTTTGTGCGAGAGTTGTGAGACTTATGTGGACAAAGGTCATAAGTGCGAAGGCCGGCACTGTAAGCAGTGTCACGGCAGGATTCCCCCTAAAGTTGGTATAGACGGTCACGTGTGTTTTCTAGACAGCATTATAAAGCCTGAGAAGTCAGAAAAGTATATTTTTTTACGATTTTGAGTGCATGCAGGAGACGGGTGAAGGGATGACAGACACTGCGTGTCAAATCATGGAGGAGCAGAAGCTGCCTTTTTGAGCCTGCCACCTCCTTTTTATTAAGCAGTGCAAACAACTTACATAAGATCAAAATAAGCATTCCTGTGCAAAAACATAACATAACAGGATAGAAGAACATAACAAGTTCTTTCTAGGCCTTTTACGCAGGGATGAGAAAATAAGCTCTATTAATTACATTTCTAGCTGAAGCCTTGAGAAAGGAAGCTGGGACAGGGAAAAGAATAAGTCTTTCACTATCTCTCAATATACTCAGTGTCTTTTCATCACACTCTCTCTTTCCCCCTGACCAGCATGTTTACAGGTGGACAGCCCGTGATCATGCATCGAGGTGGTCCAGGTGTGCCTGGACGTGCCGTCTCAGCATAGACCACGGGCCATGAATCCCTACATCTCCCCCTTACTTGTCAAATTATTGGGCTCCAGGTAACCCTGGAGGTGCTTCTGGAGCAGTGCCAGGTCGGAACGGGAGAGCGGATACACAGAGGGTCGGGGGAAGGGGGACGACAAAGGGACAAGAGGGATGGGATACACTGAACAAAACAACAAAGAGCAATCAGGGCAGCAAGGGCAAAAATACCATAGCCAAACAAAGCTCGGAGGGGGGCAAGATCCGGGAGCCACCCCGTGAGCCAGTCCCAAAAACCACTAAAGCCGACATCCTGGGAGATGCGCGCCATGAGGTTCTTGAGCGCCGCAAGGCGGTCCTCAATGGAGTGGCTGTTATCAGTAAGATTAAAACAACACATATTGCGAAGAGTTGAACAACCATAATGATGCTTAAGCAAAAAAAAAGTCAATGGCAGCGCGATTGTCCAGGATCGCATCCCGAAGCACACGTTGTTCCGCATTGAGAAGTGCAATAGCTGAGGAGGTAGCATTAATAGCTTTGGCAGCGTAACAGGCCAATTAATGGAACTGAAGATGCGAAGCGAGCGCCAGGGCAGGGACACCCACGAGCGAAAGCGCCAAGGAGACGGATTCCGCTTTGCTGAGCAGCTTAACAGTGGGGTCACAGGAGGCATCCAGAGGGACAGCGCGACGACTGCACTGCTTCGAGAAGGGGGTCGAGGGCAAAATGATAGTCAATCTACTAAGACAACAAAGAGTACCTTCCGAAAGATTAGCAGGGACATAACTAAAGGTACGAGCACCACAAGTAAAAAACCAACCCTTAGGGAGGACAATATGGGCATAATTAAAAAAAATATTCATGGCAAAGGCACAATTAAGCTCAGGACCCGGTGGGAAGAAGCATCCCCGGGGAACCTTAGCGTGGGTGCAATTAACAAAATTGGCACACGTGACGTTGCCGCCACTGGCGACATAGGGAGTATGGAGAGAAAAAGCATCAGGGGGCTTGCGCATGGTAATCGGGCCCCAAGAGGAAAGGGTTAAGTAATTAACCGAAAAATTTAAAAAATTCCCAAGGACAGACTCTGGACATCAGAGGGTTATTTGCAGACAGGAATAAGGCACGAGCCAAGAAGTTGGCCAGCCTCCACCTCATTGGAGAGGCAAAAATAGGAAGTATTGACGGTGGCAGCGAGGCGGCTCCAGATATTGTAACCCATCCGGTCCCGGAGGGAGGGCGCCGAGGCCACCGGGGCTGGCACAAGGCAAGCTAAAATCAGAAGGATTAATAAGGAATTGGCCATAAGCTGAGCAAATATGGCTAACAACAAATTATCGGGGGTTGGCTCCTGATGGTTGCGGAGCAACTGTTGCTGGGCTGCTGAAACCAGGGATTTCACATCTCCCCATGTGACTCTCCGAGACGGGGTGAGCAGGCCGCGGTCGGCGTCGCTGGGGTCTGGGTTTCTCCTCGGTGTCCGGACTCAGGGTCAGCTGGAAGTTGGGGATAGGATTGTGCAGTCCCTGGTGCCACGCCATCTGGGGCTGGTCGAACGCACCGAGCCGGAACCCACAGCGGACCTGTTGGAGAAAGCACAGCGGCATAGCCTCGCCCCCGAGTAATGAGAGGGACAGGCCCATGCCATGCAGGATCAGGCAATTGGTGATAGTACACATTGGGGTGTGGTAGGGATCCCTGGCCCCGATAGTGACGGTCCGCAGGGGCGTGTCTGTCAGCATTCAGTGTTAAATAATTCAATGTAAATAAGGCAATGTACATGGTCTGTTGGATCTCCGCCAACTCGGTGGGCCGGGAGGGCGCTGTTTTCAATTGTTTTTCCAGAATAGTTTTAAGGGAGCGATGAGGACGCTCCACAATGGCTTGGCCGGTAGAATTATAGGGTATGCCATGTTTCAAAATAATATCCCAAGAGGCACAAAAAGAACGAAACAGGGAGGAGGTATAGGCAGGACCATTGTCGATCTTAAGAGAATGGGGCCGTCCCATAACGGCAATGGCATGCAACGTGTGATTAATAACTTGACGAGCTGCTTCCTTGCGCTGGGCCGAAGCCCAGATGAAACCGGAATAGGTGTCAATAATGACATGAAGATGACCATAGGGTTTGAGGGCAGGAAAAAAGGTAACATCCATTTGCCAAAGTTAGTTGGCTGCTGTACCACGCGAAATGACGGCGTGAGGAAAGGCCAAGGGCATGGAGGCGCAATGTGGACAGGTACGAACAATTTGCTGCGCCTCTGGAAAGGGTAGGGAAAACTGCTTAGCCAGGACCTTGGCGGATTGATGAAAAAAGGTGTGGCTGGATATGGGGTCGGAAAACAAAGAAACAACGGATAGGTCCCAGAGGGCCTGATCCGCCCGCCGATTACCTTCAGCAATGGGGCCAGGCAATGGTGAGTGGCTGCGAATATGGCAAACATAAAATGGATGCAGGCGACGGGAAAGCAAATTTTTAAGAGTCAAAAAAAGTGACATAAGATCATTATCAATGAGGGATGTAATACAGGCGGTGGGTAAATGAGCAAAAAGATGGTAGGTATAGAGGGTGTCTACAATTAAATTAAACGGGCGGCTTTGAAAAAAACGGAATGCCAAAATGGCCGCCGCCAGCTCTGCTCATTGAGCACTTTTTTGGGGAAGGGTAAAGTGTACTTTCCATTCCGTTGAATCAGGGGGGAGGTAGGTGAGCACTCCTCGGGTAGGAGAGCCATCACTAAAAAGAGTGAGGGTTCCGGGGATGGGCTGCAACGCCCTAACAGGGCGAAATCTGAAAGGGGCATTGAGGACAATGGTTAATCGGGGGTCTTTGGGGGGATCCAGAGGGAACTTTGATACACGGCTTGATGACCACCGATGCCCCACAGCTCTTTAGTTGGTGATTTGGGCCAGTCGGGTGGCCAAGGGTCAGCGCGTATCACTGTGACATCAGCGCCGGTATCTAGAAGGCCAGTAAAGGAATGGCCGTTCAATGTAAAAGTTAACATTGGCCGAGGCCCGTGAATGTGGGTAGTGAGGGCGAGCACTGAAGAGTCGGAAGGGAGGGTGGAGCCAGAACGTCCATCGCCCCGCTCTTTGTGCTCTTCCCCAGGGACCAGGGAGGGGAGTAAAATTAGCTGGGCTACCGAGGATCCTTTTGGCAATAGTTGAGGGAGGTTGGTCCATACTTGGACCTTGAGGACCCCGGTGTAGTCGGCGCCAACCACGCCGGGGATGACAAAAAACCCTTTGCGACCGGCATGGGAACGTGGCAAAATAAGACCGACTACATGTGGGGGGAGGGGCCCCGTTACCTGCGTGGGGATGACATGCACCTCACCAGGAAGCTGAAAGTCGGTATCAGTCTGTAAAATTAAGTCCAGGCCGGCGCTGCTGCTAGTGGCGGCGCGGAGGCGCTGGACGAGGACGGTAGCGGCCGCAGGGGCGGCGAAGGTGAGGTTGGGAGTGGGGGGGGCTGATGTGTCACCGTGATGGTGTTGTCTGGGTTAGGTGTACGGGTGACCGGGCAGACCGCCATAAGTTCAGCCAGTTCCTCCACGGAAAGGTCTGCGGTATGGCAGGCAGTCTCAGCCATTTGCTGCACTGCGGACGGTCGAACTGAAGGATCAGGATCAGGGGGTTTTGGAGGGCTTGGGGGGCTCGGAGGGGGTCGGACGGGGGGGCAGGGGGGGATAATCTGGGGGATAGACTGTGGTGGAGGGACAGTAGAAAGAGGAATATAAGTGGGAGGCGTCAGTGGCGCAAAGCGCTCAACGGCATCTCGACAAAGGTGCCAAGATTGGAGCACCTTGATACCTGCACGAGGCTCAGCATGCAGGGTACGGCCGATGCGGTCCCAATCCTCCAAGCGGAAGGTTCCAGCATCAGGATACCAGGGGCATTGGCCGTGAACCTCATGAATCAGCGCTTTGAGATCATTAAGCGTAAAGGAATGTTGAGCCTTGCGCAGTAAATAAGCCAACTCATTACAGTGGCGGGTCTGTGCATTAGACAGAGAGGCCCCCATACTCACCAGGATCCGAAGATGTGTGACGCGTCTGTAACCCTTGCCGGGAGTGGTGGGTGGGAGCGAAAGACAAATAGCAGACAGGAGGACAGAAATTGCTTTCCCTTGTGCGAAACAGTGAATGCACCACACAGATTTACCAAGGCAAAAGCCTCAGACGGACAAGTCACTAAACTTGTCTGTGTGCCCACATTGGGAAAACAGGAGAAATCTAAAAAGTAGACAGGCACAGGGGCCCCACGAATGGGCGCCAGACGAAGGGATGACAGACACTGGGTGTCAAATCATGGAGGAGCAGAAGCTGCCTTTTTGAGCCTGCCACCTCCTTTTTATTAAGCAGTGCAAACAACTTACATAAGATCAAAATAAGCATTCCTGTGCAAAAACATAACATAACAGGATAGAAGAACATAACAAGTTCTTTCAAGGCCTTTTATGCAGGGATAAGAAAATAAGCTCTATTAATTACATTTCTAGCTGAAGCCTTGAGAAAGGAAGCTGGGACAGGGAAAAGAATAAATCTTTCACTATCTCTCAATATACTCAGTGTCTTTTCATCACACTCTCTCTTTCCCCCTGCCCAGCATGTTTACAGGTGGACAGCCCATGATCATGCATCGAGGTGGTCCAGGTGTGCCTGGACGTGCCGTCTCAGCATAGACCACGGGCCATGAATCCCTACAACGGGGGTGCATGTGCCCAATTACATTTTTGCCATGTCCCTAAAGCCGGAAAAATCTTGGGAATTCAAGGGTAGTGAGTGCCTTTCTGACTTTGTTAAAACCTTTATTGGCAAGACGTTTCGGAAGTACACGTTCATAGCGCACAATTCCGAAGGTTACGATGCTTACTTTGTGGTCAAGGAGTTACTGAAGGAAAAGATGAATGTGGAATTGATAACTCAGGGCAGTAAACTGATGTGTGTGGAAGTTAAGGCTCTGGACATCCATTTTATAGACTCTCTGAACTTCCTCCCCATGAAACTTAGCAAGCTCCCGCAGGCTATGGGGTTTGAAGATGCCAAAGGGTACTTCCCACATTTTTTTAATACTCTGGAAAACCAAAATTACATGGGGCCTATGCCCGGGGTGGAGCACTACGGGGTTGACAGCATGATGCCCCAGGAGAAAGCAAGCTTTCTTGACTGGTACAGGGACAATCAAAATAGGACGTTTGACTTAAAGAAAGAGCTCGCGTATTACTGCCAGCAGGATGTAAAAATTTTGAGGCGGGCCTGTCTGCTGTACAGAAAGGAGATCATGAACATGACGACAAAGTTTGATACAGTAGAGAGAGCCCCTGGTAAAGTTGTGGAGGTGAAACTATGTATAGATCCTTTCCAGTACATAACTCTGGCATCCGTCTGCATGGCCATGTACAGATTTATGTTTTTAGAGGCCAAGACGATAGCCTTTCTCCCTCCCGACAACTATCAAAGGCAGAAAAAGAGATATTCTACCCCGTCTATTCAGTGGTTGATGTACATTGCTCACAAAGAAAAGATAAAGATACGTCATGCGCTACAGGAAGTGGAGGTTCAGGTAGGCTCCTACTTTCTAGACGGTTATGCCGTCATTGATGGCGTGCCCATGGCCTTAGAGTTTAACGGTTGTTTTTTCCATGGCTGCATCACCTGTTACCGTGAAAAAGCTCTAAACCCTATGACGGGGACAACTCTTGGGTTTCTTTATTATAAGGCGCACCACAAGGCCGACTATCTGAGAAGCAAGGGGTATGCAGTCAGGACTCTCTGGGGCCACGAGCGGGAGACCATGATAGAAACGGACAGGGAGCTTGTGGGTTTTTTAAAGGAAGCCCAACTACCCCAGCCTCTGGTCCCGAGGGACGCTCTTTTTGGGGGCAGGACTAATGCGGTACGTCTGTATTACAAGCCCGGTGAAGAAATCCACTATTACGATTTTACCAGCCTGTACCCTTTCGTAAACAAAACCAAAGAGTACCCCCTCGGACATCCCGAAATCATTTCGGACAAATTCGGACCTCTCTCAAATTATTTTGGCATTGCAAAAGTTAAAGTGTTTCCCCCGTGAGGGCTCTTTTTCCCATTGCTGCCCGTCAGGCTAGGCGGCAAGCTCATGTTCCCGCTCTGTCGAACCTGCGCTGAGACCAAGCAGCAGGAAACATGCACCCACACCGACGAGGAGCGGGCCCTTCTGGGGACTTGGTGCACGGTGGAGCTAAACGCCGCTGTAGCGAAGGGGTACATGGTGGCTAAAATCTACGAAATCTGGCATTTTAAAGAAAAGTCCGATGCACTCTTTTCAGAGTACATAAAATTACACTTGCGTCAGAAACAAGAGGCTTCGGGGTATTCCAGCTGGTGCACGGATGAAGAAAAACGAAATAAGTACATTAGCAATTTCTATCAAAAAGAAGACGTGCGTTTATGCCCACACAAAATCACTGTGAACCCCGCTAAGCGTCAAATCGCTAAACTGTTCTTAAATTCTCTCTGGGGTAAATTCGGTCAAAGAACAAACTTGCCCAAAACCAGCATCGTGAGAGACCCCGACGAACTCTTTCAGTACCTGTTTTCCCCCAATTACGAGGTTTCATCCTGCGAGTTTATCGATGATGAAACAGCGTGCGTGTCCTGGAAACATGCCAAAGACCGCTATACGGTCTCTGGCAACACCAACATCTTCATTGCCTGTTTCACCATCACTTATGCCCGCTTGGAACTGTACAACCTGCTAGACAGGTTGCAAGAGCGTTGCCTGTACCATGACACTGACTCAGTGATATTTGTGCAAAGGGAGGGCGAGTGGAATCCCCCTCTGGGGGATTATTTAGGGGATCTCACCAGCGAGATCCCACCAGTTGAGCACATCACCGAGTTTGTGTCAGCTGGTCCAAAAATGTACAGGTACAAGCTGTCGGGGGGAAAGGCCTGTCTGAAAGTGAAAGGGATTACCCTGAATGTAGCAAACTGTGAAAGAATCAACTTTGACAGTTTGAAAGAGCTGGTCTTGCACTACAGTGCAGACCCAGGAGAAAACACCCCCAAAAAGATAGAGGTGCAGCACCCCTCTATCATGAGGAACAAAAAACAGTGGAAAATAGAGACCAAGACCCTTAAGAAAACTCAGAAAGTGGTTTACAACAAGAGGGTCCTCAGAGAAGGGTTTAAAACGCTGCCCTACGGCTATTGAAAAAAAAATGGACACACGGTGGAAACATCCTTTTTCTGTAATTCTCGCTGGACCTAGCAACTGTGGGAAAAGTTACTTTATAAAAAACGTATTGGATAATGCCGAGAAAATGCTGTCTGTTATGCCTGAGAACATCGTGTGGTGTTATAGTTGTTGGCAGCCTCTGTATAAAGAACTGCTCTGTAAATATCCCTTTATCAATTTTGTGGAGGGGCTGCCCGATGCTTTTGACGATGACCGGTTGTTTCCTACCAATAAAGTAAATATGGTTATCGTAGACGATCTAATGAACTCTGCTTGTGAAAGCAACAAAATTGAGAAAGCCTTTACCAAGTATGTGCATCGCAGGAACCTGAGCATTATGTACATAGTTCAGAACGTGTTTTGTCAGGGAAAGAAGAGTCGCACGATTAACCTGAACGCCAAATACATGGTTCTGTTCAAAAACCCCAGGGATAAATGACAAATCACCACGCTCTCCCGGCAAATGTACCCGGGCAAGACGCAATTCTTTCTAGAAGCTTTTGAGGACGCCACCAAAAACCCATACGGTTACCTGGTGGTGGATTTAAAACACTTCCACGCCAGAGGCTTATAGACTAAGAACTGGTCTTTTCCCCCCAGACCGGCCGGTGGTTTACACTTTAAAAAGAACAGCTGGGTATAAAAAGAGATGAATTTTCAGCGGGTCCTTCTTAACAGCAGAGGCCGCCATCCGGAAAACATGTCTAGCTGCATGAAAAGAAACCTGGCCCTTTTGAAATTACTTACCGATTCGTCCCCGCGGCAAAGGAAAGCTATACTGTGTTCGGCTTCTGACGATTTAGTAGCGGCCATCTCAGAAATAGCTCTGAACACTTTGAAAGGAAACATACCTTTGACACCGAATCAAGTGTGTGTGCTGAAAAAGAGACGCACGTTGATAAAAACCCTGGGTAATAAAAGGATCTCGATTAAAAGAAAAAAGCATCTGGTGAGGCAGTCCGGCGGATTTATCAGACCTCTGTTAAGGTTTGCTATCCCTCTGATAACTGGACTTTTGACTAATCAATAATGGAGTATGCGGAAAAAATGTACCTGGTGCCCAGCCACCAGTTGGAGCAATTAAGGGCTCCCCCTCCACCGGAGGAAAATATCAGAAAGACTGCAACTCGCTTGCTGGATAGTGAAATGAGATCTGTTCTTCAAAGGACTGACTTGGACAAATACGAAAAAGCTAAACTATACACCGCCGTGCTTCAAAGGTATCTAACGTACGTGAAGCAGAGCGATTTGCATCAAGGGAAAATAAGTCTCTTTCTACCAGAACAGGAACAAAACGTCCCCTCCAATCCCCCAGAAACACCCAAAACCTTTGACTCTGTTGCTCAGGAAATACTGGATAGAGTCAGTAAGCGTTATAAGAGAAATGCAACCGTATTGCTAAATAAGCTGGGACAGGATAAAAATATATCTTCGTGGAACGATAAAGGGGCTTTTGTGTACAAAGGCTCGGTGGTTAACGGATCTAACATACTTGACTTAGTCAAGGCCGTCACCCAGACGCGTTCCGTTCCTAGCAAACATGTGCCCAAAGGCTGGGATGCGTTCATGAACGCCATGGCAGAACTAAACGTGCCATCGTCCGTCATGGGCAACACGGCCAATAGAGATCTTTTGGAGAGCCTGAAGGCCTCAACGGCTGATCCCGGAGTAGATCGTGAACCCTTTTTGCCTTCTAAAAAACGAAAACTGGCTAAAAGAGCCAAATGGCTCACTGTGTAACTTTTTTCTTTTCGTGCTCTGAAAAACAATTTTAAAATGGTCTTTTTTTTGTTGCTTTAAATAAAAAAATCTTGTATACTTCTTAAAAATTTTTATTTGTCACGTGTATTTTTTCTGAATTGGTCCTTTTTAAAAACAAACAAACACAAAAAGACCACCAGACACGAATTGTCTTTAAACCTCACGGCTGGGGTGCTTTATTGAGAAACACGGCTGTAAAATTCATTGCAAGATACACACGTCTGGGCTTGCTGAAACATGTTTTGAGCAAACCTAGGCATGCCCGAGTATTTACTTTTTATTTTTCTTACAAAATTCACCACCATTTGGTCATTTTGCACCAAATCATTGGAATACAATTTCAAAATCTGGTCAAAAGGTAAACCCTTGCTACGGTGATGCAAGAAAAACATGCAGTGATAGCCGCAGGCAACAGAGCGGGGGTCCTGCAATTGTCTAGTGTGAAACGCAATGTCGGCAGCATTTTTGTTTAAAAATTTCACGATGGTTCTGGGGAACAACATGCTGTTTGGGGGGTGCCCGTACGAGTCAAAAAACTCTCCACAGTTTCCCTCTGCCAGGTACAAAGCGAGCCAGTGTTCGCCAGGTTGGTTGTGTGGGTGTGTGTTGACCACCAAACCTAGGGGTCTCTGAGACAGCCTCCTTCTGGGGAGCCAATCACTGGGAAACACATCTAAGAAAGTCTCTTGTGTGGCAGGGTCTGCCAGTAAAACACGTGAGAGCTGCACAGTGTCCATGCTCACATGTAGTCGAACAGGATGTTTCTCCTCTGATTGATCTCTATGACGTTGTCAAAAACCCCATACATGATCATATTGATAGTGGCCGTCAAAGCCTTTGCAAAATGTATTTCTGCTCTCAGGTTCCCAGTTTTTATCAGGGAATAGTGATCAGCGCATTCCTGGTCGGGGGAGAGGTCGAAGACAAACAAGGTATAACCCTGGGCAAACTGCACACGGTCAATGAGCAGCGCACGATCTTTCATGTGTTTACCGGCCGTCTGTACCAGATTCATGTACTCCCTCATGCAGTGCCCGGCCTCGAAGTCCGGCTGCAGAGCCTTGGTCGGTATCTGTTCGCCATCCACGTACAAGGCCACAAAGTTAATATCGTAATGTTTAAAGTTAAAGGGGTTTTTAACGTAACTCCCGCTGAAGGCGTCGTTATCCACGAACCCCAGGACGAGCATTTTGGGTAGCTGTCCCAAGAACAGGTTTTCCTGGTTACTGACCCTGCTTCCCGCGGGGAGGCTAAACACTTTCATTCCCACATGGACTTTCTTCACAAAAAGGGATGCTGATACAATGCGCAGTTTATAGCCTGGGGCTGCATCACCCATTAAGCAGAAGGCGTCTTTACTGCGCGTCAGTTTAATTTTCACGTCCACGCCGTTCAACAAAAGTTTTTCTTGAAAAAATAGGTCGCTGTGTAGATGGCCCAGCAGCTCAACCGTCCTGCTCTGAGCCGTCAGATCTGCATGCTTCACAAACCCTAGATTCTCGCCATCCAGCTCCGCAGTTTCGTGTTGCCCGGGGGTGTCTTTAATAAACAGGCCACTGGAAAATTGCATAGCGAGAGTGTCGCCACTGTAATTGACCACCGATTCTATAAAGGCCCGGTAAGGGTAGCAGTTGTTGCTTTGAGTTATGAGTCGGTCTCCCAGCGTGACGTCCAGCTGACTGAAAATGGATGCCACGGGGTAATTCACCAGGCCCACCGCAGCGTCCCAGGCGAGGTTGGTTCTGGCTCCCTTTATGATCTTGCAACAAAGGTACAGAAGCGTATTGTTCAAATCCATGTAATCTATTCCGTTCCTCGCTATAAAAAAGTCAAGGAGGGCCACCTCTGTAATGGCCGATAGTGGCGGCACCTCGATGTAGATGCTTTTCTCGATGCTGGTCTGCGTGGGGGCTATTTGGAACAAGTCCAATTCAGATTTGGTGCACTCTTCAGACCCGCAGTGAACGAAAGCCATGTTGATTAAAATAGATCTCTTTTACCAGGTGGAGCACGTTTCCTATTTCTCCTCTGCCTCCCCTTGGTCCTTCGCTTCTGGCTAGCCCGGCGCGCCAGAGCTCTTCTTTTAAAGGGTTTTGGGGGACCTTGGCGTTGCGGGTATGACGTGTTTCTCTTTCTCTTCCTCCTTTTGATGTACATCAGCCCCGACCCCTCCTGGGCGGGAGGTTCCCCATACCTTCTCCAGAACAGCACATGGCCTACCATGTCTCTAGCTATGTTTTGAGCGGCGGTTTTGACGTGAGGTTTAATAATCACTAGCCCTCTCCTCAAAAGCGGAACGGCTTTTCGAAAGAGGCTACAGAATATTCCACCCACACCAGCCCCGTACATCACGGGGGTTCCGTGATAACCAGGAGGGGCATATCCGGCCTGGGCTTTGTAATAGTTGCTGTAGACAGCGAGGTCACCGTAATTTTTTAGGGTCACCATGGTGCTTTTTTCCCCCCTCCTTTTAGAAGCCTCTCCGGGGACGCAGGTGCAGCTTGACGATCACCTTGCCGAAGCGAAATGAGACGTGTCTGTTCTGATCAGTCTTTATTTCAATGGTGATGGTCTCGATGTGATGCTTACTGACGGGAACGTAATACGGTTTATCGTAAGTGATGGTGACAAACTCATCGTTCCTGCCTCGGATGGGGATGCAGCGTAAGAGGGGAACGGAAAAATCCCCCACGAACTGGTGTTCCATGATGTCCGTGTACAGGTTCAAGGAGTTGAAACCTCCTGTGATGTCTGCTGAGAAAGGGATTTTGTTGACGCGGCTGTTGGGGTACAAACCCAAAATATTAGCCAGCTCTCCTCTGGTAGAAAACGTGTAAGCGACATCGGTGGACTTAAGTCTAACTTTTCTACCCACAGGATCGTAGTTCATGATCACCTCGGGTGGGGCAGGATTACGAGTCACGACACCGTTCATGTGCTCCAGCAATTCGGATACAGACAAGTAATAACCTCGTCGTAGGATGTAATTCCATTGCTTATCTTTGCAGGTGATTTCAAAAGGGACGTCTTCGTTGATGTTGTTCCAACTGTGCGGGTATTGTATTTCCACCAACCCCACCTCCCAGGCACCCGGGAGATCCAAAGGTTTAATGAGCTGCACGGTAAAGTTCCAGCTGGTGTTTTGGGGAAAAACCCCAGAGCTGGCATTGCTGGGCAAAGTGATGTAAAACCCACCGTCATTCATTTTCCCCCTTCACAGATTTAAGAAGCTTCCACCCAGCTGTTAAACTTCTCGGGCCACCCCAGCCACTTCACCAGCAGCTGCTTTTTTCTCCCTCTTCCTTTCGCCGCTAGAACTTTTTCAATCCTGTAAACCCTGTCCCGCTTGGGGTTTACTTTTTGCAGTTCTTCGGGGTAAAAAGATCCAGCAACCGTCTCACCCTCATAATCTTTTACTAGGTATACGGGCCTCCGGCCCTTGGTTAAGGCTTCGTCGACTATGAACATCTCATCGGTAAATGTTTGTTCATATCCTTTCTCAAAAGCTCCTTTAGTTTTAGACAGCATCACGTGGTCACCTTTTCTAAAAGGGCCGGCAGCCGGTTTTACTTTTAAAGCGTCTCCGTATACTCTTTTCCATACCTTCAGAGAATTCGAGGGGTTAACGTCAATGGGTCTGGCATGTATGGTTCTGTGAAAGCTCCGATTGTAACTCTTTATAAACTTGGGTAACGCGTCGATGTAGCGAAAGGTGTTGCGGAAGGTAAAATATCTCCACATCCAAGATTTTAAAGTTCTGTTAAACCGCTCCACCACCCCTGCTTTGACTTCGTTATTAGTCACAAAATGGTGGACCCCGTGCCGCTTTAACAACCCGCTTAAAGGTTGGTTTAAAAATTCTTTTCCCTGATCGGTTTGTAATTTTTGAGGCACGCGACCTTCGCTGAAAATGGCTTTAAAGGCCTTGGCTACTTCACTCCCGTCTTGTCTTTGAGGCCTAAGGCCCAGGCGTATTTGGATAGAATGTCTATCGCTGTTAAGATGTACTTAAAAACACTGTTGTGTCTGGAGAATCTTTGCATATCCACCAAATCTGCCTGCAATGGCGCATCCACGTCTGAAACGACCGCCTTGTTTCTTTTAAAACGTATTCGGGTCAGTTTGTGTAAAGAGTAAGCCTCCTGGTCCGAAAGCCAAGCGGTTACCTCACCCCTGTTCAAAGTTTCGCTATGCTTTTTGGCCTCTTGAAAAAGAGCGTTCACCCCTCCGAAGCTCACCACTTCCCCGGGGGTGTAATAGATTTTTTTAAAAAGAGCTGCCTGCGTTGGCAAGGCTGCTGCTTGTAACCGATGCAAGTATAAAGAAAACACGTTCACACCAGTGAATTTAAATGAGCTTTTTATTAATCGCCTGGTTTAGCGCCCCTTTTTACAGTGCCCTGTGAAAATGGATGCTGCCCACGAAGGAGTCTGAGCTGGTTCGCTCTCCCTCTCAGAGCTGTGTTTCAAACAGGAACAAAAACAGCTGATGCAAGATACATTTGCTCTCATGGGACTGCCGATGTGTAGGTTCTCAAAGGCCCATATAAAGTCATCGTCGAGCTGCCGAGAGGTTTTCAGAAAAAAAAAGAGCTGTAAGTCCCCAACGCCGCTTGGTTTGTACTTAACCCCCACCACATTCCTCTCCATAACCGTCACTTATCGTTCCTTTACCTGCACTGGTTTTTTTACTTGGGCCTTGTCTGCCTCCGACTCCTGTGAGCCTTCCTCCATGGGGGTGGACAACATGAGGCCATCAGGCTCGTCAGGCCACTTCCCGGTCTCCTGGGTTTCAGGGTCCGTCAACATCTTGGCCTCATCCTCCTCCGAACTGTCAATGTCGCAGTGTTTTCTCCAAGGGCCGTTAAAGGTTGGAGCCAAAACAAAGTGCGGAGGTCTCACGGGGGTGGTGAAGGCATCCATGTTCTCCACGAGCTGTGAACCACGCGGTCTCAAGAAACCACCCTCGGGGTCTTCTGCTTTTAAAAAGGCCCGAGACTTCCGGGGGGCGGCGCTGCCGCCCAGCCAACCGCCGCGCCCTTCCGGGATGACCCCGATTGGCGGAGGGTCGCCCCATCCCCGCCACGTGCCCTTTCCTGGCCAACCCCGCTCTTGGGGTGAAATGCGCCCCGATGGGCAGGGAAAGGGTCACAACGCCCACTTCCGATCAGGTGACCCTTGTCATCCGGAAGTCAGAGCTTGGGGGCGAGACCGGATGTCATGGGGCAGGACTTCCGGTGACAGGTGGGCAGGGGGTGGGACCAGATGTCAGGTGACCACCTGGAGGTGGGACTTCTGCTCACAGGTGGGGCGGGGGGTGGGCCCAGATGTCAGGTGACCAGCTGGGGGCGGGACTTCTGCTGACAGGTGGGGTGGGGGGTGGGGTCGGATGTCAGGTGACTGGATGGGGCGGGACTTCCAGTGGTCAGGGCGGGGCTGGATGTCAGGTGACCGGATGGGGCGGGACTTCCAGTGGTTGGGGCGGGACCGGATGTCAGGTGACCGGCTGGGGCGGGACTTCCGGGAGCCGGTGGGTGGGGCTAAAGTTTGATGGATGATCAGAGGGTGGGGCTAAAGTTTGACAGGAGGTAGCCCCCTTGTACTACTCACTCCGCTGGACCTTGTAACACACACACTTATAAACAAAATCTGTGGACTCAGACTTTATGTGGGGCTACCTCATTTGGAAAGGTGCTGACTACCCTCCCCCTGGGGGGCCTGATTCTCCATTGCCTTACCCTTTGAGTAGTTCTTTACACAGCTGTCAAGCACCACAGTCAGGGACAAGGCAAGAGAGAATGGAGCTCAGTGATTCTAATGTTAGTTAAGAGCTTTTAACATCAAGCTTGGAGGAGGATATACTTCTAAAAGCCACTCTACACAAAGTTTTTGGGATTATTTAACTTTATCGGGTTATAAAAGGTGCTTATACCAATATTGCTTTAGAGAAATAACCTACACTGATATGAACACCCTATCCTGGGATAACTGTGTCCATATTATAGTGGCGTTAGTTGTAGCAGTTTCTAACCCAACACAATTAAATCAGTACAAAACTGTGTATAGAGCCACACCAAGAGAAGGAAAATCAACACTTACTCTGTGATTTAAGATCTTACAGAATATTTCATGTTGTGAGGGTTGGTAGGTGAAGGGGGATTAAAGACCATACAACTATCCACATTTCTGTACCATGCAAGTGAGGGAAATAATAATTCATTATAAGCCCTCCTGGTTTAACTACCTTAACCTCTGAGACATCAAGATGTTGTAATTAAAGAGACACGGGTTTATCACAGGAATCTCAAACAAATTACGTTTGAGATTATGTTATTGTCCTTTACAAAACCTGTTGCAACAAAAAAAAACCTCATTATGTAATTAATTTGTAGTTTCCTGTGAGTTGTTGCTCTCTTACACACATATATTTGCAATACCATGGTTAACGTTTTCCCAGCCTTACTTTTCATTGCAATCATATTTCCTCTTTTCCTGGGTAGAAAATTTCTTTTTATTCACAAGGGGTAAATTTCTCCACCAACATTTTATTCATTTTAATTTTTCTCACCATTTTAAAGTGTGCTGCAAAATAAATAAACTTACCCAAATCTACACATATCTGTTATCTGATAGATCCCTGAAACTAATATGAAAAGTCTCAGCTTTGCCATCTTGTGAACATCCTAGAGAACTGCAAGTAGCCTTCAATTAGGAGAGACAGGTGTTATTGTTTCCCCAAGTGGAGTATCACTACAATCATGAAGCATTGGTGCAAAAAAATTACGCAAAGCATCTGATGAATGCATTGTGAATATGGTAATTAAAGTAGGAATGGAAGCCAAGGGAAAGGTGAGAGAACAAAAGTCATAAAACCCGTTTACTGGCAACATATGGGCATAATTAAAAAAAGGTTGAAAAGTAATTAAAGAAGCTAAAATGATAATAAATTAAATTTATTTTGTAATAAAAATTTAAATGCCAAGTTTTCCCCATCTCACTTTCATACTAACTCCCATTTTTCCCCTCTGCCCTTTATCTCCTCCCTTCTGTGATCTCTCCCTTTATCATCTTCTTCCTCATCATCTGCTCCTCATTTTCTCTCTTTTTCCTCTGTTAAGTCTGTGTGCTCCTTTATCGTCTTTGTCTCTTTCTTCTTCTTTACCTTCTCTCTCCCATTCTTTCTTTTGCTTTGACTTTGTGGGTTCCTTCTCATATTTTCCTTTAACGCTATCATCATTGTTCATTATATTATAATGTCCTAAAGAGTGATGTGTACTTCACAGAAGACATACAAAGACATGGCCCCGGACCCAAAGAGCTTAATAATCTAAAAATCACAGACATAACTCACAAGTCATGGGATAAGGAAAGCGAGGGTCACAGTGATAAAACCACATGGTGGACACTCAGCTTAGGTATGCACACATCTTGGTGCTTGCCTTGTTTGATACTCACGTATATAAAAAGCTTGAAAAGTATCCCTTTGAACCAGCAAGGAAGGCCTACTACTTAGACTCTAGCAAACACTCTGAACATGAGTGGAATGCAGGTTGGAATCTGGTACCATCTTTTCCACCAATAATGAATTCCAGTCAGGTACTTGGGAGTCTCTACGGGTCATACTCCCTGTTAAACCCATTGCTGTCCGATGAGATTAGAAAGAAAATGAAGGCATAAGAGTGCCCTTTGGAAGCACTTCTGAGTTGACCCTAGTGCCGCAGTGCAGAGGCAGAACAACAAAGCCAGGTTGTGCTGTTTAGTTAACAGAGGCAGCTCACGTTGGCAATGTAGGGATAAAATGGTAAAATCTGCAGCAGACCAAGTCTCAGGCTGAGCTTTGAATCATTAACACAAAACAAATGAAATGACAGGATGGGCCCACAACTTTACTTACAACATTCTGTGCTCAGTTCTCAAGGTAGTCCTGCCCACTGCTCCAGAGGACATTGGTTGCAGCACAACTGGTACAATTCTTCTGTACAGGAAGGAGGAGCACAACTCCACAGGGATTTCTTGCATAACCCCATGCAGCTGACTCTGGAATTGTGGAAGGGGTTGGCAATAGAGAAGCTCTGAGGATCCAGCCCACCCCATGAGTGGAAATGCAGGAGGAGCAGAGAAAAACTACAACTCCTGGCTGCAGTTGTGTCTATGGAGCCACACTGCAACAAGCCTGGCTCTCCAGGAACAGGATTTATCCCTATGTGAGTAATGGAGATACCATCTAATAAATAATCACAAAGTGCATACCTCCTACTCGTAGTCTTGGATCAAGCATGGTGATGCACTAGGGCACTGGAATAATAACATGGAAAGCCAAGAGAGCATGCAGGCTGGCCTTCATGAACAATAATTTCCATTTCAATGGTATGCAAGGATCTCACACTGCACTGTAAAGATTCATTAAGTGTTGCAATGTGGTTGGGATGCAGAGGATCCACTTCTCCCACCACTAAAGTTAAGAAATCTCTGGGCTGAAGCATAGCAAATGTCTTAGTTCCAAAGGAGTAGCCGTGTTAGTCTAGTCCAGCAAAACAAAACAAACTAAAGTTCATGCAATAAATAAATTTTAGTTTTTAAAAGTGCCACCAAACTCTTTAAATGTATTAGTGCACAAGTGTACTATGCTGCAGTTTATATCAGGATAAACACCCAACAGAGACTGCTAAGATAAAATACAACCAAACCACCAACATTAACATCCCTCCTCTTACAAAAATCACTATGCAAACACAAGTCTTGTGGACCTCATTTTTATATCTCATTCAAAAGACAGTCCCTCTAATGGCATGGTGTCCTTCTAGCTCCATGTTAGCTGATTAATTCAGTACTGACCCAGAAAGTAAAATTCAGCTCCGGTCTGAAGAATTTGGCCTAAAAGGAAGAGTGACACTTACTGATTTGCCAGCGCTGAAAAAGCGTTTCTTGGAAGTCTCGCATCAGGGTATTGATCTGACCCAGCTTGTAAGATGGGATGTGCCATGATCAAAGTGAAACACACTAGCTGAATGTCTATCATCATGTCTCCCTACAGTAATGGTCTCCAGAAAGGATAAACCTGCTACTATTTGCAGTTAATAAAGCCAATCCTGTAAATGAAATGGTGGAAGTTTGCACTTTTTGAAGCTGAAGATCCTTGGTTCTATCTCCAAGGAGTGATGCATATCAGCTGTATATTTGTGGCCATGTTCTTATTACAAGCTCAAGGTCATGTGGCCCTACTGCATACCACTGCTTTGCAATGGGAAAGAGGGAATGAAAGATGACTGTAAACGTGCCTGCTATATTGTGCATAGCTGCCTCTGGATGCACCTCTGTGAGGCAAGAAATAATTAAATACAAACCAATGCTAAAAATCAGTGCTGCCTTCCTTGCACAACTATCTCAGACACAGTGTGATGCAGAGATGTTAGAATAAATAGCAAGAGACCCCCACCCCACCACATAATTTCATATCACACTGAACTAGATTAGTATTGACAAACGTGTTGTTCTAGCAATTGCTGGGGATTCTAGCAGCAAAGCCCAGAGCACTGCCGAGCAGTTAATAAGTGGCTGTTGTTTGGTCCTGCTGAACTCAGAATAGCTTTCCAAAGGGGGGAAAGCAAATTCTACTGGCTTCCACACCTGGTTGAGCAACTTAAGTGGGACAAAATTGAAAGTTAGAGCTGAGTCACTATTTACTTTGCAGCTACATCTTCATCACATAGTCTACCCCAAAATGGAACACACCAGGTTTCATGTAGGCTCCTTAAAAACAATTTCAGATGGCAGTTGTTTCAAACCAAACAGATTAGTGGCACAGTCTGTAATTATGGGGAAGGGATTTTTAGCCCCCTTCTCCTAGTCCACTTTGTCTCTCCTGGATTTTTGGTTTGCTTGTTTTTTGCAGCATGTTTGTAACATGCTGAATAAATGGGATCAGTGGGAGGATTGCATTTGGCACTGTGGGAAGGATATGCCAATTTCCAAGCTTGGCTGGAGCCCAATCCAGCAAAAGCAACGGCTCCCATTGTTGGGAGAGTAAAGCAAAGAAGGCTGAGGCAGGCAGGGCACAACAGGATGTCAGGAACATTCAAGCATGGGAACAATTTTCTGTTTCCTTTTTTGTATGAAGCCTGGGCAGCTTTCAGAATGAACTCTGTATTTCCAGAGGAGGCTGGCCCGAGCTGCTCAAGTCAGATCTCAATGTGAATGAGAATACTTCAGGGGTTACAGGGTATTTGGATTCAGAGATCTGGTTCAGTTTGTTATAGAAATAGGGTCATGGTGATGGTGATGATTAGCTGCCTTATTAAAAAAACATAGATTATGTTCCAATGGATACGTTTTGATCTGGACCTGTTTAAGTGTGTTCTGAACTATGGTTTTGGTTTGAACATTATAGAGATGACACTAGCAGTGCAGTTCTGATCCAGATGTGAGGTAGGATCCAGGTCCCTCCTATCTCCCAAAGTTCATGGATATCTGGAATTGGGTCTTTCTCTAGTTTTGGTGATAGATGCATCTAGAGTATCACCACTGCAATCATTACAGGGGTCTCAGGTCAGTGGTTATTTGACAGCGGTCTTTGCTACAATAAAAATAACAGCATTTGCTGCTGGATGTGGCCGAGTAGCACTGTGGCATCACTGCACAATGCTTCCACCTCAGGAGAATGAAGCGCAGAGCTATCCAGGTACACAAGCTTTTTTATTATTTAGCTAGTACCATTCACACACACGGTGATTCACAAACATTTAAGAGACCTCACTGATTTTCCCTTGACTTGCCTCTTGTGTAGTTACTTACAGCTGTGTAAAGTGGTCCCAAAGTCTTCTAAATCAGAATGGGTGGCCCAGAATCTGAGCTGTGACCATGTTGGGCTTTAGGCCACTTTTGCACCACCACTGGTTTGCTGGTCCAGTCCCTGCAAAGTCCTTCAATATAAACAATATAAACCCTTCAATATAAACAGACAGTTCAGCTCGGGAGAATATAAGGCCAAGAATAGCAAGATCAGCGCAGGAGAAGACTGAATGCACTGAGAGATCTGTGCAAGACATGTCTCCTGCCCATGCTATGTGCCTGAACCAATGTCCACTGTAATCAATGGGACTGTTTCCATTAATTGCTAGCGACTATGGATCTGACCTTAAGTCCAACAGTAGCAAATGTTTTTGTCTCTCTTATCAAATTCCCCTGCCTCCACTGTCCCTCAGATGAAAAATTAAGTAACAGGGATACAAAATATTGCTAAATTAATGATGGCATGCCTGGTACTGAGCCTGGGAGAGGACAAGGGTCATGATTCACCACTGTCTAGCTGAGCCATATCAATGGTATAAAACGGTAGTAACTCAATGGTAAATCGGCTCCTAAGTGGTTATTAATCTTGGTGATTGCAGCCCCTCTCACTCAGGATTGAGTTGCATAAACTTAGCAATGGGGTGAAGCACATTTGGAGCAGCTGAGTTGTAATCTGACAGGAAGGATAATAAAAGGCTTTAACTTCCCTTTGAACTGTTATCAGTACTTGTGTGATATACTAGCTCTTGAATCCTAGCCTGGGAACACCAGACAGATGCTGCATCCTAGTCTTCACACAATATCTGCTGAAACCTGGTGGGCTGATAAGTTAGTAGGGTTACAGCTTCAACCAAGGGAACACTCACAGGAGCCCTGATTGGAGGATTGCCCACCTTCACTGATTGGTCCCACCATGCTATTTAAGCCAGTAGGAGGCACAGGAAGTTATCTGAGCGTGATTTCTTGTTTTGGCTGAATTGGATCCTGCTTGGGCCTGCATCTTGCATCCAACCCTGTTTCTGTTCTGCTCCCGCCTCATACCAGCCTTTGCTCCAGTTGTCACTGTGCTCCTGCTCTGTGCTTGTCCTCCAGTTCTCACCTGGCTGACTCTGGCTTGACCCTTGGCTCTGGCATTTGGTTTCTGACTCTGGCTTGACCCCTGGCTCTGATAATTGGCAGTTGACTCTGGTGCTGACCCTTGACTTTGTTCCTCAAACTGGATGCCTGCTCTGACCTGACTCCTGTTCTGACTACTAGTCCAGAATGGCTACTTTCTGGTCCATAATAATTTTAGCCTTAATTAGGGAATAAGTTTAGACTCACGTATGCATTGGCTGATGATATCATACCCATTTCTTGAATACCCAGTAAGTAATTGCAAAGGTTACAATATAATTAGACACCAACTAATTGTTTCCCTGAGGGTGTTCACTTAGCATCTAAGAGAAAAAAGGTATAAAACCAGACTCTCTTATAATCTCTTATTTTTACACAAACACAATTTAAAATGATCCATGTAAATGTAGCAGCTGCCATTTTGGTTATGATTAGGGATTGAATCAATGACCTTCAAAGCTAAAAGTGTGCACCTCTAAAGTTTAAATTAAAGGATTAATGCCTGTATTTGGAATACAGAGCCAAGACTCATAACTGATGATTGGAGGTCAGGCAGAAGGGTGGAAACTGGAGGAGAAGCAAGGATCAACCACAGAGCAGGACTCCATTGTTCTAGGCATTGTGCAAACACAGAACAAAAAGATGAACCCTGACCCAAAGTTCCCCAAAGTGTAGGAGATTTGGGCCCGGTCTACACTGCTGGTGAAATTAAGCAGCAGTTGACAGGAGTTATGCAAGCTATGCAGAGTAGCTTGCATAACTCCCGTCAACTTCATAACTTCCATTCTATGTGCCGTGGGGTTCTAGACACTGCTATAATAGAAACAATAAGAATAATTTAAAATATTCAGTAGATGAATAGTTGAGGATATCAGCGTTACTGGGCAACAGACTTCCTTATTATAATATATGTGTTTGGTTTCCTACTAGCAAGGAGACACTGCATTTCTTTCAATTGTGCATTTCTAGATGTTTACTATTATATTTTGCAGCTTCAGATCTCTTTGAAGCCTCCTACAGTTGTTCAAAAACATACAGACTGTTGTGTTTAACTGGCAGAAATATCTAACCCTAAAAATTGTGAACAAATCAGCCAAAGTATGTAAAAAATAAAAAAAATTAAAAAAAATTTGCTCCCATCTCTACAAAGAACTTTGGTAAGTGAAATCTTCATAACAAACAAGAAGTCTAGTGGCACTTTTATTTATAAATCAATTTGTTAGTCTTTAAAGAGTCACTAGTCTCCTTGTTTGTTTTGCCAGACTAGACTGACATGGCTACCCCTTTGGAACCTGAAATCTTCATGTCTTTTATTAAAATAGATTATCCTTTACCTAGATTCTTAGTTGAACAGAAGAATTCCCAGGTGCCCTAATTAGAAAAAGATAGACTCCCAATAAACTTATTTTACATCTAAACATAGCCTTCATTAAAGACTGAAAATAAAAGCTGAAAAAAGGCCAACATTTTGACATTCTAGCCTTATTTGTACCTGGGGAAAGCCATGTACCCTTTCTCAGTCCAATAGCCATGTCTCCACCAGTTGTCAGAGGTCATAGCACTAGCTACTTACAATTAAATGTTATTTCACAGATGTCACATTCAAATCTTGCATTGTTTCCCATTCATTTAGATTTTTTTTCCTCATGTAAAGTGACTAATCCAGTCAAGATGGAGAAGAGACAGAAAAATGACAAAATCCCCAAATAAAATATACTGAAAAATAAAGGACTTTTCTTCACACAGAAATAAAGGAAGGAGGGCATGAGGAAAAAATTCTGGAAATAATGCAAGAAAAAACAAAAGAGAACAAAAAGCTTCCTTTAGAAATCCCAAAATAAGTTAATTTAGAATAACACAAACAAGTGAACAATTTCTCAGGATTCCTTTGATTTTTTTCAAGACAGCATAGTTCTTCTATGCGTAGTTTTATTCAAATTCTTCCTATTCAATTTCTTCAGCAGTTGCCCAATTTTTCTAATGTTCTGTTGAGTTTTAACTCCAGTTTAATTGACTGCCAGCTAACACATGTTAACTAATACAATGGTAAATAAGAGGCTAAACACTCCACAGAGATTTGTTCCAGGACACAAATATTAGTACCTGGTCATGATACAACTTGTGGCTATACTACTTCTTGCATAGATTTCCCACCTACTTTTTATAAGGACAATGCTCATTACCCCACTTCACTCCTTCTTTTCCTCACTCTGCCTCTCTTTCCATGCTAATTCCAGACCATATTAGGAGCCCTCTACAAAGTCGCTGGAAGGGAGAGATGGTGTTTGGGGATCTTTCTAGACTAAGGGCTTGTCTACATTTGAAAATTAATTCAGTTTAAAACTGGATATCATTTAATGTGCAAAAGCTTCTCAGGAATAATTCCATGTGTGGGCAAGACCGGATTAAGGAGCCTCGGGGCCCTGGGCTTCCCAATTTCGTGGGCCATCCCACCACTCCTGGGCCCGGGATCCACCCCAGGCACTGTGGTGGCCAACCAGCCATGTGGGGCTGGTGCTCGGGGCTGGAGAGGGCCCAGCTGACTGGTACTGGTGGGGGCTGGGGCACTGGGGTCAGAGGCTGTGGCACTTCCATCCCTGGACTGGCTGGCCGGGGGGGAGCTGGCCAGCGCATACAACAGAACTCCCAGGTGTGCAGCAGGCTGGCACGTGGTGCAAGCTCTGGCAGGGGGCCTCCAGGCCCAGAGTGTTATTGGGCCACCACATTTACCACCCCCTCCCCTGACCCTGGGAGCCTGGCATAAGGCTGTGTTGGCCTGAGCGAGACCAGATTTTTTGGGGGCCATAGGGTCCCCTTTTGGGTCAGGGCCTGGTGCTGTAGCCCCTAAAGCCCCTGCCATAATTCAGTCCTGTGTGAGGGCTCTCTTTTGAAGTGAATTAAGAAAAACAGGAACAAAGCATTCTTATTCTGGAATAAAAGTGTCTACATGTGGAGTTATATCGGAATAGTTATTTCAGAATTGTTAACCACATATATAGACACGCCTTAGATTAAAGGGTGGCATTAGGAAGTGTAAACATATGTTAAATAATCTCATATAGGTAAACATGGCCTTTATCACATGCCATACTAGTAGAATTAAAGCCCAGTGAGCAGTGTAGGCTTTAACTTGATCACTGTAGCACAAGTCAAAGTCAGTGGCTATGTCTACACTTACTAAAATTAGTTCAAATTAGTTAGTTCTAACTAACTAATTCGAACTAATTTTAGTTCGAATTAGCTTAATTCAAACTAGAAAAAATTAGTTCGAACTAAGCAAGTGCCGTTCATGGCACTTGCTTAGTTCGAATTAGCAATCCCCATTCATTTCAATGGGCCGGTTAGTTCGAACTAAGAAATTAGTTCCAATTAACATGGCCACATTGGTTAATTTGAACTCGTTAGTTTCATAGAATCATAGAATCATAGAACAATAGGTTTGGAAGGGACCTCATGAGGTCATCTAGTCCAACCCGCTGCTAAAAAGCAGGACCACTCCCACTAAATCACCCCTGCCAGGGTTTTGTCTAACCAGGCCTTAAAAACCTCCAAAGATGGAGATCCTACCACCTCCCTAGATAGCCTATTCCAATGCTTCACCACCATCCTAGTGAGAAAGTTTTTCCTAATATCCAACCTTGACCTCCCCGGCTGTAATTTGAAACCATTGCTCCTTGTTCTGTCCTCTGCTACCATCAAGAACAGTCTAGCTCCCTCCTCTTTGGAGCACCCCTTCAAGTAGTTGAAGGTTGCTATCCAATCTCCCCTCAGTCTTCTCTTCTGTAGACTAAATAAGCCTAGTTCCTTCAGTCTCTCCTCATAAGTCATGTGCCCCAGCCCCCTAATCATTTTTGTTGCCCTCCGCTGGACTCTTTCTAATTTGTCCACATCCTTTCTGTAGTGGGGAGCCCAAAAGTGGACACAGTATTCCAGATGCGGCCTGATCAGTGTCGAATAGAGGGGAATTATAACATCCCTCGATCTGCTGGCAATACTCCTACTGATGCAGCATAATATGCCATTGGCCTTTTTGGCAACAAGGGCACACTGTTGGCTCATATTGATCTTCCTGTCCACCATAACCCCCAGGTCCTTTTCTACAGCGCTGCTACTTAGCCGATCAGTCCCTAGCCTGTAGCAGTGCATGGGATTTTTTCATCCTAAGTGCAGGACTTTGCACTTGTCTTTGTTGAACCTCATGAGGTTTCTTTCGGCCCAGTGTTCCAATTTGTCCAAGTCTCCCTGGCTCCTGTCCCTGCCCTCCAGAGTATCTACCATTCCCCCCAACTTGGTGTCATCCGCAAACTTACTAAGCACGCAGTCTATTCCATCATCAAGATCATTAATGAAGATGTTGAATAGAACCGGCCCCAGGACCGACCCCTGGGGCACTCCACTCATTACCGGTTGCCAACCAGGCATCGAGCCATTGATTCCTACCCGCTGAGCCCATTGATCTAGCCAGTTTTTGATCCACCTTACGGTCCACTCGTCCAACCCATATTTCCTTAACTTGCCGACGAGAATGCTGTGGGAAACCGTATCAAAAGCCTTGCTAAAGTCAAGGTATACCACGTCAATGGCTCTTCCCACATCCACAAATCCAGTCATCTCATCATAGAAGGAAATCAGGTTGGTCAGGCATGATTTGCCCTTGGTGAATCCATGTTGACTGTTCCTGATCACTCTATTTTCCTCCAAGTGTTTCAGGATGGATTCTTTGAGGATCTGCTCCATGATTTTCCCAGGGATTGAGGTGAGGCTGACCAGTCTGTAGTTCCCTGGATCCTCCTTTTTCCCTTTCTTGAAGATAGGTACTATATTTGCCTTTTTCCAATCCTCTGGGACCTCCCCCGTTCGCCACGAGTTCTCAAAGATAATGGCCAGCGGCTCTGTAATCACTTCAGCCAACTCCCTCAGCACCCTCGGATGCAGTTCATCTGGCCCCATGGACTTGTGCACATCCAGTTTCTTTAAGTGTTCCCTAACCTGACTTTCCATCACCGAGGGCCGCTCTTTTCTCCATTCCGCATTACCCCGTGTAGTAGCCTGGGAGCTGGCCCTCCCTGTGAAGACTGAAGTAAAAAAAGCAATGAGTACTTCAGCCTTTTCCACATCATCCTCCACGAGGATGCCTGCCCATTCAGTAAGGGACCTACACCACCTCTGATCCTTTTCTTGTTGCTGATATACTTATAGAACCCCTTTCTGTTATCCTTCACATCTCTTGCTAGCTGCAACTCCAATTGTCCTTTGGCCTTTCTGATTTTATCCCTGCAGTTCCGAGCAATATCTTTATACGCCTCCCTTGTCATCTGTCCAAGCTCCCACTTCTTGTAAGCTTCCCTTTTATGTTTCAGCTCCCCACAGAGTTCCCTGCTAAGCCACGCTGGTCGCCGTCCACATTTGTTGTTCTTTCTGCACCTCAGAATGTTATCTTCCTGTGCCTTTAACAGGGTTTCTTTAAAATACAGCCAGCTCTCTTGGACACCTTTCCCCTTCAGATCAGCCTCCCAAGGGATCCTGCCCATCAGCTCCCTAAGGAAGCCAAAATCTGCTTTTCTGAAGTCCAGGGTGTGTGTTCTGCTTCTTTCCTTCCTTCCATTGATCAGGATCCTGAACTCTACCATCTCATGGTCGCTGCTGCCCAGGTTGCCATTTACTTCTACTTCCCCGATCAATTCTTCTTTGTTTGTGAGCAATAGGTCTAGAGGTGCAAGGCTCCTAGTTGGTTCCTCCAGGATTTGTACTAGGAAGTTGTCCTCAATATTCTCCAAAAACTTCCTGGATTACCTGTGCACTGCTGTATTACCTTCCCAGCAGATGTCAGGATAATTGAAGTCACCCATAAGAACCAGGGCCTGCAACAATCTGGAAACTTCTGTTAGTTGTCCATAGAACGCCTCATCCACCTCCTCCTTCTGGTCTGGCGGTCTGTAGCAGACACCCACCACGACATCCCCCTTGTTGCATTCTCCCCGAAACTTAACCCACAGACTTTCAACCAGCTTGTTTCCACTTTCATAGTGGAGCTCTGAGCAGTCATACAGCTCTTTTACATATAGCGTTACTCCTCCCCCCCTTCTTCCCTGCCTGTCCTTCCTGAACAATTTATATCCATCCATGGCAGTGCTCCAGTCATGCAAGTTATCCCACCACGTTTCTGTTATTCCAATTATATCATAGTTTGAATTAAGCCTTACTTCTAATGCCCTATTCGAAGTTATTAGTTCGAATTAAGGAAGGCCTTAATTCGAACTAATTAAAGACTAGTGTAGCCATGGCTTTAGTTAGTTCAAATTAAGCTTCTTTAATTTGAACTAACTTGCCAGTGTGGATATAGCCAGTATGCCTTGTCTACACTAGACTTTTAGAATGGTTAGCTAGCACATTAGTTAATGTGTTAACATACGTCACACTTTTACCTCCCAGTATAGGCCAGGTCTTCTCCGATAGCCCCTTTCATGTGGGCCAGGGATAGCTGAACATGCAGGGTGCTCTCTGCATGGGTGTGGAGGAATGAATGGAGCCCAAAAATAACCTTGAGTGAGCAGCTGTTAACCACTATATCATGGATTTATACACTCTGAGGTTTTTGGACTCTGAATTTATTTCCTATAAATATTTTGCCTCCAGCATTAGAGTTTGTGCAACTCAAGATGATCTCATATGTTGAATCATCCTCACGGTAAAACCTAACTAAAGTGCTGCTGAATTTATCTTAACCAAAGACTGAGAATTTCAGGAAGCCCCTTCACATGAGGGATTTAAAACTGGACAAAGCACTCAGGAATATACAGTCCTGCATTGGTTCCATGGACTTTGCCTGCACTAGGGAAATGTTTGGCAATTTCCTCACTGCTAACCCAATGGGGGTGGGTGATATTGGGAACCTTAGGGGAGACAGGAATCTGACTGCTGACACTCTTTAATACATCTTGTTGATTAGATTTCTTCTGAGCAGAGTTGGATGACAAGGTTTTGAAACCACTGCTGGTAATAGCAGAGTTTGTATACCATGAGCCTGAGTCTAATTTACACTAAAGCCCCTTTACACTGCCTTTAATGCCTATTTTGACTGCCAACGCCGCGTAAAGGGATCTTAGTGCCAATGAGATTCAGACCCTAAGGCTTCCAACAATGATGGGAAATTTTCCACCAATGTCCCTTGTGTAACCAGTGTTTTGGAACCTGAGCTAGATGACCTAATGAGCCTCTTCCATCTCAGTTTTCAATTATTCTACCATGTTTAAATGGGAAAAATAGAGAAGCACTGTTGTCATTACATTGTGAAGAAATGCATTTCCTCACAAGCCACATCGTTATTTTTTCCCTCCAGTTCATTACGCAGAGTCTTTGCTGATATGCTGTGAAATTGTTTCTCTTTTGTAATTTAGCTAATCCTATGCTCTTGCTGCCATAACAGGAAATACATGCAAATCAATACAGCCCCTCCCCTCAGAATAAGCCCCAATTTCATGAGTGAAGAAGAAAGTCAAGGGGGGGAGGGAATTCTTCATGTTAAATGTCATGCATTCCCCCACTGAGTACTTCAGTATTATAGCTATTAGTTTTTATAATTAACAGTTGAATATTAAAAAGATTTTAAGATGATGAATGCTTCCAATAGTGATATTTAGCAGGTTCTTTGCTCTGGTCCTCTCTCCCTCTGTTTCTTTATTTTTGGTGCCTGCAAGCAAATCATTACTTTCTGTTAGATGTTTAATCACAAACCTTGCAAGGAAATTTTCTCTTTTCCCGGCTGTACTCAGTGCAGAACTAACTTCATTACCATATTGACACGCTAGTACACTTGTCGATGCTAAAGCCCTGTCTTCTTAAAAGGCCCAGTCTACAGTCCCTTTGGAAAGGATTATTTTTAAACAGTACAGTAGGGCACATATGGTGTGATTTTCTATTTCCAGCTTTCCACTGGGCTTTCCCTGCTGAATATGGCAGGTTATTGGGGAACTGGGAAAATGACTTGAAAAGGAGATGTTATTTAGAAAAGAGTCTTTAGCTGATGTCTGCAGTGAAAATCTGTTTGCATGTATTGTCTGCAGTCTCTTCTGGGCCAGATCTTCAGCTGGTGTCAATCAGAATATAATCATTAAATTCAATACTGTTTTACATCAGCTGAGAACCAGTCCACTGTATTTTCAGAAGGAACAGTGAGACTAATTGTCAGAGAGCACCCAGAACTGTAGGGGGAATGGGAGGTGCATGTACTCTGTCACTCATAATCCAGATCATTTTGCATTCCTAGAGCATCATTCTTTTAAGAACCTCAAAATCCTTCAGAAGCCTTAATAGATTAAGGTCCCAATGTCTCTGTGAGATAGGGAAATATTCATTGTAAGAGAAACTGAAGTAGAATTATGACTCCTAAGAGGCTGCAGTGGGGAGTAGAGCCAGATCAAGGCTCTGGAGGGTTTGGGGCTGCCCACACTTGTGGTCCTCCACAATACTCTGGTGCTCTGCCAGGAGGCAGAGAGGCCCAGCCCTGCCAGTGGCCTGGCTTGAGGGACAGTGCTGCTGGGGGAGGGCAGGGTCTGGGGCCCATAGCCTGGCTAGCTACCAGGGGCCCTCGGGCCAGAGACTGCAGCACTCCTGCCCTACTTCCAGGTTGGGTGGTCACCCCAAGGGTGGAGCAGGCAGGCTGATGGTGGGCAGCGGCAGCATGCTGCTCAGCTAGGGCCGGATTTTGGTGAGGCCATGGAGCCCCCCTTTAGGCCGGGGCCCAGGGCTTCAGCCCCTAAATCCCCTGCACTGATTCAACCCTGATAGGGAGAGAAAGGAGACAACCACCCAAATGGTGATATCTGAAGGGATTAGAGCCCAAATATTAAGGGTTCTTAGGCATTGCTGCTCTCAATATTGCAGTGCCTACCAGACTTAGCATCCCACATTTAATTTTCAAATGGGATTTAGGCATTTGGGAACCAAAATCCAATTATAGTTGATGGGACTTAGGCTCTTGAAAATTAAATTTAGGTGCCAAAATCAGTTAGGTGTTGCAACCTGAGTGCAGTAGTGCCTAAATATGTCTAAATATCTTGTCCTCTGCCTTTGAGGAGCAATGGCGGAGTATTAGAAACAGTGCCCCTTGCTATGCCTGTTCAACAAATAGAGCTAGCATTCATTCCAGGACAGACTTGTCAATATGCAGAGCAAGTGGGGCCATGGCTCCCTCCCTTTCAGCTACAACCAGGCACTCTGGGGCACTAGCATTACCAGCAAAACTAGCTGAGTCCCAGTCCCCTCTCCTGTGTACTCTCCAGAACCCATGGACAAATTATGACTAGCCCCTGGGTAGGTGCACAACCAAGGGAAATAACACTCTTTACTCTCTTCCCTCTCAGTGCCTCAGCTGATGCAGCTATAATCTGGCCCTAAGTGACTTACCTGCAATGGATATTCAGTAGCAGAGTCACAACTAGAATTAGAGATAGGCCTAAGCCACAGAGTTCAGCTGAAAATCAGCCCTCACTTTGCAGTTCTCCAAATCCAGGGAGATTTGGATTGGATCCATCGCTTAAATAGACAACAGGATTTCTGACTCCCATTTTTGTGCTCTGACCATTAGATGTAACAGTTCAGTTAGATTAGTGTTTGAGGTGAGGAAAAATCAGTGGAGTAGCTTCCACAGGGGAATGCTGATCTTGTGATTAAAGCACTGGACTGGGACTCAGGATATATACATTCAACTCCTAGTTCTACTACAGACTTCCTGTGTGATTTGGGGTAAAACACTTAATCTCTGTGTGCCTCACTTCCCTATGTGTAAACAGGGGATAATAATATTGCCCTTGTCTATATTAAGCTTTCAAACTCTTTAGGGTAGGAATCATACTGTGGCATGCTTGCATGGTGCCTAGCATAGTGGCAGTGAAGGGGAGGCAGCCCCCATTCAAGCCTCTAGGTGCTACTATAGTACAAATAGAGATTGTGCTTCATTCCTATATATTTTCTGAGAAATTAGAAAAGGATTCAGAGCAGATGGGAACCACGTGACTAGAGTATACCCATGCCTTTCTGAAGGATTCCTTTGAGGACTCACTGACATCTTGTCTGCCAGGATGTCTCTGAAAAGTGTTAATTCCAGAAATGCCAATGAATCAGCCCGCAAAAATGAAATAGGCCAGGTAAAGAAAAGCTGGCTCAGGCCAGCTAGTTTATGCAAAGATTTATGAGATAAAGAAAATTAATATTTAAAGGCAGAGAGCTGCTGCTGAAAATGTGATTCTCATTGGGTATGCTGAGTGAGTGTAATGAATCTTAATGGCAACAAGAGTCGGCACAAAGCTGACCTGTCTTAAATGGTTTTCTCCTTTACTTCCTTCCTGCAGCTTGCAGAATGCACAATATAACTTTTAGTTTGGAGCAGATGGGGTGCCATCAGTTGAGATGTGTGAATGTCAGATATTGATTGTAGGAATTTGCACTGCAGAGCATTCAACAATACTCAGCTCCATTTCACAGAAAAATGCCTCTATTAAAAGTACAAAGGTTTTACCATGACTATGTATGCAGCCAAATAAAAAAAAACCCAACTATTATAAGTCAGAAACCTCCCTTTGATCCTTCTATATCTCAGTTCCTAAAATGCTTTTACCACCCATAACCCCTGAGAGATTCAAAGCCTCAGTGTTTATTTAACCATGCTTTATGCTTACGTCATCTATTTCAGGATCTGAAACAATTCCATGTGACTTTCAGAGATAATAAGTAAAAATAAGAATAGTGTGCAATTCACAGATAATCCACAGACCGTTGGTAGAAATCAGGAACAAATTCAAGGGAAACACATTCGATACATGATTGTGTAAAAAGTCAAAATCAAAAAGGGCTGAAACTATAGAATAAATTGTCTGTAGAAAATCCAGCCCTGCTTTTTTGGCGTGGTGTTTAACTGTGCAACTTTATTTTACTATGAACTAGAAATAATATTAAAACAGTTTACAAAGAAGATTTTGATTTCTCTTTCTTCATGTGTTTGAGGAGTAACAGTTTTATCATATGAATTAAGTGAAACCTTGTTATGGGATGAGTTAAAACCCTATTGAGATATATAGATATAAACTCACCTGTCTGTTAACATAACTATAAACATAAGCCCCCACTTAAAAGTTCTCCATCTTCAAGCGTCTGATGAAGTGAGATTTTCTCCCATGACAGCTCATGCAATAAATAAATTTGTTAGTTTTTAAAAGTGCCACTAGACTCCTTGTTTGTTTTGCTGAGCGACATAGTTATACCAAACTAATGCTCTTTATAGAAACTGCTACATCAGCAGGAGAGTTTCTCCCATCTACATAGCTACTGCCTCTCAGGAGTGGATTAACTATGCTGACAAGAGAGCTCTCAACTGTTATTTTAGGATATGTTATTTAGGATTAGTTTAGGATCCTCCACCATCAGATTGATTTATCTGCATCGGCTGAGCGGAAGTGAGGACCCACTCAATGGATCCAGAAGTCAATTTAATAAAACGACCTTCCTAAAAAGCGTAGCCCTGTGTTGATGAGTTTGCATTTCCCATCAGAGCAGCACATTGGGGACGGCACGCTAAATGGAAGTTAAAGTCGCCTCTGCATAGCTTGTGTAACTCTCATCGACTGCCACCAAATTTTGCCAGCAATATAGACCAAGCCTTAGAGTGTCTTCATTAAAGTGCTATAATGGTGCAGCATTTTAAGTATAGACTTACCCTCAGAACAGACAGGAACAGAGAGACAATGAGAGGCAAGAAATCCAAGCAGAAGCCTGTAAACACAGCATGACTCTGGAAAAAACAAGCAAGAAAGAGAGAAAGAGTGAGAGCAAGAGAGAGCTTTTGCATCTGGTGTTGGCTAAAAAGGATTGGGGACTGTAAGCAAAGAAACTGTTTCTTTTATTCCTCATTTCTTCTGCTTTCAGAGACATGGGACTTTGCACATTCCTTGTAAATAAACAAGAGTGTATCAAAGAAAATGCAAGACTCCATCAATTTCTGTTTCCAACAAGGGTCTTGAACTTTCACTAGCTGCACATGTTGTAAAAGGACAATACTTAAAAAACATTTGCAACACTGAAATGATATTTGTTCTGACAGCTGACCTCAGCCTGTTGGAGGTTTGTGTAAATTGCTGAGAAAGTTGGGAATGACTGTTATGGTCTTGATATAAACTGAAGTGGGTTGGAGGGCTCAAGTTTATCTTACATCACCTTAATTTTTAACCCCTTATACTTCTATGGAGTTACCTTCCCAAATCTTTCCTCATGATGTGCTCCTGGACCAGCCTCTTTTTTGACAAGTCAAAACACTATTTTCCACCTATCCTCTTCAGTGGACATATATGATCAATTGACTATAATGAAGCGTTCTGCTTCAAAATCCATGGTACACTCTAGCTAGGGGTGATTATGTGCAGTTAGTCTATTTGATTCACAACCAATTAATTGAAAATTCAAGAGGTTTAGAGAACTTGGCCTCTTGTAGCCATTTAAGTGAGTTCACCTCTCATTATTATTAATTATGATAGTAACTAAATACCTCAACTATGATTGCATTGCACAAACACTTAAGACACATCACTGCCCCAAATAATTTACCATCTAAATACCCAAGGCTATGTCTACACTTACTAAAATTAGTTTGAATTAGTTAGTTCAAACTAACTAATTCAAATTAATTTTAGTTAGTTCGAATTAGCTTAATTCGAACTAGCCTGGCCACACTGGAAAGTTAGTTCGAACTAAGTAAGCACTTGCTTAGTCTGAATTAGTGATCCCCATTCATTTCAATGGCCGGTTAGAATTAGTTCAAATTAACATGGCCACATTGGTTAATTCAAACTGTTTAGTTCAAATTAACCCCTTAGTTCGAATACCCTAAGGAAGCCCTTTATTTGAACTAACTAAAGCCTAATGTAGCCATGACTTTAGTTAGTTCGAATTAAGCCTCCTTAATTCGAACTAACTTGCCAGTGTAGACATAGCCCAAGAGAGGGAAAGTGATTATTATCCCTTTTTACTAACAGGGAACTGAGGCACAGAAAGTGATTTGTCTGAGATACCCAAGGAAGCCAGTGGCAGAGAGTCTCCTGGGTGTTAGTCCAATATCTGAAGCACAAGATCATCTTTTCTGTTAATTCTCTATACTTGTGAGATTAGCCCATTGTCTTTATGGTCTACCACCTGCCTCTTTCCTCCCAGATTTTCTCTTTCTTTATCCCAAAGGAAAGCTTTCTTGTCACACAACCTAGGGGTCAAGGAAATTAAGGAGGTTTTCCTGCCCTTTCATCTTTGGAATTCTTCCACACTGCTATTGCTACCAGTCACTGCAAATATTACCAGGCAAAAGTGATGCTGCAGAGTCACAATTCTCCTTCCCCTTAAGATTCTTTCTGTATCGTGTTTGTTCAGTTGACTGTTTATTTACTAGCTTCTGCTTGGCAGGCTTTATGTATCTGCTTTGGGCATAAATATCAGGGATAATTCTGAAGCCTCAAGATGGCTACCACTTGGCTAACTGCCATGTTGATCTTTAGGATTTAATTTCCCTTCCACAACATGCTATTTATTTTGTTTTATTAAAAAGACTCTATTCATTGCTCTAGATGTACATACAAAATGTATTAGCCAAATATAAAAATACTACAACATCCGAACTAATGTCTGTGATGAAAACTCCATCCTAACCCAGCCAGCTAAACACTCTCCCTCCTCCCACATCTCTCCTCACCCTTCCCCAAAGCCTGGAAAAACAGATAGACTTTGCATGAACAAATTTAGGACTGGCAGGCCAACATGGAAGTGAATTCCAGAATCACGTATCATGCTTAACCCTAGCTCAGCCAGATTATCACAAAGTAAATGTTGTGTTCCCTTGCCTGAGGCAGGGAGTGCTGCATTAGGCTTTTACTGCAGGCAAATAATTACTACATTGCCCAGCCAAGGCAATGGACAGTCTGATAATGACTTTATTGGCAGTGGGATTGGGCCGTGTATGTGCTATGTATGCATTTAATGAAAATATATTCATTGCTATTACAAAATCCACATTATGGTAAGTGTAGAGCTTTCTTTTTCCAGGATGTAAAACATATATATTTTGAAGTATCGCTGTCACACTGATCTGAGCAAAAATATGAGTTTATCTATCAGTCTGCAGAACAGTCAGAAATGAGGCTTAAGGCCTAGCGAAACAGATCAAAACAATAAGCCTGAGTTGGATAAATGGTCAAGTTGACAGGAGTTAGGCTAAAAAAGTCTGACATCACAGAAATTGGCAAGAAATAAACTGCAGCTACAGTAAAAGTGGAAAAGTACCTGAAAGGTGGGTGGTCACGGGTCAGCCTAGTGCCAAGGAGATAAAGGTGATGTTTTGGCCAAACCTGACACCTTGTTGGATGGAGATGTCCAGTGATGCGTGAACCTATCAAATTAATTGGTGGCATCAAAAAAGGGGTATGTGGACGAACCAAGGTAAATTTGGACCCCAAAGGGGGCAGAGTCAGTAGGTCTGAGCAGCGTATAAAAGTAAGAGCCCCAGAGCCCAGATTTTGTGCAGCTGAAGGGGGTGACGGAGAGTCTTGCCATCAGTTGAACTGTTCCATTGCATTGAGCGCATGAATGCTGCCAGCAGATCTGTTGAGATAGGTCGTTTGCCATTGTGCTACTTTGCACTAAAGCCTAACCTGGCATCTTCTTTTCTACAAGGGTCCGTGATCATGTTGGTTTCTTCACTTGTGAGTGTTCCCTCAATTTACTTCTTGTACACAAGGTACACCTAGGCCAGGGCCGTCCTCGGGGGGTGGGGGGACAAACGGGGCGATTGCCCCGGGCCCTGCGGTTACGTGGGCGCCGCGCTGCAGCCCCCCAACAGCCATGCTTCCCCTTGCTCCCCACTGCCTTGTGAGCCGAAGGTAGTGGGGTAGGCCAGGAGCACTTCCCCTGGCCCCTGGGCTGGCCCTCCTCCCCGCCCCCAGGGCAGAGCACGCAGGCCCAGGGGAGGGGCAGCCTGCCCAACACCCCTGGCCAGGGCCACATGCGGCCAGGAAGGATCCCTGGCTGTGGCTGGCTGCTGGCAGGGGCCTCAGTTCCCCAGTTGGTGCACCAGCCACGGCAGCCTGGGGTCCCGGCTGCGACTGGGGTGGCAGAAGCCAGGGCCGGCCTCGGTTTCCTGGCCCGGAGCCACGGCCCCAGCTCCCCGCCCTCTGCGGCTGTGGCCCCAGCTCCCAGCCCTCTGCGGCCGCGGCCCCAGCTCCCTGCTGCAGCTCCCGGCCTTGGCTTCTGGGGCTGGCTCCCCAGGGAGGCACCCAGGGTCCATGGGGGGCGGAGCGGGCCTGCCTGCCGCACTCCCCACCAGCATGGGGGGGCAGGGCCCTGCCTCAGCCAATTGGCCCTGCGCCCCGCTCCCCCCTAGGGACGGCCCTGACCTGAGCTTAAGGTCAATGAGCTAACTAAGATCTCACTAGAGACCTGAGCCAAAGGTAACCCAAAGCATTAACCAAAGGAACAGCTCAGCTTAGGATCATCAGGCTAATTGAGTCCCTCGTTAAAGATCCAAGCCAGGCTCTAAATCATTGGCTAACTGAGTCCCCAGTCAGAGATTTGAACCAGGGGTTATCTTGAGGGAACACACAAACAGAGACTCATGCATACAGCCAAACAAACATCCATGTTGGACACATAATAACATTAATAAGAACACCTTTTACCCGGCATACCACAAGGGGAAAGTTTTTTTCAATATAACCTGCTTTGTGTCCACACACAAATGATCTTGGAACAGTGAAGCAGGCTCTTTCTGCTCTCTTCATTTCTGAGCTACCAGTTCCTTTGCTGGATTGATTCTGGGAAATCAGAGATCAGCAAGCCTTACTTCAGCACCAGGAATAGATTATAAAATGGCTAAGTGGTCATGGCATGATAGAGACAAATGGGCATGGCGGCTGTAAAGTGAAATCATACCTCGGCATTCTATTAGAATTCTCTCTGTGTGAGCAAAACAGTGGCTAAAGGAGAACTGAGTTATATAGTTTACTTGGATCGCCAAAATAAAAATTTATAAATTTTTAATGTGGAGCTGAACTTGTGCATCAGGACTTTGAAACAGAGTGAATTGAGCTGATATTGAGATCTCAGCAAAGCTGTACAGCTGTTCTTAAAATGGTAACAGTCCATCATTTCTCCAGATAAGATATGGAGACAAGATCTGTATCAGCATGTCAAGAGCATGGTCATTAATCAACAGTGGAAGGCTTTCAGCTATAAAATTGTTGTTGAAAACATAGGTGTATAATAAGACCAAAGCTATTGCGAGCAGCAACCAAATCACTAATGTGAACAAGAGCTTAAGGAGATTCCAAATATAACAGAGGAAAGTGCATTTCTTAGCCTTATTAAGTAAATTCTTCACAAATGTGGCTTCAGCAACCTGTCTCCATAATGAACCAGCGTGAAACTTGTCCTCATTCGCCACCTTCAGTAATGCTGTTTCCTCGACTAACATTTCTGGCTGCCCTTCCGGTTGCATGACATCATTTTTCTGAACAGCCCCAATTTTGTCAGATTCTTCCAGTGTCTCCCTTAACTGGCAGGCTTCAAGGTTTTCCTGTTCAAATAGATGCTCTTCACTTTCTTGACTGGTCTCTAAATGTTTCAGAGACTCCTTCTTTTCACATATTATGTTTTTTACCCCATATATGTCTTTTTCCTGACAGATATGATATGCAGAAATTTGGTAGGCCATTTCCATGATTTCCATGTTAAGTTGTTCATTTATTTTCTCCAAGTTTTTGTTTTGGAATTCTAATTTATTAATCTTGTCTTCTCTTCCTTCCACCATCTCCCTGGCACTATCCACTTCTCTTTGTAGGTCTCCCACTAACGTCTTGAAACAGTCTGCACTGGCTTGCAATCTCCTGTTCTGGTCTTTTATCTCTCTGTTTTCTTTCCTTAGCTTCTGGTTTTCAGCATCAAGCTCTTCAGCTGCTTCTCTGAGATCCCATATTTGATTTTGTAAATTTTTGTTTGCAATAGACAGGTTGTGAATCAGGGAATTCTCCATTTGCTTGGGTTGATACTGTCTTTTTAAGCAATAAAAGGAGGCTGTAGTCTCTGAGTGGAATGAAGCCTGGCATACCTTGAGAACTTTTAGGCTGTTAGAGCATGACAAACCTCTGATGTCACAATCTGATGATTCAATAACAAGCTATTATTGCTGTACCCTTGAAGCTCTTAAGAAGCCTTCAACAAAGTCTCTACAAGGAGACTATCAAGAAAACTAAGTAGCTATGGAATGAGAAGTAAAGTTCTGTTATTAATTAGAAGCTGCCTGGCTGGGAGATAGTAAACAAAGAGTAGGAATGAATGGTCAATTTCCAACAATGCGAAAGCTTAACAGAGGGGTGAACCAAAGCTTCTGCTGTTGCTTAATATATTTATTAATGATGTGAAAAATGGTAGAAACTGTAAAGTAGCTACATTTTCAGATGACGCAAAATTATGTCTCTCAATGAAGGTTGAGAAATTTCAAAGGAACCTAACAACATTAGACAATTGGGCAGCACAATGGCAAATGAAATTCACTTTAACAAGTAAAAGATAATTCACATTGGACAGAATATTTTGAGCTACTCACATGCATTGCCGGGCTCTAAGATAACTGTAACCATTTAGGAAACAGATCTGAACATCACTGTGGAGAACACAATGAAAAACCCTGCTCAATGTGCAATGACAGTTGATGAAAGAGGGGGAAAGGTGTATAAAGAATGGGATACAAAATAACAAAATTGAGAAAATTGTAATGCCTTTACTTAAATTAGTGATATACTCTCAGCTGCCGCATTGTGTTCAGTTCTCCACCCACCTTCAAGAAGATGGAACAAAACTACAAAGGGTTCAGAGGCAGGTGACAAAAATAATTCATGGTAAGGAAAACCTTCAATAAGAAATTACATTAAAAAAAGAACGGGGTAAAATATTGACCTCAATCACTTCATGTGGACAGATCTTCATCTTCGGTCTGCTTTGGGAGGAGACATATAAGTAGAGTTATGATAAAGTTATAGAAAATAATGTGTTCCCACTTACTCTTACTGATAATACATAAACAAGGGGAGGTTCGTTGAAGTATGGAGGCCTTGGCAGTATGTGGTATCAGACCTGTTCATCTGGAAGGAAAACACTGACTTATTGAGAATATCATTAAATATAAACTCAGATATGGGATTTGACACAAAGAAATGGCATCTTAAAAGAAAGGGGAACTTCTTCTAACCTAATAGAGCCAAAGCACAGAAGATAGCAATGGGATTCATTACCCTGATGGTGGCAGTCTTTATGCAGTTTCAACAATGTAAGGAATGGTAACCTGTTGCCTTCAGTTCCTCAGCCTTAAGAAACAGAAGTTGAAGCACGGCATTTGCAAACTAATGGGAGCTTGGTTTAAAGTTTACCTTACAGAGATCTGATTAATCTCCCTCTGGTGTTTTAGGAAGAGGAGGTGCTTCAAACCTGCTGCTAAGACCATTAAGCTACCTTTACTAGAACTATTTCTGCACAGACTGGTTAGATTCTGTGCTTCAACTCCTGTGAAGCACAGCACAGAAGTGCTGCTCAAGGGGAGAGTGGCAAAGATTGTTTTAAGACACCTTTGTGCTGCCCAAATTCTGGGCTTGGCTGGAATCTGAAGCAGATGCCCAAAATAAATTAGAGCAGTCTCAAAACTGCTCTAGTTTATGGCAGCCTCTTCCCCCTCAGCCTGCTCTGCAGCTCAGAATAGCTAGAGCACTGAGGTACTACTTGTACTCCCCCTCCTATCATCCTGGCCATGACGGGTTCCTCTGTAGGAGCAGCAAAGTGGTTAGTGTAGGGCTGTGCGTGCCAGCTGAATGCTAATCCTTGCCAAGGAAATTTCTCATGGGGCTGTCTCAGTACCATTGCAGCCCCGGCCGAATGGAATAATGGAGCCTCTAGTCTGGCCCAGCATCATTCAGCAGTCCTTTAGCTTGTACAGATGCTTCTTATTTCAAGGCCTGATCCCAAAAGATATCCTCAGCTCCCATTGATAAGCTCTGCTCCAAACCAAGCCCTTCATGAAAAGTGTACTGTTCCCCTGACATGACCTATAACAGGTTGGACGTGTCATTGAGCCAAAAGTCCCCCTTTTCAGATTTGTTGACCAAAGCACTCCAGATGCTGGGCATGTCACAGTAGGTATCATTAGCAGAGCCTATGCAAGAGGAAGCTGGGACTAATGAGAAGAAACTTGGACAATACATGATATTTATATTCAATTGCAGTGTGTCTGGTTTTTTTGATCTGAGTGAATTGAGTTGCTGAGAATTATTAATACTGAGCTATTTTCTTCCCTTCTTTCCTACCTGCCCCACATGCAACTTATTTCCTTGCTGTTTAAAACCAGTTTGAGAGTGTACAACATTGCAAAACTAAAGACATGTTTGTTCCAAAGCATCTTTACTCTCACTACAGTGTCTTCTTTGCTACTTTTATATAACATCCTCCTTCTGGATTAGTTAGTTCTTCCATTTTATGCTGCTCTAGCATGAAATTACAAAGTCCCATGCTGCAAATTAGATTCCTGTAGGGACATCAGGTGCACCAATAAAACCAATTTTGACTGGCCTCAAAAAGTGCCCTGTATAAATGCCTCCTAAAAATGAATGTACATCAACCCGTGAAAGAAAGAGGGGGCAGGGAGGGAATGGTGTGGGGAAAATGTGTTTTTCTTAATTTTTTCTTTGTAAATCTTGAAATTTCTGACTATTTTCAAGGGAGTTGAGTCCCCATTGAGTTTAATGGAGATCCAGGGTACTTGGCCACTCTGCAGCTCAGGCCACTAATTTTTATTGTTATGTCCTTTACACTTTGAGATTTGCAAAACAGAAGCAGGAAGAGGGGGGAAATAAACAGGAAAGTGGGAAATCTTGGGGGGAATTGGGATCCAACATGTATTAAAGGCCAGCAAACAAAGGGTTAAATAAGTGGTTCTTTGTTGGGCTGCAATTTGATGTTTAGGGAGTGGGGGAGGGTATTCACACTGGTTCATTCATACCTCAGCAGGTCTTGGTCAAGCTAGATTACTCCAGGTCCTCAGGCAGGCAAAAAGTTATATAACTAACAGTTAAAAATGTCTCACAGCAGAAAAGTTCCTTCTCACGGCTGGTGCTTGGCTGTCCCAGACAGTGATGCTCTGCAATCTGGTAACTTTATACTTTTTTATCAGTAGAGTCTCAAAGTGTTCTCACAACAACAGGATTTTTACAAGCCTTGCAGTTTCTTGCATTTATGCTAAATAGTAACTTATCCACACTTTCTCACACATTCTGGGCACAAGGGTTGGGGAGGGAAAAACAAATATACATAGCAATCTTTGAAAAAAGCAGAGAGGAAAAAGGGGGGTGGCACCAGGGAAGAGGGGGCAGGGGAAAAGGGAGGGTGGCAGCTCACCTACGCAACATTGAGCGGAGTACCCAGAGAAGAAGGGACAGGGGTGGCAGCTTGCCTACCCAACAGGAAATATTCAGTGACTCTGAAGAGGTAGAACTTGCATAAGAAGAAATCTGGGCTCCACCCTGAGTATTTTCTAAATAGGGTTGGTTTATTTACCATTAGCTGAGCAAATAAAGCAGGATTCAGGCAGATGAGTGAAGAAACTAAGGGGAAGGATCATCCCTATCTTTCTTCAGCATGGCTGCAAACTGTTCTTGGAAGATTGTCTGGCTACTTCAGAAGGACAAGACTTGCTGCACACTGACAAAGAGAAGGGATGAAGGAGGAGATACATTATTACTTAAGAAGGGGAGAGGAGCACAGCCCCCAAATCTAATAACAAAAGGTACCCCTTGGTAAAACAATGGCAAGTGGCAAAACTGAATAGACAGTGCTTGTCTCTGCTTCTATGAGAAACTGCAAATAAAATGTAATAACTTCTACAGTGTTACAGAGATTATATGGCAAATCAGCAGTATTGTCAGGAATGGAGCTCAGAAGTTCAACTTCAAACTTCCTACACTAAAAGCATTCAACTCATTCATTCCTGAAATCAATTACACCAGGGTGAATTGGGCCTGCGTTATGGGAGTTTTTCATCACATCTCCATCTGGCTGTATGGGGAGAGGAGAGAAAACAAAGAAAATACCAGGTAACAGAGAACTGAGTCAAATCCTGCTCCACTTTTAACTCAGTTCTAACTTGAGCAAATCCCTCACTGCAGTCAAGATGAATTTGGCTAAGAAAACCAAGATCTGGCCCTAAGTTAATTGCATGCTTCTGTTGCTTGGGATTGATTAGCGCAAAATTAACTTTGTGTTAATCAGCCCAAGAAGGCAGAATGCAGCATAGAGATCAGGAATTTCTGCTGATTAGGCTAAAAAAGGAATATTTATACAATACACCAACATATTTCTGCTGCAATAACTGGTAGTTTTACAACATTTTAGGCTCTCGAGCCACAGAAGCATAAAGACTTGACAAGCCTTTCTTCCCCCAAACCATATTCAAAGCTTCTCCAAACCCATTCAAAAAGCAGCAGGAGAAAGAATCAAATAGAAAACCTTGTACTTCTTGCTTTTGCTTTTTATCATGCTCAGCACTTGACCTAAGCAATCAGGAAGCAATTAAAAGATTCTGTTTCAACTCCCCCATCCTGCCCAGAGTCTTGTTCTCATTTTGCTTGCCTGGGACTTTGCACTTTCAAGGGAACAGATCTATATAATATAGCATTTCAATCAAGTGGTATTAAAGAAAGCCATTATAGTGCTACCACAGTTTAGTCATCTTTGCAATAAACACACTGTTTAAAAAAATTCTCAGCCTCAATGCTTTTGAGAACATCTCTAATGATTTCTAATTTACTGACATTTTCCTTGAGCCCCTCATCAATTTGACTATTCAAATTGCCAACATAGTTAGTATCTTCTGTCTCCAGCAGACCCACCATAGAGCTTGAATTCCCTTCACTGCCTGTGCAGGCAAGAACTCATCTGGTTATGCATCCACATTGGATCAAGCTTGTAGGATGGCAGTGGAAGCTCATTACCATGCAGTGTGATGATTAACAGGGTCACTTTCTAGAAAGGCCACTCATTGGGCTTTCTCCTCCGCTTGCTTCCATTTTACAGAGTTTATTTCCTTTGAGAGGAGATCAGAATGAGTACCACTGTCTATTTCTAAAGGTTTGTGGGGGAGATTTTCCAAATCACTAAGGAGAGTTAGGTAACCAGCTCTCATTGACTTGCTGTGGGAGGTGGTGCCTAATTAGCCTTTGTGCCTTTGAAAATTTCTGTTTGTGCTTGGGGGAGGGCTTGCCTATCTTCTTATTTATTTAAAGAACCACATCTTCCAAGGGGCCACAATCTGGACTCTCTTATGCCTGTGTGATTTATACACATGCAATTGCTGACCACATTTGTACCAATGGAAAGATTCCCTTTGACTGCAGTGGCCACTGATTCAGGCCTTCAGTGGATGCTTCCAGATGAAGCATCCAGTCAGGGACAGCTTCTTAAATGCTCTATACTGTATACCAGATATCCAAGTAGGGACTGCATAGCAGCAGTAGAACTTCAGACAAGGTTTTTATAAGAGACATTCATGGAGGAATATAACAGACTGTAGTCTAGTTATTAGAGCACTGGGCAGGCAATTTACATTTCTGGGTTTTGTTTAGGACTTTACCACACACTTCCTGTGTAACATTGACCAAGTGACTTAAACTGTTCTATGCCTCACTTTCCCTGTCTGTGAAATTGGAACAGTGAGGGCCATCTCACAGGAGTGTTGAGGTGGAGTGCAAGATATTGTTATTGCATATACAAGCATATGGGATGCTTAGTGTCTTTAGAGTTCCACCAGAGTGCTGGGCACGAGTCAGATGCACTTTATATTTTTGATTCTGCTCTTTTGTCCATAAAGTCTGGAAAACTGCAGAAGTACAAATGATTGGGCACTTTGAGTGGGAGACCCCACTGCGTCTGAGACTATTGCTGTTTGGGAAAGGTTAAACAAATCTGGAACTTCCCAAACCACACAAAAGCAGGGCCATATTATTGCAGGGGCTTTAGGGGTTTAAAACCCCAACCCCTGAAACCCCTGCGATAATCCAGCTCTGCTCTGCTCAGTGCTGGCGGGGCAGGAGCGCTGAGAGTGCTTCCACGCCCAGCCCTGTTCTCTCCGCCCATGACGTGTGCCAGCCAGCTCCCCTAGTCCCAGGGCAGGCTGGCCAGAGTGGGGTGAGGTGGGAGCACCGTCTGGCCTCAGGGCCCCCCCCCCCCAGTGATGGGGCCCTTGCAGTAGGGAGTACTCAGGTGGGGGAGCTCTGTGGTGGGGGGTGCCCGAGGTGGGGGGAGCCCTGCAGTGGGGAGCAGCCCAGAGCCACCAGGCCAGTTAATTTAGCCCTGCACAAAATTCTATTTTTCTGTTTCTTGACTGTTCCTTGAAAAACAACTTTGCTTCCACAAAAAGCAGGATCAGTGAGATGCCTATGAAAATATGTCAGAATTAAGTTTTTCACCTCCACTCAGCAAAGCCTTCAGGAGGAAACAAAAGCTGACAGATTTACAGCAATATTGGCTTTCTGCAAGGACTCGAAATTATAAGGCCCTAAGTATAGTTTTATCTTCCCAGTTCAGGACTAAAATCTACTCTCATTGACACCAACATAGCCATCTTGAGTTCAAATGGATTGCACAGGAGCATTTGACGGCAAAATTTTGCCCTCTAAGCCCAAGATATCTGTTCTGTGAAAATGTAACTCATACTTTAATAACAGGGAACAAATCTTGGGACCACATTCAGACAGCCATAAATCCATGGGTGTGTCTACACTTACAAATGAAGTCATCCTAAGAAGGTCTAAGTCAACTCAAACTACACGCCGTCCACACCGGGCTTTCCTGAAGTTGACCTCAGCAGTTCCTTAAGCCGACAAAGGAAAAGTTAAGGCGACCTAATAAAACCTCCTTTCAGGTCGACCTAACGCTTAAGGCGACCTCATTAAGGCGACCTAAGTCAGTGTAGATGCACAGTAGCTGTAAGTCAACTGCCATGGCCTCCAGATCTTCCTCCATGACCTCCCTCCCAGAGTTCCTGAACAGGAAGAGACTGCCCTGGCCAACCATAGGGTAGGACTCACCTCTGACCACCCTGCTGCTTGGGAGCAGAGCAGAGCCAACGCCGCGAGTGGACCCCATCCTGGAGCCACCAGGAGATCCTCAACCTGCTGGCCATTTGGGGGGATGAGGCAGTCAGCTCTCAAGTGCAAGGTAGCCATTGTATTCGGGAGGTGTATGCCTCCCTCTCCCAGGCCCTAGCTGCCAAGGGCCACACCCGGGACACCCAGCAGATCCAGGTCAGGATCAAGGACCTCCACCAGAGCTACCAAAAGGCCCGGGAGGGGATGCTCCAGACAGGGGCAGCTGCCGGTATTACCAGCAGCTGGATGTCTGCTGGGCCATGAGAGCGGCAGCGTGCCAGCCCACACCATCGACTCTGCCTGCCTCCCCTCCCCCCGACAATGACCAGGAGGAGGGCTTGGGGGATGAGACTGTGGTGCTGGAGCAGGGGGAGGCCAGCAACCAGCAGGAGCAGGAGGATGGCCACTGGAGGGTCGAGCAGGGGCTGCTTAACCGCATGCTCCACCTCATGGAGTGGCAGACCCAGTCCCTGGAGCACCTGGAGGAGCACCTGTTTTCTTGGACCCCCCCCCTCACCCCCCTGCATCCCAGAGGCAGCCCGGGACCCGCCTTCCGGAGGCCACTATCTTGTGTATGGTCAGGGCGGGTTGGAGTCAGGTGTCCATGTGCTGCAGAACTGGAGTGAGTTCGTGGACCAGCTCAAGGAAGGTCCGCTTGCTTATCCTAAAGCTCTGCAGCCACAGGTCATCATCCCAGGTGATGAAGATGATCGGCTGCCACCAGTTGCTGCAGGCCTCCTGTGCCCAGAGGCGACGAGGCACAGAGCACAGTGCACTGCCCGCGGCAGGTTCCTGGGGCAGCTGGGCGGGGGGCAGGCTGTCATCTTCCTCGGCACTGACGTGTTGCTGCACAGACCTGCTCCACAGCCAAAGAAGCCTTACCCACTAGCTGGCAAATGTCGCTCAGCTGGCCAACAAAGCCAACTTGATGAAGACTGCCTTAAGTCAACTTGGGAGTCTAGTGTAGCCTCTCTACGTCAACTTGGTACGATCAACTTAAATTTGACTTAATAAAGGCGACTTACTACAGTCCACTTAACTTTCTAAGTGTAGACATAGCCCATGAGAATCTGCTGAGTAAGAAGAGAGGAATGATAGAGAGAGGGCCTCAGGATTTGGCCAATAAGGCCATGTACTGAACAAAGACAGAGAAAGGACTTGAGGATATGGCACTGGATGAAGAGCGGTATTAGTCTATGCTGCTGTATTAAGACACAGTGGCGCGCCAGAGCTGCTGTTAACTGACTTAACAGTCAGTTATTAAGTAACATCATGTGTGGGTGATGCCAGGTTTATAGGCAGGAGATTTGGTGGCTTGCCTCTGCCAACAAAACTCCTAGAGCCATCCCTGTTTCTCTTCATGGTTACAATCTCAGATGCTGCTAACACAATTGCTAAGAGAATCTGTTTCCCCATATGTGTTAATATGTGATATTAAAAATAGATCCCGCATGCATGAAGTGTGATTGAGGAGGGAGGTGTTTTCCTCTTTTGTTCATGTCCTCTAGAGATTCTTTGCAGTCATAGAGCTTTTTCAAACTAGCTCTCAGCAATATGGAGCTCATGCTTGAATGGTGGTTAAAATCTCTTAAACTAGAAAGATGAGGTCAGCCTAGAGGGCGAACTTGTGGATGAAGCAGAAGATTTCTGTTTAATTCCTGCCACTGCCACTGACCTACTGTGTGACCTTGGGCTAGATTGTCTCAGCCCTTATTTTGCTGCACAGATGAGTAAGGGGTATTATTGCTCCCTTTATTCCCTGCTTGGCTCTGCTCAGGTTCTCTCTCCAGGAATATGGTGGAGAGGGCAGTAGCTATTCACTTCATTCTCTCCATGGTGGGCAAAGAATGGGAAGAGACTGCCTTTACCCCACCTTCTTGCTAGCAAGTCAGTGTAGCTGGCTGGGCATATAGTGGGGAATAAGCTGCTCTATGGAATGAACTAAAGTAACTTACTTTCTTCCAGATCCAGGAGAAAGGGTAAGCAGGGAAGGAATTGTCTCTCTCCCTTTGTCTTGTTCCTAAAGTTGCTATCTATCCAGGATTGTCGTGGAGTCTTCAGAAATTAAATATTATCTTTAAGTAAAGATTATGTCATGTGATGAAATCTCGAGGAATACATCCAACCAAAATTAGCAGCCCTACATAGGGCACCGCAGCTGCTTCCCATCCCATGTTCAGGATAGACTGTTCAAGTTCCTCTATCAATTAAATCTCTCTATAACTCAGTTTCCCCATCTATAAAATGGGGGATAATATCTACCTCACAAATAGTTATAAAGCTAATTAATTAAATGATTAAATGCTTTGAGATCTTTAGATGGAAGATGCTGTGTAAGCAGAAAAGATTAATTACTGGATAGTCTAAATATTAAAATGCAAAACACTAAAAAAAAACTATTTAAAATGACTTCACAAAGCTCTCTTAAGGACAGAACAGCCTTAGTTCTAAATGCTTTGCTCTTGTGTGTGCCAGATAATAAGATATGTAAACATGGTATAGTATTTTTTAAAAAAAAAACTATCCCCTTTTCATTTCATTGCCTAGATGAGAAGTATTACTGTGTCAGCTGTTAAACTTTGGTAAAAGAAAGTGAAAGAGAGCACTGGTTAGATTGCATCTGACAGACGCGACACCGGGGACCTGGAGTTTGACAAGCCTAGTCTACACAGGCAACCAACGTAATTCTAAATTAACATGAATAATTAGCAGCCTTAGATAACATAATTGCTATGCAGAAGTTCCCAGTTTTAGTTAGCATTCTGTATTAACTACTGTGTAATTATTAAGGCACTGCACTCAACATCAGCAACTTAATTATCTTTAGTATCGCTGCAGTCTCAAGCATGAATGCTGATGATTAATAAAACATAATTATTTACATTGTAATCGCAGCATTTTAATTAAACTGAAAATGAACTTCGTTTGCTTATTGCCACAGTCTTGATTTTTTAAATTAAGGTCAGATCTTTTAGTCAATCGTTTGTCTGAGGGGTTTTTTCATCCCTAATTTCAGGTTAGAGACAGACTGACTGTCATTTTAAAAAATCAGAGCGGCTGGTGACAAATGAATACTAAGTTAGCAAGGAGGCCTTTTTGCTCTGAAATTGTGCAAACCTTGGTCCTAGTGTAAAATGCATTTATATATTTTTAAGTAAGTTTGGGATCTTCACATTCTTTATTATTTATTTTATTTTATTTTATTTTGGAGTTGTTCCTTGCAAGGGCATCCTTCTTATTATTTGTGTTATAGTAGAACCTTGAGTCCCCAATTAAGACCAGAGAGGTTATAGTGTAAATAGACAAAGTGGGAGGAGCAATGTTGGCACAGAGAGGTGAAGTGACTTGTGCAAAGCCACTTGGCAGGTGTCATATTTAAGTAAGTGCACATGTATTTACCCGTCGTGGTGCACCAAGGGTGGCTACCCTCTCTAGGCTACGGGCTCCACAGCTGTCACCTCTCTTGGGTAGAGACCCACATCTCTCTTCCTCCTGAAGGGTTTTCCAGGCTGCACAGTCCCCTAACTACACTATGATATCCTCAGGTAGCCAGTCAGCCTCTACCGGCTAGCGTCGGCACATGATTTTTTTATTCAGTAATTATAAATAGAATTATTGCTCACAGTTATAAGTTACCACACTGCTCTTTCTAAGCAAGCATAGTTATTGTTAAGGTAGAAGCATTACAGAGAAAACATTTAAAAACAATCAAAGAACCTATCCTCATGCTAATAAGCTTACCAGATATCATCTCTCCCCCTCCCCCAACTCCAGCAGGGGTTTTCCTGCCATTACAAAGCTCAGACCAGCTTCATCTGAGAATAAGCATATTCTTTCCTTTATTCAGCTCAAGCCTTTGATCTTCAGATTCCAGGAAAAGTAATCAGCAGCCAGGAGTCCCCTTTTTATGGTGCAGTTTCAAGTGGTTGAGCTTTTTTATAACTAGAGATAAGAATTTGCATTCATATACCCCTAGAGATTTCCCAGACAAACCACTGAACACAGTTTGTCCAAAATTCCATGTTAGTCTTGCCCATTGTTCAATACAATCCTCTGAAAGTCAAAACATATCCCAGGGTCCACAGTAACGCATAACCTTTGCATTTAATACAGTGGACTCTAAAGATACTTAAATGTAATTCAATATGGTTTTTCAAGGATAATGCAGAAAATGTCACAGCAGGTCATTGTTAGAACCAGGAACAGAATCCAGTCTTTTGACTACTGTTCTAATACCCTACATCTCCAAAGTATATTTTTTCATGACAGAGACCCTAGTACTGATTTTGAACCTGTCTTAGCTAGTTTCCGGGGATTCCTGTAGCATACAGGAATAGCTGGTTGGCATAGTTGATTCTTCGCCACTCCACTTGTGCCTGCCTGGCCAGGAAAGGAGATGTGACATAGCATTCTTGTGCATCAACAGTCCTTAGCTAGTGAAATGTCCTCTATGAGGTACGTGAGTCTTTACAGCCAAGTGGAATTTCAAAGGAGACCCGAGGCTGATATAACAGGTACTATGAGTCAGGGCAAACAGACCAGAGCTGAGGAGTGAGTCCATAAGTCTTGATTAGTGCACAGCCAAAGAAATATATCATTCAGCTTTGACTCTTGCCATTCCTAAGAAAACATTGTGTAGGGAAAGGAAAAGGCAGATGCAAATGTCTCTTTGTTTGCCTACTTAAGACATAAATGTGCCAAACCTTGAAATGGGTTGCATGAGATTTGAGGAGTGAAAAATGAATGCTTATAATATAAACTGAACGATATAAAGAATATGATAAAATCCTAAGAGATTACTATTCAGATCAATCCAGCCTCATCTAAAAGACTCCCACTTGATTTCAGTGGGCTTTGGATCAAGCCTATTAAGTGCAAATGCTATAGTGTTGAAACAAAACCTAAAATCAATAAGAAATCTACAAGCTATTCAAATATTGTGGATTAGTATATAGACATATATGTTGATAAACCAGGCAAATTTAAAGAAATACAGTCATCATGCACTTAATGCCTTAATTTAAATTATTAACATTGAGCATAATTATTATATATTTTTCTGTTACCTACGATTAAGGAGCACTGCACTTTGCCCTCCTGCTCCTGCACACATTTTCTTTCATGTAACGTCTGACATGTGATGTACTTCTCCTAATTTTGAAAAACTAATAAAAAATAAATTGAAAACATAAATAAATGATCCCATTTCACGGTGCAGTTAAGGCTGAGCACATTCACCTTCCCCTCCACGGAGCTTGCTCAGAAGCAGGAGCATTACAAAGGTCTTGAGATCCATTTTTCATTAAACAAGTAAATACAAAGACAGTCATACTAAAAATGCATGGAATATTAAGCCACATTTCACATGAGTATAAACAATATTAGGTTTTGATATAACCCATTATCAATCAGATGAATATACACAACTCCATTTATTTTATGCCCAATTGCTTTTGCCACAGTTCCTTTATACATCAATTCTTTTCAGACTATTCATGGGAAAAATGGAGAAGAACGCAGGCAGCTCCTCTATCTCTATTACTATATTTTTGCATGAGTTGTTTGTGTTAATAAATGTAATTTAAACAGGTCTTGCCTCATTTGCATACATTTGCTGTTTGTCTTGTTTTGGTGACTGCACACTCCTTACAGCTATCTTTCTCCTCCAGTTAGCCAAGCAGAGCATCAGTAGAAGCCGTTGTACTGCTGTGTGGTCAGCAGTACTGTGAATATTTTGTCCAAGCCAGGATTTAGGGCAATCCTGGACTAGATTCTTCTCTTGCTACACTAGCATGAATCAGGAGTAAATCAACAGAATTAAAATATTGTAAAACAACTTTTAGTAGAAGAGGAGAATCAGGCCCCTTGAATGGCAACAGTGCAGGCTTTAGTTATTCTGAGAGCTAAAGAACCAGAGAAGTACAGGGTCTGTCCACGTCAGTAACCTCACTAAGTAATCCAATAATCCTCTCTATATTTATTGCAACCAAGGACTATTTTTTCTGTTGTCTTTTTTTTAATATACACATGAGATTTGAGTCTTGTGGCTCTTTGACCTCCAAGAATAAATGAGGCAGATTTATATGCTTTATAGGCCTCTTTCTGGTTTCCCTCATCTATTCTTCTATATAGTGCTGGAATGATATCAGAGCTGAACAGTTACAGGGCCTCTTGGAACTGTTTGTTTAAATTATGTAAAGTCACAAGGGCTCACCTTTTAAAAGTGATTTAGACATAGGCGTTGCAAAGCATAGCAAACTGATTTAGGAGCCTACTTCTCATTTTCAAAGGGGATTTAAGCACTTAGATGTCTAAATTCCATTGACAGATGATGGGATTTAGACTCCTAATTTCCTAAAACCCTTTTGAAAGTGAGTTGTAGACTCCTAAATTGGTTAGGTGGTGCAATACTGAGGGCAGCAACCCCTAAATAGTTTTAAAAATCTGAGATTGGATACCTCTGTGTACTATACTGAGTTCCAGGAAGGTTTATCCCTGGTAAACAAAAGAAACAAAACTGAGATTTGAGCTATGAGGTAACCTGTTTCTGGTGATAGCAGGGTCCATACACAATAGCTGTCTTTAATAAATCCTGCTTGAGAGACAGTGAGTCTATATAAAAGAATGTCTTTCATGATAGTAGAGGTCAGAAAGTGGGATTTACCCTAGACCTAGTTGCTGAATTCCAACCCTGTTTTATTCTGTGTCTGAACAGTTTTCTCTCAAATCTCTTGATTTTCTTCTGTGTTTTTTTGCTGCTTCCTGTTTGTCAAATTGTCATTAACCTGTGAACTATAACAACTTCTTTGTGGCACTAGTAAGTGGCTTTATTTGGATATAATACCTGTGTATGTGTTGATATTCTCTCCTGGAGTCACAGTTGTAACTTCTATGTTTCCCTTGTTGCCAGTTTCATAACTCTTCTCTCTGCTGCCTTGAGATTAGGAATCTTGCACCAATGCTGTCCAAAGGCTTCTTCAGATGGAAAGACTAAGGGGAATGGTTCTCTCCAGAGAGTCTAATAGTTGAAGGGAAGTACATCTGGAAGTACATGTGAAGAGAAGACACTTTAAGCTTCTGTCCTACTTCTAACTTTTTGTAACTTCTAGAACATGTCCATCTAATTACCCAAATGGGAATACATTCTCTCCTTGTGGGTAAGGGAAATACTTTAAAAAAACATAGCCCTTTACAATAATATCTATACAGTTGGGATGGTAGCAGCACCTGTTAAGGTTGCCTTACATATCCTATTATGAGACTGTTTTAATTTGCTCACAACTTTGCCAAACTTTAATAGTTTGGGCAGAAATTTTCTATTGAGTGTCTGCCTCAGGCTGTTTTTTTGTTTTTTGTCTGTTTTTGGTTTTGCCAGGAGGGAGGGCTTATGGTTTTATTTTTTTCTTTGTTTTGTTTTAATTTCAGCTACAATGGTTCAACTGTTTCTGAAAATGAGGCTGTTTTGCCTTTGTGAAAAAATTCTGGCAACCTTTTCTTTGCAAATCTCTAGCACCCCCCATGCTTTAGAGCAGGAACCTGAAATTTGGCACAGAGGTGGGGGCAGGTGTGTGCATATTGCTGTCCTTGTGAAAAACTGGCCAAACTATAAGTGTTTGGAAAACTCCAATTTGTGTATACTCAGTAGAGACTTCTTAGGGCCTAGCATCTAAATTCTCTGAAAATTCAGTCCTCACCGAGCAAGCTCCAGTACTCACAACTGGGAGACTGCCTTTCCTGTGCTCTCAATGAGCATACACAGATGGCCTCCTGGGCCCAAACAATAGGGAGGAGAAAGCTGCCTGGTTTGAACATATATGGGTTAAAAACCAGACATGTGGGGGAAGATGTGGTAGGGAGTATATTGGGGCAAAGAAGCTGCAATGATAATGGGTACAGGCAGACAGAAACTGGGACTGGAGGCTGGATGTAGGCAGAGGGGAGAAGAATGGAGGGGGGAACATACCTGGGAGTTGGGTTGAGACTGAAACTGATTAGACAGGGAGACTAGGGTCAGGTCTATACTACAGGGCTAAGGCGACTAGAGATACGCATTCTGCGACTTAGTTCCTCCTACATACCGCGCTGTCTTCACTCAGCTGCATCAACTTGAAGTGCCGTCCAGTTGACGCAACCTTACTCCACATGGAAGGGTGGAGTTATTGAGTCAACCAAAGAGTGCTTCCGGGATCGACTGAGCGGGTCTACACTGCCAACTCAATCATGGATTGACACAGTTTTGTCAGTATAGATAAGGCCTAGGATTGGAACCTGTGGTGATAGAAGACAAGGAATGGCTAGGCAAGAGCAGTGAAGAGAGAGATTGGGAAAGGGAATCTCCAGGGATGAGATTAGGATTTGGTAGTCAAGGAGACTGTGACTGGGATCAGAAGCCTGAGGAGTGGGAACTGAAACTGGGCAGATGAGAAAAATGGGACATGGATGGTGGAGAGACGGATCAGAGGGGTTGGTGTGGAAGGGTTCATGTTGGGTGGGGGAAAACACTGTGCACCCTAGAGCACATTTCCCTCCAGAGCTGGGAATGGAACACAAACTTCCTGAGTTTCGTCATTCCTCTGGTGAAATCCACTGTCAAAATATCCCATCACCTTCTAATGTTGGTCCGCATAATGGCTGATAACCTGCTACTGCTTTCATTTACTCCATTAGCTCTGCAGGGTGAATCTAAAAGTCCCAAGAAGGTTCTGAAAACTTCCTATACCTCTATTAAGTAATTAACATTAATAATAATTAAAAAGTAGGTCCTTCAAGCTATCTAGCATGTGTGTTAGTGTCAGTCTCTTGTTGATCCAAAATGGTCTTAACATATGTTGCAGACACTTCAACCTTTCCACATAGTTAAAATTCATTGAAATATTTTTGCATAGGCTGTGTTTGAAGAATTATGTGGTAGTTAATAACTGTTATGATAATTTAGGTTACAGAGAGTCTTGGTTCAAGTTAGCATGTGCCAACTTCTGGGAAGAACTAGAAATGCATAGTAAAGTGAAGGTAACAATGTCTTAATCTGAGCTGGGAAAAGCAGCTATAGAACATATCACAATTACGGAGGGGAGGCAGTAGCTAGTGCCAGTCCCATAAGAGGGTTTTTGAATGGGATATCAGTACAAAGAGGAAGACACCAAAATAATGGGTTTTGCTTTGTTTTCTACCAGGTGAAGCATATTCAAGGTATCGGGCTTCAGCCATACAGTTTCAGTGACCGAAACTTGCCTAGGAATTGACACATAAATCAAAGTGGCCAGGTCTTGGTTCTGCTGTTTTGGGACAGTCTTCTGGTCAGTTAGATTTAAACAAACATCCTGCCACAGGAACTACTAGCATTTAAGGGGATTCAAATGCTTATGGACCATCTTAAGTTGAGGGCAAATGCTCTCAGGAGTTGAAGGTGTTAGGAGAATAAGGTTCTATGCAGTGCTTTCTTGTTTCAACCTACATCATTTCCATTTTTACAAAATTCAACTTCGACAAACTAGCTTTAATCCAAGTGCTTATTTCAGCTAGGTATTGAGAATTCTTGAAGACATAGAGCTGGATGTCATTTACATACCACTGGTTCTTCCACTCCGATTGTCTCAACAGTTCTCCCAACAGCTTCATATATTTAATGTGAGGGTTAGTTAGGATCTGGTATTGTGGGACTCCACAGGTGAGGGTTGAGAATAAATCGTCATCTAGATGAATACTCTGGGGTCAGTCTGGGGGGTGGTGTCTTGGGAGAAGGACTTCAGGTGTTTTCCTTTCACTTTGTAGGTTCTTAGAGACAGTACAGAGATTTTTTGTAATGTCACTAACTGCTGTAGAGAGGTACAACAGAATGAATATAGATATACTTTCCTTGTCTGTGGGTGGAAGATTACCTACTTCCTACCTTGTGGAAACCTGAACTCCACTTGAGGGATGTAGGGTGCTGGTAGCTCACAGGACCATTGGATAATTTTGCTGCTCTTGATTAGCTTGCTTTCATATCTGGAAAGGACCTTCCACACCAGACTTCTAATGCTTCCACAACTGATGCTTGCAGTGAATGGTCCAAATTCTTGGGAAGGCATTGGTCTACTTTTTTTGATGATCTGGGTAATCTGGGTGAGGTCAGCCTCTGTGACATAATCTAATTCTTCATACTAGAAAAGGATGTGTTCCAGGGTTGAATGCAGACAGTCCAAATATAAGTGATCTATGCACCAGGAGGGTGTGAAGTTGTTGCCTTTAAATCATTATTTGAGGACTTCAGTTACTCAGCCAGAGGTTAGGGGTCTATTAGAGGAATGGGTAGGTGAGATTTTGTGACCTGCAATGTGCAGAAGCTCAGACTATATATTCATGATGCTCCCTTCCGACCTTAAAATTTGAGTCTCTGAACAATGACAGCTAGCACAAAGATACATGAGACTAAACAGCTGGCAGTTTAAATAGCTCTCATTCTTCAAGTGGTTGCAATATGTTCTGCTGTTGTTCTGGTGGTGTTCTGCACCCTTTCACCCCTAAGTCTTGGAGAAGACTCTTCTGCTTTACTAGTTAATACAACTGAGACTGAGCTACAGCAATGAGCAAAGAAGAATATGGACCCTGATCTGATCTGGCTAATATGTGTTTTGGGGACACTTAGGTTTCCTCTGCCAGTGCCCATCGATAAGATAAGGCAACCCTATACTTGGATTCCAAGGGTGCCTCTGCTGCTCACAGGAATAGACCTGTGGTCTGTGATGATACATTACTAATCCATGTTAAATCTGATTGAAATCATGTTTCTACATGTCTTGCCATTGGGGAGAAGTGAAACTTGTTGAGCTGCTATGCATGAATCTACTCATAGTATGCAGTAGGAAACTTTACTGGAAGATACTGAGAAACTCCTACCTGTTGTCAAGGATTTATAACTCTTATTGACTTCTCTGGGAGTTGAGGGCATTGGGAAGTACCAGCACCTCCCAGTAACAGGCTTAAGATAATAAACCATTAGTTTAGATCCTACTAGAACTTTTTTGGGGTGTGGGAGGGCAGCTTGTGAGTCCAGTTTAGTGACTGTCTGAGGGAGTTATTTTTCACGCAGTGGAATCGGCTTTCATCTCATTTCCACTAAAATTAGTAATTGAAATCAACTGGAGGGGACTTTATCCCCAGTACTTGCACGGAGAAGTTCTAATGCATACATTGTCCCCACGAGGCAAGCACAAAATTCCAGTAAGTGGGAATAGAAACTATGATGGCTCCAAGAGACAATACACTTGTAAGATCTAATTCTTCAACCTATGCACAAGCATTGCTTCCATTGGCATCAAAGGGAGTCCAATGTATGTAGTATGCAAATCCTACTGAAGCTAATTGACTCTAGGAGGCACCAGATTAAGCTCTGTCTCCGAAACTGATGTCTATTTATTGAATTCAGAATAATGCACATTAACAATTTTATAAAGTGCTTTGAGAACATCGAAGAGACTATATAACTGCAAAGTATTTTTACATGCAAAAGTGGAAAAGTGATGATAACCATGGCCATAACTTTATTGTTAAGGCTCAAGTCTCTCTGATTGAATCACCTATCCCTCTTTTTAGGTGTAACTGCCCCTTTCTAAATCAAGTGAAAAGTGAAGTGGTTGCATATTTTACATTAATTTTTAATGTGTGAGTGAGTGAATGAAAGGGAAAGGGTTCTACTGCCTTAGCCCAAGAAAAGGGATTTGCTTCTGTTCCTTTAAATAAGTTCATCCTCTTTGAACTTAAGCTCCCATAAAGCAACATCACCACCTACAGCTCAAACACCAGACTGTCCACTGAGTGCTAACTGTGCCTTAATTTGCAATGGTTTCAATCACAACTGTACCCAACTCTTTAAAATAAAAGATCTTTCCTTTTAAAGGGATAGGATAGCTTTTTAAAATTATTTTTGTGAAGTAGAAATACAGTAACCACTGGAAAACAAAAGTAAAAGGATTAAAAATGCCTATTTGCAACTTGCAGGTGATTTTTTATTAATGGGGGGTTGTTTTATTAATTATATTTTGTTCTCTACCTCGTCATTTTACACTTTGACCTCTTAAATAAAAGCTCCATGCAAGCAGCCTCTATGTATCACAAGCATAGCTCATTTTGAAAGGTGTTACTCAGTTTAGTCCCAACGTTTCCCAAGTTCCTCCCAAACTCCAGTGAGCCTCACTTTAATTGCTGAAAGTTATCTACCCCAGAAACGTAGACTCATGAGCCTAAGGTTACAGAAAAAATCATTTGTCCTAAAGGGATGAATCCCACAGCATTTTCAATTTCCTACCTGAATCTCTTAGGCATCTTTCATTTTGGTTCTTTGTCTCACAGTGCCTCCCACTGTTTTGGCCTTCGGTTAAAGTATATTTATCCCTGGAGTTAGTAAGGCAACGCCAGCCCTGATTGTGCAGCAAGCTGTGCTACACATATGAAGGAACCATTGTATCCCCAGCTACACTGGAGAAAGGAGCCTTGCTGACTAGGGCTATGTCTACACTTGCACTTTTAAGTCGACTTTAACTAAGTCAACTTAAAATTAAAGTCAACTTAAAGGGGAACTTACAAAGTCGACCTAGAGCGTCCACACTGGATGCTCTAGGTCGACTTTGTGGGACTAGGGGGACCTTGGGCAGGTCCACGGTGGCGGGGGGGGAGCACCCCCTGTGTACAATGGGGCAAAGGGGGACAGGGACCCTGGCAGGGCAGAGCCCTGTGTGTGACACTGTCTGGATTTAGGGAAGCATTTATGATATTATTTTCTATGGATATCTCATAAATGCTATAATCCATAGGAACTATGTCATGTTTGGTATCAATAGAAAGGTAGTAATTTGCTGGGAATGATTATATAGTTTATGTCTAGGAATTCTATTTTGATTAGAAGTTAAGAATTTGATGTTATATCCATACTTTAACTTGTGTCATTCTGGAGACCTGTCTTAGGCCTTGTACACACGATCAGATTATCGCGCATTAAAGCTCATTACCGCGCGATAGCAACAACGGCGTACACACGTGCAACAGGGCTCTTGCGCGTTAAGTGCCTTGTTGTCGCGCAATCCAACAACCACTCCGACGAGAGTGGTAACAGCTGTTGCGGATCATATATTGCGCGTTTGAGCTCGTGTGTACGCTTACCGCGCATTGACTGGAGTCCGGAACTGTCCCAGCATTCCCAAGTCGTCCTCTCTGGTCTCCCCCCCCACCCGCTCTGTGGCCGTGACGAAACTGTCCCCGCCCTGCCCCGAACTTATTCCCGGGATTTTCAAATTTCAAGTCTGTTTCACTTCCTGCTCTCTTCCTCGTGGAGTGTGTTTGTGCTCCGATCATCAGTAGCAATGGCGGCCCGCCGTGGAAGACGCACACCCCTTTGGAGCACGGCAGAGGTACTGGACCTGATTAGCATCTGGGGAGAGTCCGCCGTGCAGGCGCAGCTACGCGGCAGCAGGAGGAATTATGACACATTTGGCATAATTTCTCGGGCCATGTCAGAGAGAGGGCATGATAGAGACACAGTGCAGTGCAGATCAAAGGTGAAGGAGCTCAGAATTACCTATCACCGAGCGAAGGAGGGAAACCGCCGTTCTGGATCAGCGCCTGCAACATGCAGGTACTATAAGGAAATAGAAGCCATCCTCAGCGGGGACCCCACAACCACTGCCAAAAGTCCCGTGGACACTTCAGCCCCTCCTCGTCCGGTGATTGCCAGAGCCGAGCAGGATGAGGACGTTGTTGAGGAGGAGGAGGAGGAGGAGATGGAGGATGACACGGAGGAAAGCGCAACCGCGTGTAGCCAGGAGCTCTTCAGCAGCCCCGCTGAGACGTCCACCCAAGGCTTGAACTGCAGCTTGTTCTCTGAGGCGGCAGAGGGGGGTTCAGGTAAGTTTCTCCTTCATTCAGCTCTGCTCCTGCTAAAATATCATTGTCTGGGGTGGGGGTGCTTGCGGGTCCCCGCTGTGCACGCTATTTACTCTGCATTCATTAGCAGGGCATCAATACAAGCAGTGATTGTAAAATAATCATCTGCATTTAGGTCAGAAAAGGTTTCCTCGATGTACCTCCAGAGCCTAATACTCAGGTTAGATGGGAGAGCGTTTGTGTCTGCGCTCCCAAAGACGGACACTCTGCCTCTCCAGCTGCAAAGCACAGCCCTGGGAACCATGGCAGCACACAGTGCAGCAGCATACGGTCCCGGCCTGCTACCGGCGGCATGTAGGAGATGTATTCTAGATGGAAGGGGCACTCTGAGGAGAGGGATATTGGGTTCCATCTGTGTGCCCTCTTCCGATTCTTAGCCCCCGGTAAGCCGTCTACTAGAATGTACCTTGTCTGCTTCAGCGCAGCGTAGTGTGTTGACCGCCCTGTACCTTCCAGTGGAATGTGCTACTGGAAGGTTACATTGGCTATCTATGCTATGTGTTAACAATGTCTATATTGTTATTTTTGTATTAGAATTGAGCTTCACAAGGCCGGTGTCTACCCCAGCTGACCGAATGAGAAACATTAGGCGGCGTTCTCGAAGAAACAGGGAGGATATGTTTAATGACCTGCTGAAAGCAACACAAGAATCCGCAAGGGAGAATAGAGCCTGGAGAGAGGAATCCCAGCAGAGGAGGCAGAAACACAGGGACGAACTGATAAGCGTCATGAAGGAGCAAACAGAACTGCTAAAGAACATGATAGCTTTGCAGTCCCAGGCGATAAATGTCCGGGCTCCACTCCAGACAGTTCAGCCGTGTATGCCTCCCACACACCGCAGTCCCTCAAAGCATTTCTTTGAAGGCCACCCTCCACCCCGGTACAGGACAACATCCAGCCCCCCCCCCCAAGCTACTTTTACGAGACCCGGAGCTACACCAACCTGTAACCCCACCCCCATCTTTCAGGTTTCAATAAAAACAGTAACAAATACTTTGAAGAATGCATTTATTTATACACATTATTGAAATGATCCTAAGGTGCACCTCATGCGTCATGGAACTTAACTAGGGAAGGGCATCATTGAAATGCTCCCTGAGTGCCTCCCTTATGCGAGCAGCTTCTCCTTGTGCCACCCTAATACTCCTAGTGGCTGGCTGCTCGAATGCTTCCTCGAGGCGCTGTGCCTCCGTAGCCCACGTAGGGGAAAACTTTTCTCCCCTACTTTCACAAATGTTATGGAGGACACAACATGACGCAATCACGGCAGGGATCTGGTCCTCCGCCAAGTCCAGCCTCCCATACAAACAGCGCCAGCGCCCTTTTAAACGGCCGAAGGCACACTCCACAGTCATTCTGCAGCGGCTCAATCGGTAATTGAACCGCTCCTTGCTGCGATCAAGGTTCCCAGTGTAGGGTTTCATGAGCCATGGCATCAGTGGGTATGCTGGGTCTCCGAGGATGACTATGGGCATCTCCACCTCCCCCACTGTTATTTTTTGATCAGGGAAAAAGGTGCCCCCTTGCAGCTTCCGGTACAGACCAGTGTTCCTGAAAATGCGGGCATCATGCACCTTTCCCGACCACCCAGCATTGATGTCCGTGAAACGACCCTTGTGATCCACGAGTGCTTGCAGCACCATGGAGAAGTAGCCCTTCCTGTTTATGTACTCCGTCGCGAGATGGTCTGGAGCCAAAATAGGGATGTGTGTGCCATCTATGGCTCCCCCGCAGTTAGGGAATCCCATGGCAGCAAAGCCGTCCACAATCTCTCGAACATTGCCCAATGTCACTGTCCTCCGTAGCAGGATGCGATTGATGGCTTGGCACACTTGTGAGAGGGCTAATCCGACGGTGGTCCTCCCGACTCCAAACTGGTTTGCAACGGACCGATAGCAGTCGGGAGTCGCCATCTTCCATACAGCAATCGCAACACGCTTCTCCACAGTTAGGGCTGACCCCATGTTGGTGTCTTTCCGTCGCAGGGCAGGGGCCAACTCTGAGCACAGTTCCAGAAAGGTTGCTTTCCGCATTCGAAAGTTCTGTACCCACTGCTCGTCATCCCACAGCTGCATAACAATGCGATCCCACCACTCGGTGCTCGTCTCTCGCGACCAGAAACGGCGTTGCACCGTGTGCAGATGATCGGTGAAGGAGCTGAGCAACGCGGTGCTGTTGCTCTGCATGGCATCGATCAGCCCCTGCTCCTCGGTGTCCTCATCTGACTCGGAGCTCATTGCGTACTGAGCAACAAGCCGAGATGTATTCAGAATGTTGAAGGCGACAATGGAGATCATAGCAGGATCCATGCTGTCGCTGTAGCGATTGATTGCAAGTGGTGCGTTGCGTCACTGCAATGTTGAAAATAGGCGCGAGTTGCTATTGGCAACGAGGAAGACGCTAGGGGAACACAAAGCACCATGGGAAACTGAGAGTTTACCCATGGCGCTTTGCGTTCCTTTCCTTCATCCCATGATTCATAGCGCCGATTCAGGGAAAATCGAACGATGGGATAGGTGCCCAGAAGTCATTGCGCTCAACCGCGATAATGCGTGTAATTTTGTTGCGTTGCAGGGAGCAACGTGTGTACGCGTTGTCCCGCAATAAAGGTCACGTGAGTTTTGTAGCGCGATTGCCTTGTTGCGCTTTAATCTGATCGTGTGTACATAGCCTTAGATGGGAGGCAAATTCCAAAGGGGTAGCCGTGTTAGTCTATTGTAGAAAGACAACAGAGTCTTGTGGCACTTTTAAAGACTAACAGATTTATTAATTGCATGAGCTTAAGTGGGATTTTCTCCCACGAAAGCTCATGCAATTAATAAATCTGTTAGTCTTTAAAAGTGCCACAAGACTCTGTTGTCTTAGATGGGAGGGTGTGAACAACCATTGTCTCCTTAATGTTTAGGAATTTTCCAGGTAGAATGGTCCCAGGGAGTATCCTGATGAGCCATTGAAGACATAAAGAATACAACCATTGTATCCTTAATGGCTCATCAGTTTACTCCCTGGGACCATATCACCTGGCAAATTCCTAAACATTAAGGAGACAATGGTTGTTCACACCCTCCTGTCTAAGACAGTTCTCCAGAATGACACAAGTTAAAGTATGGATATAAGATCAAATTCTTAACTTCTAATCAAAATAGAATTCCTAGACATAAACTATATAATCATTCCCAGCAAATTACTACCTTTCTATTGATACCAAACATGACATAGTTCCTATGGATTATAGCATTTATGAGATATCCATAGAAAATAATATCATAAATGCTTCCCTAAATCCAGACAGTGTCACACTGTGCCCACATGCCCTGCCCTTTGGGGGGCATGCCAGGCTCCCCCTGTGCCCCCCCCCCAGCAGAGAGGGCATTGGTGTAGTCCTGGGGTATCCCTAAGTGGACTTAGGGCTACCCCAGGGCTACACTGGCTTAATTCGACTTAGCCTTAGGTCGAGTAGAAAGGTGGTTTAATAAAGTTAACTTAATTTTCATTAAGTCGACTTTATTTTCCTTAAGTCGACTTAAGCAAGCTGCTTAAGTCGACTTAAGCAAAGTGTAGTGTAGACACAGGGCACATTAAGTCGACTTAAGCCAAGCTTAAGTCGACTTAATTTACCAGTGTAGATGCAGCCTAGCAGAGGAGAAGTTGCAGAGCGATCTCATCCTGTGCTACCCTTCCCACATCCCCAAAAGACATATCCAATAAAACTATCAAACTGTGGGTCAGTCTGCTCAAAGAATGTTATATGTGACACAGTTTGACTTCTTGTCTGCATTAGGAGAATTTGTACGTGTCTTTCTGTACCAAAGTAGTTCAGCTGCTGATAGGAACCAAGAAAGCAGTAGTGCAGAAAGGGGGCTAGTGTTTACCCCAATGCATTGCCTATAATAATCATGCCTGTGCCCTGTTTATACAACTGTTTCCACCAATGCCATCAATTGAAGAGCAGCAGCAGAGCAGAAAGACCCTAACAAATGGTCCCTACATGGCACAATAGGCAGGGAGCAGTTTTTCTTGGTTTTACTATCTGTCCATTCAGAAAAGGTGAGTTGTTCATTCAGATCATCTAAAAACACACTGTCACCGTTATCAAGAAATCCACAACCAAAGAAGGCTGTTTTGTCCCAGTTAAAATATGCCCCATAAACATGTTAAATGAATGTTAGGAAGCAGCTTCTATAATGAAAACAGTGCACATGAGTTTACTGACAGCTTTGTTTGAGTATTCGACTCTGTAAGGGAAAGCTTGGAATCAGAAATCCACTGCATAGAGGTGTTCCTTTGCGAAAAGGCAAATGTGAACTGAGAGACTGAAGCTGAAAAATTCTCAGATGAAACAGTATGCTCCTAGAAGTCAGTGGTGGGGTACCAATTTACATCCCTGAGGCCACGTGGTTCTTTCTATGTGTGGTAGTCATGCAGTAAATTACAGGTGTACTGTGGGGCGTTTGAGCTGATAGTGGAAAACACACACAACGGCAATGACACTTAGCAGTCAACCAAGCTTTGGCGGGTTGTCTTTCTCCCAGGATTCCCCTTTCTCTCTACAGAACTGCTGTGTGTGGGGGGGGGGGGGGGGGAACCTTTCAGTGACCCCACAGCCAGGTCACACGTTCAAATCCACCTCTTTTGAGGAATGCATAAAGAATCCAATGATGTGAAAATTGTTGGACATCAGCAAGGGCTCCAGGCCTTCCTTCTTGGGTTGGGGTTTTAGGATATGGATGGATCTTTGCACTTTCAGGTTCTTCTCTAGTTTGGTTTCCCATCTAAGGACAGACTTCTATCGTTATCCCTTCTTTGGGAATTGGGAGGAATTCCAAGCCCACACTCTCTACTGGGCTCTGACCCAGGCCCCAATGGTAGGTAATGGAGATCAGTCCCTTGGGGTGCAATGCAGCTGCCTCACTGGATCGGTGCTTACCAGTGTCCCCTCTTCCCACAGGGCAAATTAAATAACCAAATGCAAAATTAGAGCCTCTGTCTTTCAAAAGTCACCAGTTCCTCTTTATAGGCTTGGTCAGGTCATTATGTCCCTGTTTCAGGCTGCAAGAGTTCCCAGGATGCACCTTCCCAAAACCTCAGGGCAGAGGTCTTCTCCCTTCCATGGACTGCCTCATTTACAGCTTTTCAGCTTCCACATTTCAGCCCCACCTTCAGCTTGTGCAGGCTTTGCAAATATGGCTGGGTAGACCTGGCTGGGCCCAGCATCCTGTTCTCTAGTGTGGGATTTGTACACCTGATTACAATGGGGGCTTTCAACTTTGGGAAGGCAGTCATTCACATATGCCTAGACAACCAGTACATTATAAGTACAGGAATAGGAGGACTATGTGAAATAATTAAATTTAAAATAAAAATATGAACGATAAAAGAGGTACTAGAAAACTATTGAAGAGAGAAGAAGGGTGGGCCCTGTATATGCAGATGCAATCTAATTAGTTGAGGCAGGGCCACATGACCCTGTTTGGACCATTGTAGGGCAGCAAATAATTCTGGAAGTAAAAAATGATCGGTTAATCTGATTGTGTGGATATGTTCTAATTAGCTGGCTACACATATGGTTGCCATCCCTGTAGTATCAAAGAGCTGTTCATCACTCTAAACCTTTGTGACCTGGGAAACTAATATTTTTGTTCTGTAATAATAATTATAATAAATTTACATGGCACTGTTGCATTATGCTTTAGAGAAAACAAAACTAGACATAGTCACAAAGAAATTACAGTCTAATACTCTGATCCTGGTGATATGGAGGTGAATAACTTTAGGCTGAGTTCAGTGGGGCAATTCACATGCTTAAAGTTACTTATATGTGTCAATTGGTACAAGATCTGGCCTAAGTTAGACAAACACAGAATATGAAGGTAACAAAGTATATCTTCCCGAGTTATAAATTATAAAATCACTGGAAATTATTTGAGTTCATCTACCTTCATTAATGCTGACATACCTTTCAACATGGTTTTAATGCATGATAAGGCAAGAGGATTTTGGTGCATGGATGAAATGAAAATTATTTACAATAACTTTGGGAGTAACACATCTCACTCACACTCATGTACAGAAATGAGCTCCTCTTGGATCCTCACCGCTATTCTAAATGGAAAGCTCTGTCCATGGTTTGCCAGTGACGTGTGTCATGCTACATTTTGGGAAGGACTTTTAAAGCGTTAGAATTCAGTATAGTTGTCTGCAGACTTGCATCATATTGTCTTTCTCTTTCTTTTTATATCTTATTCTCATCTGTTTTATCTTGTGTATCCATGTTCCCATTTATCTCTGTGTCACCTAGGGCCCTACCCACGGTGCAAGCAACAGCTATCTTTAAACAAGGCCATTGCTAACAGTTCCAGCTATGGTATGGATGAGACTAATACCTTGGCCCTTTGGTTTTTCCATTCTTCACTCAGACTCTTGTTTTATCTACAAAAATGTTTCTATCCACCGCTTAAGAAAGAGTCCCATCTTGGTTACAAATCCTCAGGAATCAGATGGAAATTTTCCCACACTCCTGGCTTTATAGTGTATACTAGGTCTCTGTGCTTTTGCAGAAAATGTTTCATGATATTTTTGCCTACTTCCATGTCCCCCCAGAAAAATCTTCTGAGAGTTCTCATATGTTCATGATATTTAGCAAGACGGAAAGGGAAGGGTAGTCTTGTGATTAATGCTGTGGTCTAAGATGTATGATCTGGGTTCAATTCTTGGGTCAGTAACAGGTTTCCTTTTTGACCATAGATAAATTATTTAATCTTTCTCTACCTCTGTTTCCCATCCATAAAATGGCATACTAATCCTTCCTTTCTCCCGCCCCTTGTCTACTTAAATTACAAACTCTCTGAGACAGAGGAGTATCTCTTAGTATGTCTGTAGAGCACCTAGAGCAGTAGCACTCTTGCATTGGTTTGGGCATTTAGATGGTTTCATAATATAAATAAATAATGATTTGTAAAATCATGATATTTAACATGTTTACATAATGGAAAACATTTTTAAGTGCCCACCTTTTGAGTAAAAATGCTCTTTTTCTAGTGAAAATATTCAACAAAACAGAATCAGATCTAGTGTACCTCAACTGAAGTCAATCGATGGGCCCAGTTTTATAAAGCCATTTTACACCAGCTGAGGAGGGGCATCAATTGCTATGGGGCAAAGGAGGATTTTGGCCCTTCTCAGATTGTGGGTTGCCCCTCCAAGACTTTTCATAGGTCGATATGCTCCATTATGTATTCCACTCCTTCACCTCCTCTTGACTTTGCAGGATATAAATGTTTATATGCTGGCACAATTTTCACACACCCACACTTCTGGAGCTTTTCTGAAATGATGCTCCTGCAATTAAGGATCAGGCAGTTGGATTCTCAGTAAAATATGAACCTGCTTCCAACCTGAGTATGTTTAACCTCATTGAGAATATTTCACTCACTTCCAATGCTTATATAAATGTCTATGTATTGGTGCTAGTTCTTTGCATGTGATTTGTAGGTTGGTACTTGGGCTGGAATATATTTTCCCTTTCCCTGTGGAAGGAGAGTAAATGGAAAAAACCACCGAAACACCTCTTATATGACCTCCATCAACCCATGTCTCACAAGTTATGACTCTATCTAGGAACTACTAATGTCAGCCTGTGTGATTTACCTAGTGGGGTGAAGTTGCTCTGACCTGCAATAACAAAGTACATCATTGTTGAATTGCATGTTATAAAAATGATGCACAATGCTCACATCTAAAAGTCAGAATAAACATTTTACACAGCTCTTTGTCAGTTCTATACATGTTTGCAGTTAATCGATACTATAAAACTTTCCTTAGGGCTCCTGTATTCTGTTTTTGCACTGTAGAAAGCATCTTGAATCTGACATTCTAAATACAAGTGGTGCTATCTAATGAAATAACTCAGAGTTTAGAGATTCCCATTGGGGGGAAAGCAAACAGGACACAAAACAACTGTCAAGTTAAGGTGTTTAAAAACACCTCCTAGGGCAAAGGGAAAAGATGAGACATTATAACAGACACATTTATTTTGCTACTGTTTTTCTGCAAATGGTTTTAACTAGAACAGAGGTCTAGTGTCCCATCAGTGTAGGCATATAATCTCCATTAACATGAATGGAGTTATGTGTATGTGCTGATGAGGCCACAAACTTGATGGCACTCTTTATTTCAGTATCATGTAAACACTGCAACAAGGGAAAACCTTGAGACCTTTTTCCTTTTACCAATGAAAATGATCAGATAGCAACCATCTTTGGACTGCTAAAGCCATTTTTTCTTTTGGTACTTTCTAGCTTTGTGATTACAAAATGAACTAGTTCCGTATCAGAGAACGTATGAGAAAAATGTCTCAGATAATAAAATTAAGTATTTATTCAGGTCTGCACATAATGACCTACAACCTGCCTACTACTGATAATGATGTGGGAAAGAATGGGAAGAAACCCTAATCCTTGACTTTCCTTGTACCCCTTATAAGGGCTAAGGGCAATTTCAGTCCTTTCATTTTATAGATGCAAGGACTGTTCCCTTAGCATTTCCTGAGTGCTAGCTACCACAAAAGGGTAGAAGGGAACTGGCAGATAACAGAGAAGAGATGGAGCCAGGTTAAGGAGCATAAGCCAGGGGATAGCACACTGCTTCCTGGAATTTGTCCTCATACAGGACATTTTACCCTCAAGGCAGGCCAAGGTCTATTAGGAACAATTTGTCCCTATTGTGTGATCTAGTGAAGAGCAGATAACATGACTACTTCTTTGAGAAAATAATGTTATTCCCTGATAGAAAAAAAGGAAACTACATAGCCCGTCCAAATACACTGCTGCTACTGCTGTAGAGGTGTAGGTTATCTGTTAGGATTAACAGAGCACTGTTGTAAGAAGGTACACAACAGCATTTCAGCAAGAGGATACATAAGTCACTGTGGGTGCATCTACACTTGTACATTAAGTCGACTTAAGCTTGCTTAAGTTGACTTAATTTACTCTGCATCTACACTACACTTTCCTTAAGTTGACTTAAGCAGCTGCTTAAATTGACTTAAGGAAAAATTAAGTCGACTTTGTAAAACCTCCTTTTAAGTCGACTTGCTGCTTAAGAAAGTTGACTTAAGCCAGTGTAGACGTGGAGTAGCCCTAAGTCGACTTTAAGTCAACTTAGAGGGCTCCAGGGCTTCCCCACTGCCCTCCCTGCCAGGGTGGCTGGCACAGCCACAGCCTGGCAAGCCCCCCCCACAGGGCAGGGCAGAGCCCTGCCCACCCTGCCCCTATGCCCTGCCAGTGTCCCTATCCCCCTTTGCCCCATTATACTAAGGTACAATGGGACAAAGGCTGAGCCCCCTGGCACTTGGCAAGGGGTGTCCCCCCCTGCCACCGTGGACCTGTCCCAGGTTCACCTAGCCCCTACAAGTTGACCCAGGTGTCCAGTGTGGACATGCTAAGTCGACTTAAATTAACAAGTGTAGACATAGCCTGTGTTCAGACTAGACAATCTTTCAGTACACTTATCTAAGTGTCTATAGTTTCCACTCCAAGGCAGGTGAAACAAAAATAAACAGTGAATCAAGAATGTTCATCTCTACAACAGCACTTGGCATTTTTCAAGGACCTTTCACTCAAGGATTTCAAAATACATTATAAATATCAGCTAAATCTTACATATCCCTTTTGAGGGAAGAAAACAGAGACCCAGAGAGGCTAAGCGCTTGCCAAGATCATACTGTGAGTTAATGGGAAAGCTAGGAATATGTATAAGAGAGTACTGATTCCTGTAGCTTGGTTATTCAGCCAGTAGGCAAAGTTATATCCTTCCTTCTTTAGCCAGAGCTTTTTAATCAGTGTAATGTTGGGGGTTGTTTTGTTTTTTGTATAGCCAGCAGGGATTAAAAAAGCGCTGCACTATTCACCTGTTGGTTGGCCTCAGCACTTTCATCTTTGTACTGTTGTACTTTGCTATAAGCTTTCCCAAAAGGCTAGTGTTTCCTCTGAAAAGCTGGAACAACTGAAAGCCAAGAACTGTGATCCTCTGGGGTTTGCATGGCACTACAAAAACTTGTTTAAAATAAATAAAAATATTTTTAAAAATAAACAAGTTTTTTAAATACAGACTTTAAAGGAGATGAAATCCCCTCCGACAATCTATGCTAGTAAGGTGCTTCAGCATCTTATATTCTGCATAGGCTCTACTTGGTACCCTCCGGGTTTTGAATTGATGTGACTTTTCATCTGTGATAAATAGCATCTATAGCAATAATACTGGCAGCAATAGCACATCCTGATAATGTCAGACATAAACATTCATGACGTTGTAGTAAAGACTTCCATTAAAAAAACACATTTTCTGGGGTTCATAACCCCTAAAAGTATCCCATTAGAAATTTGATGTTCATACCCTCTCAGGACATGATCCCATCAGATCTCACAGGCTAAGTAGCTTTGGGCAGGTGACCCTTTTCTCTCTGAGGCTATGGCTACACTTGCAAGTTAAGTTGACTTAAGGAGGCTTAAGTCAACCTAACTTAGGCTGCATTTACACTGGTAAATTAAGTTGACTTAAGCTTGCTTAAGTCAACTTAATTTACCCTGCGTCTACACTACAGTTTTCTTAAGTCGACTTAAAGAAAATAAAGTCAACTTAATGAAAATTAAGTCGACTTTATAAAACCTCCTTTCCACTAGACCTAAGGCTTAAGTTGACGCCCTAGAGTCGACTTAAGCCAGTGTAGCCGTGGGGTAGCCCTAAGTTGACTTAGGGCTACCCCAGGGCTACATCAATGTCCTCCCTGCCGGGGGGGGGCACAAGGGGAGCCTGGCATGCCGCCCCCACCTGGCAGGGCAGAGCTCTGCCCACCCTGCCCCTATGCCCTGCCAGGGTCCCTGTCCCCCTTTGCCCCATTGTACCTAGGTACAATGGGGCAAAGGCTGAGCCCCCTGGCATTGGGCAAGGAGTGCCCCCCCATACCCCCGTGGATCTGCCCTAGGTCCCCCTAGCCCCACAAAGTCAACCTAGAGCGTCCATTGTGGGACCATGGAGGGACAGCTGGGCCAAATCTGAGTGAATGCCTTTGTGATCGGATGATTGAGTGGAAAGGCTCCCCTCCCTGCTTGAGAACTGCTATATTAGGAGACACAGTGCTGTTGAAGGTGCTGTTGTCTTTTGGATGAGATATAAAACAAAAGTCTTGTCCGTTAGTACAGCACTTAAGCATGCACTTAACTTTAAACATGTGAATGGTCCCATTGAGTGACTTCAGTGGCAGTTAGACACGTGCTTTGAATTCAGTATTTGCTTAAATCCTTTGCTGATTTGCAGCCTTGTCGTCATAGATTTCATTACACTTTTTTTCAAGGCTGTCAACACCAGTGTTATGGATAATTTCCAGTTTGAATTATTATTATTTTCTGCCTAAATAAACTCTCACTTAGTTTAATACAATAGGGGCATTCTTCTTTTGTTCAGTCAAACAGCTTCTAATCCCAAGAATAAAAAATAACATGGGTCAGACCTTCCAAAAACTACACTTGAGTTAAAAATAATGAATTTTTAAATAATTAATTCATAATGTTGGACTTTTTGTGTTTCACCTTTCTGAGCAGCCTATTGTCCTCCTATTTGTGTGCCGTCATTTCATATTGAAAATTCAACCTCACATTCACACACACAAATGTGAGCCTACTTCTTGCTACCTGTGGGAAAGACAGGCTCTATTTACCCCAGGTATTCGACATTTGTATTTTTTCCCACTCTGTACTCCACCTCTATCTCTCTACTTCCTCTGTCCAAAACTTCTCAGTCCCTCCCCTCAATCACCTCTCCTAACCTCACCCAACTTGTCTCCATCTCCTCCACCCGCTTAGGACATCATGCCCTTCTACATTCTCTTTTTCCCCTCAGGTTTCTTCTGTATCACAGTCACCCTCTCTACCATGCCCAGTCTTCCACTCTGTTCTCATATTTTTTTACTCACACAATGTTCCTTTCTTTTCCTTCCGCAATTTCTCTATCTGTCTTTCTACGTTCTCAAGGCTCCAGTTGTCTTATTTGTCCAACCCACCCTCAATGTCCTTTACAATATCCGATCCTCTACAGCCAAAGGCTTCCTAATATTCAATACCCCCTTATTCTCAGGTTACCCAGTATTCACCTGCCCTCAGCATCATTCTCTAGTCCCCTATATTCGTCTGCTCCCACCTCCTTCTGGTGTCTTTGTCATTTAAGTGTCCTCTTCTCTGCCCTCTAGTTTCCTCTACCACCTTATGTTCACCTGCCCCTCACATTCTCCTTTCCTGGCCCTTTCATAGTCACCTGCCCTGTTGGTTCCAACATATTTGCCTGGTCCTCATAGTGGGATTCCTTGCTTCCTGAAAGAACAGGGAACAACCATCTTCACTGATGGCAGCCTAGCTTCATGCCTAGTGAGAACAATTGGACTTGGAGATCATTTTTTAAAAAGCCAAAATTCATACATTTGCTGTTTGTCATCCCTAGATCAACAGTAAATTAAACAAATACACCATACATGCAATATTGTGAGAGTTGGCAACTTTGCTTCTGCACTCTAGATCTAGCTCCCTGTCAATGTAGGGTAAAGGGAGTATAGGCAGAGTTGGTGGCACCATCTATATAGCTAAAGTTGCTCAACATTTTCCAGTATAAGACCCTGTTTTTAACACTTGTTAACTTTGCCAAACTTTAACCACTCCGGATGAAATTTCCCATACCAGGTATCTGCCTCAATCAGATGATTTTTTTTTAAGTTACAGCTAAAATAATTCAGGCATTGCCAAGAAATGAGTTAAAAATACATTGTTTTGTTTATGTTAAAAATAATAACCTTACAACCATTTTGTTGAGATGTTGTAGCACCACTGTGATTTGGAGTAGAGACTTTAGCTGCCGGCAGGGGTATGGACCACTCTGATGTCAGTGAATGCCTTTAGCTGTCTCCAGGAAGATTTGCCTAATTTTGGTCATGTTATGAACATCTGAAAAATTTCAGTTCTCATGTGTTCAGTGGGGACTTGTTACAGTTTAGTAACCAAATTCTCTGAAGAGTTTGTTTGCACATGCTCCATCCCCAGGCAACAGGGATTGTGCAGGACCTATGCTGTAATTACTCCTTTTGCTCCTGGGAGCTGCTGTGGTGCCAGCCACCAGAACAGAGAACAGGAAGACTTTCTCTTATGCTCTCAGTGTTTCCCCTGCTGGCAGTCATGCACTGAGGAAGAGAAGGAGAAAATGGTCTAATCTGAATGAAGAGGGGAGCAGATAGAATATAGGAGCAGTTGGGGGCGCAAGAACTGAAGAGGAGTCTGTAGAGATGGCTAGTGCAGAACAGAAGGGGGCAAGCTGAGGTCACAAAGATCAATAACCATTAGAACACACTCTCCTCCAGAACTTGGAATTGAACCCAGGGGTGCTGAATCTGTATATTCCTCTGCTATCAACAGATAGATGTGAAAACATGTAGGAAAGGCTGTGTGTCATCCACCCTTTTAGTGACTGGCTCACATACAAGATAACAGCCTGCTCCACTACCAGTTACTCCGTGCATGCAAGTGGCAAAGACCTGTGTTGTGGATCTCAACAGCTGAATCCTGCTGCTGACCCAAGTTGTGTTTCAATATGATTTCACATGATATAATTTCTGTGGCTTTTAGGTCATTTGTTTTAAAATTAGGAACTTCCATAATAATTATGTTAAAAGAATGTTAATGTTGCAAAGTCAAACACTCAAAAGTTGAAAAATGTCAGACCTAAGGTTTTCCATGCAATGTTAAATCAGCCACCTTATGTATATGCATTTCATATGATACAATCTTTAAATACGTGTACATAGTATTTTTTCTACAGGACCCCTGCTTCATTCAGCATACAGTATAGAACTGCTCTGAGTCTGGAGCAGGGTTGTGTAATATAGGAAACTCTTATATACACTCTTATCTATAGGACTCCTGCCTCATTTGTTGCTGAAGTTGGAAAGTGTGTAGTTAATGAGGCAAGGGATTGCAGGAAGAGAAAAGATGGACTCATGGTTAAGACAGTTTAATGATACCCTAGAGAACTGGATTCTATCCTTGCCTGTGTCATAGAGTTCTTATGTTATGCTGGGTAAGCCATTTAAACCAAACTTTTCATGGGGAGTCACTAAGTGCATGTTTCTCATTTTCTGGGTGCCTGTTATGATACTCTGTGGTCTGATTTGCAGAAGGGCTGAGAATTCACATTTGCCATCAAGGTCACTGGAAGAAGTAGTTTGAATATTTAAAGAGCAATAAAAATGCTAAATACTCTGAAAAAATCTGGATCTAGGTGTTTCAAACTGAGCACCCCAAAATTAGAGGACCTTTTTGACAATTTTAGCTAAAAATTGCTCTGTGCTGCCATTTCCCAGTTGTAAAATAAGGATGATATTTCCAGCTAATCTCACAAGGCTATTGGGAAGACAAATTAATTAATGTTTGTGAAATGCACAAATACTGTAGAAGCAGCCATGAAGAAATTAATAATTTTGTATTCAGTGCAGGCGTTGGATGATGTACAGTAAACAAGGTCAATAGCCGCATGTTGAATAAGGAGGTTAAAAAAATATATTGACTAACTCCCCATTCACTGATTGACATGGAGTCCTGTGGAAAAATAGTATATGATCATAAAATTAAAAGACTATAACATAACACATATGCACAAGGAGGTCAAATTAAGGTTGCAAAAGTTACCTTAATTTTGGCATTTCCTAACTTTTGAGTGTTTGACTTTACAAACATACTGTTCTTTTAACATAGTTTTTTGGGATATAATTCTTGTATATAGAGGGGGAAATTCTTACTTCAAATAGTTCCATGCAAATCCATTGACTTCATTGGGAACTGTGCATCCACATTTGAGGGCAGAATTTGACTTCTAGTTTTTAAAGTACTTTGAGATCATCTGAGATGTTGGGCACGCTATAAAAATGAAGGGTCATTGTTGGCTGTATGACAGGATCACTTGATAATTGTCTTGTTTTGTTCATTCTCTCTGAAGCATCTGGCACTGACCACTGTTGGAAAACAGGATACTGGGCTAGATGGACCAATGGTCGGACTCAGTATGGCCATTCTTATGTACTGGGCCTCAAAGCATGAGAATATTCTGACTCTCCACACTCAATCAAGGAAGTATGGAATAGGGAAGGCGTTTAAATATGTAATAGTGGGATGAGTCTACAAGCAGGCAGAGAACCTATGCTATTCCTGATGAAGGTTGTAGAAGGTTTATCAGTTGGAGGATAATTCCGAGAGACTGGATAGAGCTGGCTGGGGAAAAAAATCTTGCAGCAACTTTGAAAGCCATTTTCATTCTGTTTGTTTTCTGAAGGGATTGGATTTGTTCTTTTTTAAAATTTTTCCATAGAATTTTAAAATCAAATTTGTTTTTGTTTTGAAATCTGCTACTTTCAAAACCCAGAATTTTGAGCTTGAAATGGGAAATCTGACGGTGATTCTTAAAAGAATCTCATTATGTGACTAAGATGAGCAGTCAAAATGAACAATGCAGTAACCCCAGAGACTGAATAAAACAAATTAAATCCAAAATCCAAGCTTAGAAACGAGGAAAGATGGGTTATCATGGTGCTCAGTGTCTTCATGAAACTCACAGTTCTGAAGGGCCTTATGGGCCACATGGTCTGCAAGGGCCTCATAACCCATGAGAATACATAAGATCCTTACAGGACCACAATCCCCAAGTTCCTGATGTTTTGCACAATCCTCAGGGATTTCACAGGCCATTATAATCCTCCTGGGCCTCATTATGCTCAAAATCTATACAGGCCTTGTGGGCCTCAGAGTCCTCAGGTTGACATAGTCCACTCAACAAAGGATGTCAATGACCATGTGAAAGAATGATGACTGAAGACAGCTGAACACAAAAAAGGACAAGTGTTGAAGGTGGAACATAATAAAGAAGAAAGATAATGACTGATAACTAAGAAGGCAACTGAACAAGAAGACTTTTGGCAGTTAGAAGTTGGTGTCATTGGGAGTGACTGACAGACCTAAAGGACAATGATAATGGCAGTGCTCTGTTTCAGAATCTTGATAATATTGAGCCAAAATCTTAGATCCTTACTCATTTTTTTGTTCAGTCTATACTCAGGCAAAACTCTCATTGGCTTCTGTGGACGTCCTTCCTACATGTCATCTTCAGGATTTGATCCTTTTAAAAAGAGTACAGAAAGGTAAAACAAGCATTAATGAGGACACAAATCAAAGGACTAAACACAGTCCCAGACATAATTAATCAAAAGTTTAACTGCACACTTAAATTGACCTTGCCTGTCTGTTTAAGTGCAGAATTATATATAATAAGGTCAGGGGAATCATGCTACATACATTTCCAAAGATAACTGATACATCCAATGTATCAATTCAGAACAGTTCTATTTATTCGGAATGTTTCTGGGTTATCAAAAACCTTTGGATAAACAGGGCTTCAGATAATTGAAGGAGTCATTGTATAAGTAATTCACACCAATGGGACATAACCTAGATTCAAAATAACAGTGAGTTTCAGATCAAAGGGGTGCAGATAAATGGGATTTTACTGAATATGAACAAATGAAATAAACAGCCATTTGATTATTCAGGGATCAAGAAGTATCCAAATATTTCTTTTACAGAGCTAAGGTAAAAAGGCAACGAGTATTGGCTCAATCCAAAAAGCAAAGAACTACCAACCCCCAGTGGAATCAAAATAACAAATAAATAAATGGGACCTCAATGTTTTTCATTTGTTAGTGTTCTGGGGCAGAAGTAGGAAACAAACCAGGCTTCCACTGATACTCTACCTATGATTCTGATTCTCACAATTTGTAATGTAATGAGTAGTGTGAATTAGCAACAGTATAGGCAATAAGGTACACTCCCCAGAGGCGGTTTTTGGGGCAGGCGAAGCAGGCGGCTGCCCAGGGCCCCAAGCAGTGAGGGGCCCCTTCACCTACCCCAAAAGCTGCATCTGCCTCCTGTCCTGCACTGCGGAACACATGGCGGGCAGTGGGGGCCAGCGGCGGGGGGAGGAGGAGCGGGGTAGGAGTGGGAGGACGAGGCCCTGTGGGAGGACGGGGCCCAGGGCCAATCAGCATGGGGGGAGGCAGGGCAGGCTGGCCCAGAGGCTGGGCTCCACACTTCCACCCCGCCCCTGGGCTGGCTGCTCCACCTTTGGGCCCAGATCTGCACTCTGCACTTCTGCCCCTTGCCTTTGCTACTGAAGGCAGCGGGGGCCCTGCGGCAGCAGGGGGGCAGACCACTTGCTCTCTGAGATGGCAGTGGGGGGATTGGGAGCCCCGGCAGGGCACCAGGGCTGGTTTCAGGGCACCCAGCAGAGTGCCACACTGCTGTGGGAGCCGGCCACGGGAGCTGGTGTCATGGTGGCATTGGGAGAACCATGGGGGGTTTTTGAGGTTTTCAGGGCCCCTAGCATGGCACCAGGGCCACAGGGGGAGGTTTCAGGGCCCCCAGTTGGATGCCGGGGCCACAGTGGCAGCTGGAAGCTGGCACCAGGGAGCCCTATGGGGGCCCTGCAATGATCCTTTGCCTAGGGCCCCAGATAGGCTAAGGCCACCTCTGACACTCCCCCAGAGTACACCAAGAACAAACTAGAGTCTACATCAGTAGGACTGTATATGGACAACATCAACTAGTTTCTCACTGTTTCTTTGAAGCTCATACTATCATGCAGTATTATCAGATATTATTCCTTTTAATTCTGACTTTAACATCAAGAGAGATTTAAGATCTGTCTACCAATTGCTATAATCAAACATAAAATGCCAAAACTGTAGTTGTACATAACTGTGTTTGTTTTCACCCAACACACTGTGTTAAAGTAGTTGTGTGGATAATTTGGGTATTTGCACATGCAAATGGAAATTTAGACAAATAACTGGTCATTTGCCTGCGCTTGTATCCACACAGACATACTGACTGCGGATATCTCTACCCAGATCCTGGTGTGGACTTCCAAGGACTGTGGCCTGCATTTCCCACTCACAGACAATCAGGCTGGGGAGATCTTTCAGTGTGACAGGTGTCTTCTGGTGGAATCTCTCAGGAAGCAGGTGGGAGAGTTACAGGAAGAGGTGGCTAGGCTCAGGAGTATCCATGCCCTGGAGAAGTTCCTAGATAGTATCCATGAGGAAACATGCAAGGATAAGGAAACTATCCAGGTGCAAAAGACTGCTGCCACACCCTCGGAGAAGGATGAGATGGCTCTGGCACAGGGTGGATGCTGGCAGCTGGGTACTTCTGGCACCAGACAGTGCTCCACCCCTGCTCTCATCCCACCCTCCATTGTGGTAAAGAACTGCTGCGCAGCACTACAGACAAATGATGAGGTGGAAGAAGAGAAGCCATGCACCCCCGAGGTTGGGAGGATCACAACCGTCACACCCAGGAGGAAACGTCAGGTTGCGGTGGTTGGGGACTCTCTTCTGAGTGGGACGGAGGCACCCATCTGTCGCCCTGACAAGGCCTCTCGGGAGGTATGCTACCTGCCGGGGGCCCGTATCCGAGACGTTACGGAGGGATTGTCGAGAATCATCCGTCCCTCTGACTGCTACCCCATGTTACTCATCCATGTGGTAACCAATGATACTGCGAGAGGTGATGCTCAGCAGATCAAAAGTGACTACAGGGCTCTGGGAGCACGGGTGAAGGAGTTCGGTGCACAGGTGGTGTTCTCCTCGATCCTTCCGGTCAAGGGGGTAGGGGCCTGAGCAGAGACAGGTGCATCCTGGAGGTGAATGCCCGCCTGTGAAGATGGTGTTACCAGGAGGGCTTTGGCTTCCTCGACCATGGGGTGCTGTTTCAGGAAGAAGGACTGCTAGGCAGAGATGGACTCCACCTAGTGAGGAAGGGGAAGAGCGTATTTGGAAGCAGACTGGCTAACCTAGTGAGGAGGGCTTTAAACTAGGTTTGAAGGGGGAAGGTGACCAAAGCCCACAGGTAAGTGAAACTGAGGGAGACCTGAGGGAAGGGATGGAACTTGGGGGGTGCTGGGGCTGTAACAGCAGGAATAAAAGAGAGGGTAGTTGGAACTGGGGGGGGAAATCAAATAATTGGTTTTTATGTCCTAATGAAGTCATACTACCTCAGGCGAGTGGGGAAGGAGGACACCAGGAGAAATTGCAAGGAGGAAGATGCGACAGGAGAGAGAATCGACAGGGCAAAGTAGGGCAATGGGCCCGGTATTTTAAGTGTCTGTACACAAATGCGAGGAACCTGGGAAACAAGCAGGAAGAATTGGTAGTACTGGCACAGACAAGGAGCTATGATATAATTGGAATAACAAAAACATGGTGGGATAACTTGCATGACTGGAGCACTGCCATGGACGGGTATAAATTGTTCACAAAGGACAGGCAGGGAAGAAGGGAGGGAGGAGTAGTGCTATATGTAAAAGAGCTGTATGACTGCTCGGAGCTCCACTATGAAAGTGGAAACAAGCCGGTTGAAAGTCTGTGGGTTAAGTTTAGAGGCGAATGCAACAAGAGGGCTGTCGTGGTGGGTGACTGCTACAGACCGCTAGACCAGAAGGAGGAGGTGGATGAGGCGTTCTATGGACAACTAACAGAAGTTTCCAGATCGTTGCAGGCCCTGGTTCTTATGGGTGACTTCAATTATCCTGACATCTGCTGGGAAGGCAATACAGCAGTGCACAGGCAATCCAGGAAGTTTTTGGAGAATATTGAGGACAACTTCCTAGTACAAATGCTGGAGGAACCAACTCTAGGGGCCTTGCACCTCTAGACCTATTGCTCACAAACAGAGAAGAATTGATCGGGGAAGTAGAAGTGAATGGCAACCTGGGCAGCAGGGACCAAGAGATAGTAGAGTTCAGGATCCTGATCAATGGAAGGAAGGAAAGAAGCAGAACACACACCCTGGACTTCAGAAAAGTAGATTTTGGCTCCCTTAGGGAGCTGATGGGCAGGATCCCTTGGGAGGCTGATCTGAAGGGGAAAGCTGTCCAAGAGAGCTGGCTGTATTTTAAAGAAACCCTGTTAAAGGCACAGGAAGATACCATTCCGATGTGCAGAAAGAACAGCAAATGTGGACGGCACCCAGCATAGCTTTGCAGAGAACTCTGCAGTGAGCTGAAACATAAAAGGGAAGCTTACAAGAAGTGGAAGCTTGGACAGATGACAAGGTAGGCGTATAAAGATATTGCTCAGGACTGCAGGGATAAAATCAGAAAGACCAAAGGACAATTGGAGTTGCAGCTAGCAAGAGATGTGAAGGATAACAGAAAGAGGTTCTACAAGTATGCCAGCAACAAAAAAAGAATCAGGGGTGGTGTTGGTCCCTTACTGAATGGGGCAGGCATCCTCGTGGTGAATGATGCGGAAAAGGCTGAAGTACTCATTGCTTTTTTTACTTCAGCCTTCACAGGGAGGGTCAGCTCCCAGGCTAATACATGGGGTAACACAGAATGGACAGAAGAGCGGCCCTCGTTGATGGAAAGTCAGGTTAGGGACTACTTAAAGAAATTGGATGTGCACAAGTCCATGGGGCCGGATGAACTGCATCCGAAGGTGCTGAGGGAATTGGCTGAAATGATTGCAGAGTCGCTGGCCATTATCTTTGAGACCTCGTGGCAAACGGGGGAGGTCCCAGAGGATTTGAAAAAGGCAAATATAGTACCTATCTTCAAGAAAGAGAAAAAGGAGGATCCAGGGAACTACAGATCGGTCAGCCTCACCTCAATCCCTAGGAAAATCATGGAGCAGGTCCTCAAAGAATCCATCCTGAAACACTTGGAGGAAAATAGAGTGATCAAGAACAGTCAACATGGATTCACCAAGGGCAAATCATGCCTGACCAACCTGATTTCCTTCTATGATGAGATGACTGGATTTGTGGATGCGGGAAGAGCCGTTGACGTGATATACCTCGACTTTAGGAAGGCTTTTGATACGGTTTCCCACAGCATTCTCGTCGGCAAGTTAAGGAAGTATGGGTTGGACAAGTGGACTGTAAGGTAGATAGAAAACTGGCTAGATCAACGGGCTCAGCGGATAGGAATCAATGGCTCGATGTCTGGTTGGCAACTGGTAATGAGTGGAGTGCCCCAGGGGTCGGTCCTGGGGCCGGTTCTATTCAACATCTTCATTAATGATCTTGATGATGTGATAGACTGCGTGCTTAGTAAGTACACGGATGACACCAAGATGGGGGGGAATGGTAGATACTCTGGAGGGCAGGGACAGGATACAGGGAGACTTGGACAAATTGGAAAACTGGGCCAAAAGAAACCTCATGAGGTTCAACAAAGACAAGTGCAAAGTCCTGCACTTAGGACGGAAAAATACCATGCACTGCTACAGGCTGGGGACCTATCGGCTAAGTAGCAGCGCTGTAGAAAAGGACCTGGGGGTTATGGTGGACAGGAGAATGAATATGAGCCAACAGTGTGCCCTTGTTGCCAAAAAGGCCAATGGCATATTAGGTTGCATCAGTAGGAGTATTGCCAGCAGATCGAGGGATGTGATAATTGCCTTCTATTCGGCATGGGTGAGGCTGCATCTGACATACTGTTAGAAAGAGTCCAGCAGAGGGCAACAAAAATGATTAGGGGGTTGGGGCACATGACTTACGAAGAGAAACTGAAGGAACTAGGCTTATTTAGTCTGCAGAAGAGAAGATTGAGGGGAGATTTGATAGCAACCTTCAACTACTTGAAGGGGTGCTCCAAAGAGGAGGGAGCTAGGCTGTTCTCGAGGGTAACAGAGGACAGAACAAGTAGCAATGGTTTCAAAGTACAGCTGGGGAAGTCAAGGTTGGATATTTGGAAAAACTTTCTCACTAGGAGGGTGGTGAAGCATTGAAAGGGCTACCTAGAGAGGTGGTAGAATCTCCATCTTTGGAGATATTTAAGGCCCGGTTAGACAAAACCCTGGCTGGGGTGATTTAGTGGGAGTGGTCCTGCTTTTTGGAAGGGGGTTGGACTAGATGACCTCATGAGGTCCCTTCCATCCCTATGATTCTATGATTCTAAAACGTGGGGAGGGGGACCTTATTATTTAGATGTGGCATACTAAAAGGCGTGGGCCAAATTCTCAGCTGGTGTAAATTGGTGTAGTTTGATTACAATCAAAGTTGCTATGCCATTGCACTAGCTTAGACTCCAGTCTATTAACTAGACCAATTTATTGCATGGCTGTGCATCACATATTAATTAACACTATTTCCATAGTTGGCTCTAGTCCACTGTAGGAAACCATAGGTTTTTGTCCCTCTTTATTGGCTAGTTCATGTAAAAGGTAATGAATGTGCCAGAGTTTATTCCTCCAGTTCAAGCAAGTGATACTTGAGCTTTCATTACTCAAGATCCTTTGCTAAAATCATCCTAAGAGCCCTACCACGGTCTCTTATCTATCATTCAATGATGCCAGTTACCAGAGAAGTGTATAAATGGCAGCCATGTTTGCTTCTGTTGAACTATAGCAAATTGGACAACATTGCTTTGTTGTTTTCACTCTTTCAGTAGGATACTATAAACCAGAAGGCAGCAACCCCTGGCACACTTTCCAAACCTGGCACGCACGGCTATTGTCAGTGGTACGCAGCACCGCAGTCGCTCCCCCCCCCCCCGCTGCCCCACTCCCTAGCAGGGCCTACGGCGACAAGAGCCACACATGCCATAGGCCTGTCCCCAGCTGAGGAGCATGGCCAGCAGGGTACAGGAGCCATGCACGGGAGCGGGGCCAGCAGGGAAAAGGAGCCACTTGCCCCCGGCACCTCCTGGCCCCGCCTCTGGCACCTGCTGAGGGTGCAATGGGCAGGGTTGGCATGGGTTCCAGCAAAGGTTGCTGAGCCCTGCTATAAAAACTGTAGATAACAAATAAAGTACAACTCTAAAAGGAAACCAATGGACAATATCTATTAAACTCTTCAGCTGATCCTCTTTGCTTCCAGCCATATTTTGCTACAACGGGAAAATGAAATCCTGGGATTTTCCTCTTGTCTGACTCACACCTGCATACTCACACACACTCTCTATATAAACTGGGGAAAAAAGATGGTAATAAATAATTATTATGAAATCAGAACTGTAGTATCCCCTGTTTTAAGTAAATTTGAGGGACCACATCAAGACAGAATTCAAGATCTGTTTTATTTGCAACCCACTGGGTCAGGACTCTTTTCCTCCTCTCATCATCATTACAGCATTAAAACAATGGCAAATGTTCTGCCAAAAGACCTTTGATTTTGGAGGCAATAATAACCACATGAGAAGTCACCCAAAATTCTGGGTTGAGAATTTCAAAGTCAACAGGGGGATTTAGACACACAACTCCTTGTAAAACTAATAGGACCTTTGAATAGAAATCTAGTAGTAGATTGAAAAATCTGAGTAAAACAACTCAACTCCAAACTTTTCTATCCAAACAAGGCTGTCATAGTAAACATCTATATTTGGACACACACACCATGAACCCATCCAAGTAATACACTAAAATAACAGAACTTCAAGTTAGTCATTGAAGCTCACTTTCACTGTTGTCATTGAGAAGCCCTTGAGCAGTTCAGGAGGAAGCTACACCTGCAGAGAGATGTCAGGATTTCCTGAGCCTTTTTGATGGAGAGTCTCAATGGCATTCTTGAAAACCTATAGCAATCATAATAGGTGCTTCCTTAGAATCCACACTAGTTGAAGGGTTGACCTTGAGAGCTTGAGATATTTTGAGTGATTAAATTGCCCTGTGTCTGTGACACACTGTAGACTGTAGAATTGATTCTGTATTCCATGTGGCATCCTTGTTCCTGACTATACTAAGACCAAGGACTAGATTCTTGACTTGTCACTGAAACACTCCATGGGGATGGTTAACCAGCTACCTGGGAATTTCCCTAGTGTAAAGAGAATTCCTGGGTTATGTAGAGCTAACATAACAGCTCTCTACCACCCCTTTTGTAGAACCCAAAGGGTATTACAGTGGTATGTCTAGAGGAAATGGGGCATAGCTGGAGTGTATCTATCTTGCTCTAGCAGCATCCAGCTACTGGAATTGCCCCATAGGGTATGTCTACACAGCATAGTAACCAGATATATGTGACCCATGCCTGTATACATGATATTTCTAAGCCCACAATACCACATCCAGACTGCACTGAAAACCCAGGTTTCACAGTCATGCTGGTGCCTCCATACTACACTATGCAGACCCCTTTCAACTTCATCTTCAGTGAGTGTACACCATCATATGGGTTCTCAGCACCCTCACCAGCTGTAGTTGCTTAGTTCATAGTGGGCTGTGGGAGAACTTGGCTGTCTGCCTTGTAGGAGTTGACCAGCAATGTTCTGGGTGATTTTAGCCTGCCAGTGTATCCAACTGAGTCACTTTGTGTCCACACACATATAGCCGCCAGAGCCATCAACACTCATCTCAGCCTGGTGGAAGAATTCCATCCCACACTGTCAGTCCTATGTTGGGAATCAGGCAGAACATCTCCAACACACTGGTGGTCATTTTAGCGACAGTTTTCAGTCTGTAAAAGGCACCTCTCAGAGGGGTATACATATATATCAGCCATAAGCCAGCTGATGCTACTAATGCCTGTTGCCATAGCTGCAGATTCCCCTTGTGTAGGAGCAGGGCCAACAGCACATCTTCATGCAAACCTGGAATGACCACCAGTAGGTCCAGAAGTTTTGCATGAAGAAGCAGACAATCCTGAAAGTTTTTGACCCACTTGTCCCAACTCTCTAGCACCAGGAGACCATGCTGGTCTAGAAGTGGGTCACTATAACCATCTGGAAGCTGGCTACCCAGTCTCCTACAGATCTGTGGCTAACAAGTTTGGAGTTGACAAATCAGCTATGGGGGTTGTTGTGGCAAAGGTATGTGAGGCACAGAGTTCATTTTTCTGTTCCATGTGCTAATGTTCATTGCCTATGAAACAATCTAGCCAGCCACTGAACTGCCCAAAGGCTGTATAGTCTCCAAGGGTGTGTCTGCACTTACAAATTAAGTTGATTTAAGCGTGTTTAAATCGACTTAATTTAATCTGCGTCTACACTACAATTTCCTTAAGTCAATTTAAGGAAATTTATAGTCGACTTTATTAAACCTGGTTTAAAGTTGACTTTACTGGCTAAGTTGACTATATTAAGTCGACTTAGCCAGTGTGGACGCAGATTAGCCCTAAATTGACTTTAAATCGACTTAAAGGGCCCCAGGGCTCCCCCACTGCCCTTCCTGCCAGGGTGGCTGGAACAGCCAGAGCCTGGCATGCCCATCCTGCTCCTATGCCCTGCCACTGTTCCTGTCCTGCTCAGCCCCTATTGTACCAGGGTACAATGGGGCAAATGCTGAGCCCCCTGGCACTTTGGAAGGGGTGCCCCCCCTGCCACCATGGACCAGTCCCAGGTCCACCTAGCCCCTAAAAGTCGACTTAGGCATCCAGTGTGGATGCTCTAAGTCGATTTGGCAAGGTCCCCTTGAAGTTGACTTAATTTTATAGTGTAGACATGCTAAGTCGACTTATTTGGCCAAGTGTAGACATAGCCCAAGAACTGATAGCATGGTGGGGACTGATGGTGTGGGGCCTGAGCAGGTGGCAATGGAACCTGCGGTCTAGTAGCCATGAGTGCAAACAATCACTCAAAAGATGCATCTACACTGGCAACTTAGATCGACTTAAGGACGCTTAAGGCGACCTACAGAAAGCCGTGTCCACACTGGCTTTTATTAAGTCGACTTAAGCACTTCCTTAAGTCAACTTAATAACAGCTTAAGTTGACTTAATAACACCACCTCTGAAGGTCGACTTAAGCCTTAAGTCGACTTCTTAAGACGTCTTAAAGCCAGTGTGGACGGGGAATATCACTAAGTTGACCTTATTAAGTCAACTTAAAGCCAGTGTGGATGGCTATGTCTACTGTTAAGTCGACTTAACAAGGTCGACTTAACTTTACAAGTGTAGACATAGCCAAAGAGCCCTTCTGCTGCACTCCATCTTCTTGACTCAAACTGTGGTCATGCTCCATGAATCCCTTCTCCAATTCCTCCTCACAGTGTGAAGTCTGTCTGTCTCTCTTTCCATCCTTCTTGCATCCTTATCCTTCTGATACTCAGTCTTGTCCTTCTGGAAGTGAATCTGATGATTTATTTTATCTAGAATCCTCTGCCATCAACTCCTCTTTTCCTCCTGCCTGCAGTAGGTGTGTCAACTTCCCCAGGCTCCTGGTGTGATATGTTTCCCTGAAGGGCCTTGAAAGGAAAATGAAAGAGCACATTATTGTCTGACCATGATAAAAAATTACATTTTCCACTCTATCAAAGGTACTACTTTAATTCAAGGTAAAAAGATTATACTTTTTTTTTTAGTAAATGGGCTTTATTTTATTCATACGAAAAACACCAGCCATTTCAGATGGCCACTGGAGCAGGACCGAGAGCAGTCACACGTCATAGTAAGAGACAGCAACAAAATTCAGTTGAAATGATACGCCAAGCAGCCATTGCAGTCTAGCATAATATAAAGTGGCCTTGAAGTTGCTCTAAGTATCACTGATGGCTCAGTTGCTGGCTGGCTGGTTCCAACCACCTTTGCCTACCTCCCTTAGCTGCTAGATTTAGCTGAGAATCTGGACTTCAGTATTTAAAGCAAAGAACTATTTTTTTTCTGATGTATTCCTTCTGGGAGGATGTGTATGCAGAACTAAAGTAAAGCAAGGAAGGAGTCCTTTGACGCTTTTAAAGACTAATAAATTTATTTATTGCATGAGCTTTCATGGGAGAAAAATCCCACTTGGTCAGATGCTTTGAAGATGGGGAACTTACAGAATGGGAGTAAAATAAATGCAGGAAAGTATAAATCATAGGATCAGATCAGACTGTTACAGCAAATCAAAGCCATTTAAATTAAAACAGTGCGAAAAGCATATAGAGTGATGTGTGGTCAAATCACCTTTTGTAATAAGAAAAAAACCCAAGATCCCTGTTTAGTCCTAAGACAACAGTGTCATATCTGCATACGAATTCCGATTCTGCAGTTTCTCTCTGAAGCTTTGATTTGTTATCCATTTGTTTAAGTACAGCTATTAACAAATCATCAATGGAGTGAGCAGGGAGATTGAAGTGTTCCCCTATTGGTTTTTGAATGTTGTTATTTCTGATGTCAGACTTGTGTCCATTTATTCTTTTGCACAGAGACTGTCCTGTTTGTTCAATGTATAAGGCAGAGGTGGGGGGTGGGGGGAGGGAGGCATTTCTGGCACATGGGAGCATAAATCACATTGGTGGTGAATATCTGCTTAAGGTTCTGGGGCTGTCTGCAAGCCAGGAGAGGTCTGTCTCCCAAGGCTTGAGGGAGTGAGGGATTGTCTTGTAGAATAGGTTGTAGATCCTTGATGATGTGCTGTAGAGGTTTGGCTTGGAGGCTGTGGGTGATGACCAGTGGCATTCTATTGTTTTCTTTCTTGGGCTTCTCCTATAGTAGTTGACTTCTGGGAGTCTGATCTAGTATTGCCCGCTCCTGATTTTTCCATGTTTTATCATATTTTGTATTTTTCTTAAATTCCTAGCTCCTGCAGTCATTTGATGGTTAGAATCTCATCTTTTATTCTTTTTAAAGTAAGCTTTTATCCCTCGTGGCTGCAGATAAAAGATTAGAAATGTGGACCTTAAAGACTCCAAACACAGAAAGCCAATAAAAAGAGCACAAACTGTACGTTTCATTTTCATTAAGTCTTTATGGTTTTGAAGGCAGTCTCAGGATGTTTTGGGTACTGGCTTATACTTTTTAAGTGATTGTTGCTGGCAGCATTACTGGTTGCAGGGTGCAGTGGGTCTTGTGTATAACCTGGAATAGATTTTTTTTTTTAATGGGCTGACTAGAACTCCACTTTTTCTGGATCCGGGGAACTGATTCTGGTCTCACACTTGTTTAAATTAGGAGTTCATGTGGTTGCAACGATGTAAGAGCAGTGACCTAATTACGGGGGGAGACTCCACACAAGTTCAGCTTGAAGGAGACAACAAAGCCTCCCCCCTCGCGGAGGGGCAGAGAGAAGAGTACCTGCTGCTTGGGGCAGCCAAAGTTAAAGCACTGTAGTCTCCCTCCCGCGGCCCCCTGCTAATCCGCTCTTGCGCTCAATAGGCAGCTGGGAGGAGGCCCGGCGGCTGCCTGCCCGCAGGGACCTGCCCCACAATGGGTCTGTGCCGCAGGTGTGGCTCGTGTCAGTAGCCGGCTCCGCTCCTCCCACGCCTGGGGCTCTTCCTGGCTGCTACAAGCAAGGGGCCGGAAAGCTGCAGGGGGCTGGAGCAGCAGCTGAGGTCTCCTGTGCTGCATCCCCCCAGGTAGGGTTACAGGTGCGAGGGGGTATTGCTGGGGGAAGGACGCAGGGCAAGGAAGCATTGTTGTGAGGGGAGAGGGCAGGAGCCAGGGGGCGCTGCTGTGAGGAGAGGGGAAAGGGGGTATGGCTGCGAAGTGAGGGAAAAGGGGGCACTGCTGTGGGGCGAGCATTAAGGGGGTACTGGGAAGGAAGACTAGTTACTGAAGAACAGGCATTAAGAGGCAGCTGTGAGGGAAATTTGGAGAAAGTGAAAAGAAGATGGGAAGAATGGAGGCAGTTTGGGGAAGAGTAAATGAGGGGCTTAGAGGTGAGGAGAGAATGAGAGGAATTTGGGGAGTGGGAAAGAATGAAGAGGTTCTTGGAGCGATGAGTCTGGCATTTGAGGGGAGGGGGATCCTGGAAGGAGAGAAGTTTGTATACAGTAGGGGAGGCTAGGAAGGTTTCACATACTGTGAAGTCTGGAGAAGGAAGGGAAAAGAGGAGAGACTCGGGCACTTTGTGGAAGGGTTGGAAACGTGACACACTTGAAGGTTGCTGCCACAGTATAGGACAGTAGTCAATGCAAGGCAGCACGGTAAAAAGAGAGGCAGGAGAAGTTCAAAATAAGTGTAGGGGTCTTGTTTTTTGGGGAGAAAGGAAATTATATTTGAACCTTTTGGGGGTTGCTTTCAGACTGACTTGTCTCAGTTTCTCTGTTCCTCCCCTCCCATCTCTCCTGCAATTTTTGGGGGGGCGGGGGGCAAAATTACTTCATTGTGCTAGTGATGTAGCACTAAAACCAACTTATACCACCATGGATGTGGTCCATAGAAGGGATCTTCCATGGACTTTACACCAAATTATACATGGGTGTTGGATGACTTACTATAAAATAAATTCAGTTTTAGACATTATCTGCAACATTTTTGTTTAAAAAAATTCATCTCCCCGTGAATCGTGGATAATGATATAATCAGTGGCTATCTCTTAACAATTTTACCTTTTTTCTTCCTTTTGCAGGTTTATCAAAAGCTTCCTTCGTGACGGAGGAGTCCTTGCAATGTGCAACCATTCTGCATTCATTCAGAGGAGGGCATTGCAACCACCGTACTATCAGGGATGGAGAATGGTGCCTACTCATGAAGAGAAAGTAAATATGGGGTTTGGGGTGAATTTTCCTGGCATTGAAAAGAGTTACCTTCATAGTCCGGGGCATTGAAGTCCTTTATATGGCTCTGAATCCACTAGACACATAAGCATGTGTCTAACTTTAAGCATATAAGTAACCCCATTGGCTCAGATTTTACTCACATGGTTAAAGATTTGACCCATTTTACCCACATGGTTAAAGTTACATCTGTGCTTAAGTACCTTGCTGAATCAGGGCATTTCTTTGCAAAACAGATACCGCATGGACTGTGGCAATCCATGCTGTTTTTCTGTATTGCCCTGCCCTTGTGTCTCAGCATTATAGAAACCACCTGTAGAGCTTAAAATTTCCATGTCCGTTTCATCCTTGGCATTTCAGTTGTGATTACCAGCTAAGGTATCAGATATGCAGGATGTTTTTTGGTTTTGGTCTGTACATATAAAGGTCCAGCCGTCCTACATGCTCCCACTGAAGTCCCAAGCAAAGTTCCCTGAATTCATTGGGAACATGATCAGACCCAGGTTTTCATAAGTCATTGATTCTGGAAGACTCTGTACAGGAAAAAAAAAAAAAAGAATAAATATACATCATATGGAAACAGCATCCATAAATCTTATAAGTTCATTTTTCTTTTCTCTTATAAATAATGCCACAACTTCAGCATTATTTTCATGTAGCTTTCCGTGGATGGATTGCAGTGGCAGAGGCCTGGGGATACTTTAGAGAAACAAATTCGTCCTGTGTTCATATGATTTTTAAAATAACATCCCTAATTATCTTTATTTTCCTTATCAAGGGACTGGTACCCATAGGTTTCTTGCTATTGCCATTGATATGATGCTCTATATCAGACAGGGGCAGCAATTGCTGCTGATGCCGATGGAAAAGGAAAGGTAGTGGGAGGACGAGGGGGGGAACTGAGTCGTTGCTGGAGATTGGCTGCTTGTAATGCCACTCAGACCTGTGGGCCCCAGCTCTTCCGCTGCTGTAGCAGGCTCTAGCTCTCCCTTGAACAGCTCCTAGTGAGAACAAGGCGTGCGGAGCTCCGATCACCAGCACCATGCTTCTTGGGCTTGGATCCTAGATCCCCGCTTTGAACAGTGGCAGTAAGCTGCTCTGGCCATCAGCATCCCACACTGACAGACGGACAGAGAGAAGGAGGCGAAGGAGGAAGAGAAAATCTGCAGCCAAGTGGACTAAAGCTGCAGCAGCAAAGAGAGAGGGTGCTTTGCTTACACAGCTGCAAAGTGGGAATTTAAAGAACTGCGGAGAGAGAAATCCCGGCTCCCCGCCACACACACATCGCAGAATTATAGAGCCAGGTAGAAATGACATCAACGGGGAAAGAAGGCAGCGGAGCTCAACATGCACAATATGTTGGACCCTATCGCTTGGAGAAAACCTTGGGCAAAGGACAGACAGGTTGGTTCCCTTGCAGCAGCCGCGCTAGGGAAAAGGTGCTGTAGCAGCTACTGAGCTGATGGGGATGTCAGATGTGAGGGGCCGGGTTTTCCCTTTTGCTGCTGCAGTGGAGAGACCATTTCTAATGGATTTTTTTGCCTTTATTGAGTTGCTTGTTTATTTTAAAAACATAGGTTGCCTTGTGTGCCTCATTCTTTCTAGCGGGTGCTCGAATGACAGTCAAAGTGCATGCAGAGGAAAACGGGGATGCTCTGCTGCTGGTGAATTTCGTATCAGTTACTTCACTGCCCCACTTTGCTTTCTTTTCTTTTTAATCAAATTAAATTGAAATGAGAGGTGCACTGTGTGTACTGGTGAGGAGGAGAAGGACTTGGGAAGGCGGGGGAGTTACCAGCAGTATTTCATGACATCATGATTGAAAAGGGTGTAGTCCTTAAGGTGCACTTGGTGGGAGAGAATATATACAGTACTGTCTATGACACTGGCTGCTGTGCTTATTTGGAAAATATGAATGGATGGGTTTGGTATGTTTTTGTGTGGCATAGTTTGAATTTTTTTACAGAAGAGGTCAGCAGCAGAATTCACTCTAGCTGTTTGAGGTTTTTATGTATCTATCTATCTATTTTTGTTTATTTATTTTTCAAAAATCCCTGTTTGTGAAACAGGTCCCCAGCAGATTTTCCTGAAAGGAACAATGGTAAGAAATATTAAGAGGAAACGTAGTGAGGGAATTAAGAGAGAGCAGGTGCTTGCGCCATACGTGACATAATTAGATCTCCTAAATGTATTCAAGATTTGGACTTGCTGGTTGCCTGCCTGGGTGTTATATTTACTTCAAGGGCAGGAGAGCAGTACTTGGTAGAAAGAGCATTTACCAAAAAACCCCCACAAACAAATAAAACAAACAAACAAAAAAACCACAACCAACAAATAATTAAAAAAACCCAACCCCCCCAACCCCCCACCAAGCCACAACACCAAAAGCCTTTCCCATTTTTATGTCCTTTTTTTAGTAACAGGTGCAAAGGGCAGTGGGATCTGGCAAATTGATTTGACTGAGAGACCCCTAAAAGTGGTTTGACTCTCTGGAGGATAATTTAGAGGGGAGTGGTGATGGAATCAGCCATAGGGGGCTTCTTTGGGCTTGTGGGTGTTAAGTGTTGTTCATTATGGTGGGACAATAAAACGTGATGCATTGTGTTTTTTAAAAACCCAGCCAAGCTTTGCCCATCTGTTGTCTAAAGGATTTAATAGGCGTTTCCATCCCCAGCTGCTGCCTCTGCTCTGCCTGTTTCTTCATTGCCCTGCATGGCAGCAGCTCTGCAGTCTGCAATTTTCTTAGGGACATAGTCAAAATCCAGATCTTTCTCTGTAAGGAGAAACGCTCTTCTAAGATGATTGATTATGACCCCCCACCTATTCCTCCTTCTTCTCTCCACAAACCCCATGGCAACCGTTGGGATATGAAGATGGGATGTGAGGGTGACATTGTCTTGAAATGAAAGTGACTTTTATGTTATTTTTTCCCAAAATCTTTAAAATATAACTGTTGAAAGTATCTCTTTTTGCAGTCACCACCTTTATTCTTCATATTACTGAGTGAACCCATAGCTCTCCAGATGTAGTTGCCATAAAATCCATCCTGATGTTGATGAAGATGATAAAAACATCCCCACCAAAAATTGCAGTGTCTTGTTGATAAATCTGTGTCTTGTTTCCATAGTTAATCTCTTGCTGAGTACTCTGGCTTATCAGAAAACCATCATTAGATATACCCATTCTTTTTCAATCTTCATCATATTTCTTTCTCCCACACCTTCTCAGCAACCCGCCCTCTCCCCACAACCATCAAAATATAATTGCATTTTAGATTCCTGCAAATAAATCTGCATTAACCTTTATGCTCCAAATCATGTAGCCTGATACTCTGGTCCTAAAGGGTTATCTGCAGCTTTGTTAATTTTTTTTCCCTCTTGCTAATCTTCCTATCTTCCTCGTAAGTGATTAAAGGGGGGTGGGAGGGAGCAGCCAGCCAGCCAGCCAGCCAGCAGGGTAGGAGAGGGTGTGTGTTTTAGGGGGTTGTTTCTCTTGGGCTCTGCAGTTTTTTGGCCAACTGGACTAGCGGGAAAGTTGCCTTTTACAATTTCACGCTATCACAGATCTGTAGAGACAGTTCTCTGCTTTGTGCATGCATGTGTGTGCAAACAAAAACCACATTATATGCACTGTTTCAGGGAAGATGGAGGGATAAAGCTTAAAAGTAGCTGATGCCAGCCTCTGTCTTCCATACCTCATCCACCTTTGATATTAATATACTGAGGTGAAATCTGAATTGATGTTAAATATACATGGCTGATCATGGGAAAGATTCTTCCTGCATTTTTGGTGCTAATCAAATTTGGGGACGTGCAGAATTGCAGGTGTGTGTGTAGCCCTCACCTGGCTGGTTTAGAGGATGGATGGGGAACTTGCTGCATTTTTGTGAGATGACAACATTACAGTGTGAGGACTTAATTGACCACTGTGTTTTGCTAATGTAACTCCATTGAATTTGATAGAGTTTAAGGCTTGGAGGGTTAGGAAGGATAGGCTTGTTTGATTGTGTGTGTGTGAGAGAGAGAAAGTGTGTGTATGGTTTTTTGTTTTGCTTTTGAAGGGGGGCTTTAGAAAGAAAAACTGGGAAAACATAATTACGAGCAGAAAGAAAATATACAATCCTATTGTACCAAGTCCTTTCCCTTCTTCATTTATCTTCACATCACTCATTTTTCTTTTAAGTGAAAGAACCCTTGACTCTTAAGTTATGTCAGATATGTGGCTTTTGCTTCTCCCCCAGTTTTATTAAATGTTATACAAATCTCTTGGTAGCTCTCACCTGCCCTCCACTCAGATTGGATCATTCTGAAGATCAAAGAAGAGCAATAAGGGAAGGCTTCAAATACAGAATCTGCCACAGTTCATGGAAGACTTACAAAGGGTGCTTGATTTGAAAGGGGAGCTTTCATGTTCAGCTGAACTCCATGTGGCTTGTTTTAGCCTCCATGTCTCTGTAGCAGATTTCCTTCTCAGTGTCTGCAAAAGAGAAGTGTTTACCAACAATTACCTGCTGGTTCCTGCAGAAAGGCCCAGGTACTGTGTCTGGGATGACAGTGGAAGCTGGTGATATCTGGTAATGGGGAGTGGAGGGGTTGGCGAAATTGACATGGAGGTGTGTGTTCAGATCCAGTTCAAAATGCTGGCTAAAAACTGTGCTGATTCTGAGACAAAGCCTGTCCAGAGGAGCCTACAGGGCTGGGACATCAGGCTCTCTGAGAAAGACTAATGTCACAAAGAGAGGATTAAGGCTGCTTAGTTTGGAAAGCAGGAAAAGAAGGTGCCATGCAATGCTGAAAAATGTGTGCACTCTTAATATTGAGTGTGGGACAGCAGCTAAGAAAATACATTTGTAATAATTCACCACAAGAATTCTGTATGTGAATAATTTAGAGTGCTATAGTAAAACAATTTCACATCTGTAGTTGTATTAGACACAATTCAAAGTATCTCTGCCATTGTTCCCAGCAACTGGAATCTGTATTGTGGCTTGGGGGGAGAACAGGAATATTAGAAGCAGTGTAATAATTTAATTACTATACTCATAACATTTTATTATAAGAAAAAATCGTTGTAAAACAATAAATTATATATACAGTTGTGTGGAGGGGTTGGTTTATGTAAATTTCATTGAATTATACTGTACTATGGTTAATTATAGGAGTTTTTCAGTGTAATTAACAGTAATTAGCAAAAAGAATGTTCTTTGTGTTACAATAACACACCAGGACATAATATACTTACGAAATAGATCAGAAGTGAACACTAAGCAGAGATTCAGATTTATTATTAAGATTAAACAGAGGCCGCTCTCCATTTGCTACTAATTCTGTGTGAAATCAACTTTTCATATATTCCTCTCACATTTTTATTTTAAATTCTGGGAATATATTTTGATTGTGTGTTTTCCTTTGCCCTTGCTAACTTGTTTTCCCCTTGAAAACGTCTGCAATAACTCTGATTGAATGTTGAGAATTTTTATTAGTGAAGGAAGAGATGAGGAACCGAAGTGTTTCTTGCTAAGTTTGTCAGCTTTTCAATGGATCTATCTGCATTTTCATTTAAAGGCCAACTTATAGGCTTCAGTACTATTTTTGTTTGTTTGCCCTGGCACCAAATGACAACACAATTCACATTTCTGAAATATTCCTTTCTCTGCAAGCAAAGCTACACTGTCCTGTGTTGGGAGTTTAGTCTTTGATCAAGTTTCTTTGAAAGCAAAGAGCATAACATTGCAAATCCATTTTCTATCACTGTATATAGCTTCTCTAATATTTCAGTCTATTTCTGCAGGCTTTCCTTACACAGAGTTCCAATTGAAACCAATGGCAGTTCTGCATTTGGAGAACATGCATGATCAACTTTCTGTATTGAGTAGGTGCACTCTGTCATATATAAAGTACAACCATTTGTACCTATGACACAGTACATCTAACAGCAAATAATCAGTCATATACTAGTATGATATGGAACCATATAGCTGTAGAATCATGATTCTGCTGCTCCTTCTGTTTTTATGTACGTGTCATCAGTATTGTCCATTCTGTCAGCAGTAGTTATATAGAGAGACTCTAGGAGACAGATCCACAGATGGTGTACAGTGGCACGGCTCCAATGACATTGGTGACCCTGTCTCATACCAGCTGAGGATCTGGCCAGAGAGAGGTAAACCATTCACAGTTTCCATTCATACCTGTTTTTCCCAAGGATGTGAAAATTCCATTTATATTTTTAAAAACATTTCTCACTTGGTTTTTAATTAAAGAGACCATCTTGAGAGCAATGAGTCTTATCTGAATCTCTATTCTTTTCAGTGCTAACCTGTTAGGAAATCTCTCAATGAAGAGGTGAATTAATTAGTAAACACTCAAACAGAAGTATAATATTGGGAACAGTGTCTTAGGCTATGAAGGTTTTACAGGCACAAGTTTTTAATGACATGTTGTCAAGGTATGTTGACATTAGAATCAGTCTGGACCCTCCATGTTAAATATGGCTGGAAAGGAGGTGAAAAGGGAAGAATTTTCAAAAAGCTGCCCCTGATTTTCAGTAACTCAGTCTTTGGGTGCCAATGTGAGATACCGCCAGTCTGATTTTCAGAGTTGCTGAGGCTCTACAGCTGTGATTGAAAAGACTGCTACCATGTTAAGTAGATCTGAAAAACAGGAGTTTTGCAAGTTTTGTCTTAAAACTATTCTAGCAAACACCTCTTTGTCAAATTTAGTGCATGATAAGACAGAAGAGAGCTAAGTTTAGGCCCCAATCCTGCAATGAGTTACATGCAGATACACTCAGATATGTTCTACGTGGGCATAGGGATCTGACTGCACAAAGCACAGTGCCAAATCAAGGCCTTATGACTCAAATCTTGTTTTCAACAAAATTAGTGGAAATAGAGGCAGACTCTTCATGGATTTTTAGAGACAGCTAGCCTTTTGCCCAAGAGCTATTGAAATTCTGATATTCTGTCAGATGAGTGGGCTTATATGACTATTTTTGTATTTATATCTCAAACATCAGGTGCTGCAGAAATGGCAACACCAAAATTACAGTTTTCACATTGCTCAAGCAGCTTCCTACTTTCCATTACCACTCTAATGGCTTTTAGTGTTACTAAAGAGGGGAAGACCATATATTAGAGTGATGAGGGAGGTTTCAGAAATTAAAAATATTTCTTAGTGAAAATTTATCTTTGGAAGGAAATTTATTTCTGATCTACAGAAAACTTGTGGCTCCATTGGAAGAACCAGTGTAGTATTTTACATGTTCCCTTACAACGGTATTTGTATAGTACGATGTCCTTATCAGCCAGTCAATGTTCTGGAGTTCTCAACATCCTGAAACCTTTTTTGCAGCATAGCATATGTCTATTTTATGTAAAGTATTTGACGCAAATTGTAATCCTAAATGCTTTATAGAATTAAATAATAGATGCACTGTTGAAATCTTCATCAATAACTTAAAAAAACTGGAGAGAGAAGTGATGTGGTGTGGGCAAAGGAGGCAAAAATGTGTTTCACATTAAATTGGAAAGAGTATAGGAGGTCTGATCCAGTTCCCATTGAAATCAAAGGAAGTATTTTCATGGGATCTGGATTTGGTCCTAAATGAGGAAGATACTGTGCATTGATAGTACTGTGATTACAGAAGGGTAAATTATTAGGTGAATAGCAGGATTAAGGAAGGGAATGAAGAGAGACAGAGGTTTGCTCAAGAGTTTTAAAAATGAGGAGGTTAAGTTTAAATTGAATCCTGTAATGCACGGGGAACTAATGTAGCTGTTTGACCATTGAAATTATTTCTTTGTATGTTTAAGACTGTGAGCGGTAGTTTCTGCCCATGTGACAGGAGAGCTGGGACTTGCTTCCATTAGTCAAAATGAGAGGAGAGGAAAACATGGATGATGATATGAATAGAGGTGGACTCAAGGCAGGAGCATGCATGTTTGATATTTCAGGAGTGAATTTGTAGACATTCATTTTGGGAAGTTTCATTTGTGCTGCTTTTTGAATGCTAAGTCAGTTTATAGGAGTAAATCTTGCTCCTACTCCCACTAAAGTCAATGAATATGAGCTATGCATTCAGTTAACTTCAATAAGACATCAACAATGGTAAGTGTATACCTCTCAACTGTACTTTCCTTTTCATGCATCTGACAAAGTGGGTTGGAGCCCAGGAAAGCTTATGCCTGAAGAAATGTGTTAATCTTTAATGTGCCACAAGACTCTTGTTGTTTTTTCAATAGGAATGGGATTAAAGCCATTATAAATAGATAAAGGTCAAACTTTTTACTTTTCCAAGAAACTTCACAGAGGAACAATAGTGTGGGGTTTTGGGGTTTTTTTGTTCCAAACAATGTAATGTTAGCAGTTTTAATGAGAAAACTGTTTATGGGAAAGTACCAGAATAACTCAGTTTTTCAGTTCTGACATGATACACACAAGACTTGTAGAGTATAGCAAATAATTCATCACACATAATTTGTTCAATAAATTTAGCCTCTCTTACTTTGGAATTCCAAAGGGGTAGCCGTGTAATGTTCACAAGCAGATTATGATTTCCTCAGAGTAATTTGTCATTTCTGTTTGTTTGACAAATGTTTATTTTGATTTATTTTGCCCTTAAATGGATTGAGCCTGCTTAATTAATAATCAAAGAATTGAGTTGTGCTCTTAAGTGCAATCTGTTGGGTATGTTAAACAGTACTGTTCTGTATCCTGGTTGGATGAGTGTGTGAGCATTTCCATCATGAATATTTGCACGTGCAGACTTCAAATTTTGTTTCCTGCACACAGTTTTGAGATTTGTTTTCCACAAAGGTTTGTCCCAGAAGAACTCAAATGAGCCAGTGTTAGCAGAAAACAAATACAAAAGGGTCACAAATGTGATCAAATCAAATTCACTTAAAAATTCAAGTGAATATTCGCAGAATATTTTTACATTATTCACCCAACTCCATTGGTTTGTTTCATGAACTGTATATGTGACTTTTACATAGTGATGAGCTGAAAAAGTTTTATTTGTTTTATTTTAAGTCTGTTTACGTACCCAAATCACTATGGGTGAAATTAATGCCTCTGCATTAACATCCCTACAAACAACCAAGGCCTTGTACACACAACAGCCTTATCGCATGGTAAGGCTGTGAGCATACACACTACCATCTTGCTTGTTCCGTGGCAACAGCCCTCTTGCTGCGCAACAGGTAAACTACCCAAACAAGGGTGGTTAGGCTTACTGTTCTGCTCTAGCAGAGCAGTGAAATTGACAAGTAGCAGAGCAGAGCTCTAGCTGCCCTGAGTACTGGCACTCACGGCGGCTGAAGTCCCACTGCTGCCCGGGTTTCCCGCTAGCTGCCCAGCTTGCCAGCTGGGAGCCGAGAAACTGAGCGGCTAGAGGGAATCCCCAGCAGCAGTGGGGCTCCAGCCGCTGAGTGCCTGCACTCTGGAGCCCCGCTGTCCTGGGAGTTCCCGGGGCTGGGCCTCCAGCCACGCCAGATTCTTAGTGGCAGTGGAGCCCTGGCCCCAGGAAAGTCCTGCAGAAGTGGGGTTCAAGCAACCAGCATGGCGGAGCCCTGGCCGCAGAGCAGGGCTCAAGCCGCCAGTAGACCAGGGCTCAACCCACAGCAGCATTGCGGCTCTAGCCCCGGGGAACCTCCAGGGAACCCCAGGGACACCTCCAGGCCTGTGTGGGAACCCCTGGGGCAGCCAGCTGGGGGGGGGGAACAGCCCCACTGCCCACCAAAAGGCTGGCTGTAGCAGTGCATGGTGGGATAGGTGCCCACCATGCACTGCTCCTTATAGCGAAAATTAAAAGGAGCATGTGAACGCTCCTTTTCGCTACAAGGAGTGCTGGGTGGACAGGTTAAAGCGTTCTAGTTATAACTCTTGCTTGTCCCGCAACAACTTTATTGTGGGACAAGTTTGTAGTGTGTACATGGCCCAAGTCAGACATTGGATGAGTCTCTTGCTGTAGGAGGGTGTTCAAGTCATGTAGAGCCACCACAGTGACTTCTAAAGAATCACCTCCAGCTGTCAATGAATAAAAACATGGTTTGGGAAAAGGACATATAGCTTGTGCTCACTTCTAACTGATTGATCTCCAGTTGCCAGAACAGCTTGCTAGCCATTGCCAGCTAGCATAAATTAGAGTAGCCCTGAGGCTGTTCTGAGTTACACACTAGGATTAGTGTTGCACTGAACCCAAGATTGGAAAAGTCTTAAAGCCACCTTTTTACATACATACCCACCCCAAGATGCTGTGAGCATTCCTTAGCTCAGGATCTTGTTCATACTGTTATGGATCTGGCATCTTTAAATAAAGACTATTGCACGGGTCTAGAGAAAAAGCCTCAATAGCTTTGTATTTCACCTTTAATCTTTATTTTAAGTTTTTACAAGAACATTCTCGGTATAACTGCCTAGGGGCAAATGTTAGATGAGAAATCAGAGAGGAATCTGTTGCCTGGTTAATTACTGGTTTGATAATGAAGGAGCTTGCATTCTAATGATTAATTTGGAAAGGATTTTTGCTGTTACCATCTGTACCCCAAGGTTTTGTAACATTTAGAGATAGTGGTAGGGTTGGTGGCAAAACCATGTCTAATAAGGTGACTCTGTGTGCGCATGTGGGTTTTTATTTATTTATACAGTCCAAAGCTATATATTGGGATTATAGGTATGATTGTGTTGGAAGTGAAGTGTTTGACTTTTTTTTCCTTACCTTTTCAGAGGTTGGTGGAAAACTATTTTCAGGCATCCATTCAGTAAGTGGTTTTCTAGCTGCCTGCACAATTTGTCAACAATGTGCTTTCTGTTTCCTGAGGCTCTTGTGATTTGTTTCACCACCGTTTTGCAGTACAAACTTTTTGGGGAGAAAAAAAAATCTCTGTGGTTGTGTGTTTTCAGTAATGTTTTACACACCTATTAACAGGCACTGTTTCCACAGGGCCATTCCTGTGTGGTCGCATAAAGCCTCACAGGCCATAAACTCAGCCCTCCAGCCAACGTGCCATTAAAAGTACAAATTATGGAGCAGCTGGTCTTAGGTGGTGGGGCGTTAGCTGGATTGGTCCACAAATATCCTATGTTTGACATATGAAACCTACTGCTAGCCCTGTATATCCTAATCTGCCAGGAGATGGACTTGGGTGCTTTGAGTGGAGAGAGATGCTATCTTTCTGTCATGGGCTTTAATTTTGATCCAAAGGGAAGTGTAGCTTTCATCTCTTCTTTCATCCAGTTCCTCTCCCCCATTCAATGTATGACCAGCAGTACAGTTGCATTTTTAGGCAGGTGCACTATAGATGATGATCAATAAAATGATATCTGGGAAGGAGGGCTGTAGCCATGATTCAGAGACAATAGCATGGCCATCTCTCTTACTTTCCCAGGGCCTTGCCACATTTGATGGTATCACCTCCAGTATCCATCAAAGCTTCATCACCTTCACCAGCAGGAAAAGTCTCAAGATCACTTCTGAATTTTGGCCTCCCACATACTGGCTATGCCTGTTGGCACCAATACACAGGCCACTTATGAATCATAATTATCTTTGAGAGGTAACTGGGGGACATATTTTGTTACTTGGTCCAGAGAAACTTCCTTCAAAACAGTCTAACTTATTAAAGTTGTAATTTATTGGCACATGACTGCACTTAAGAACAACAGTGTGTTGCAGTTAAATAAAATAATAATAGTAAAAAAGTATAAGCAGCAAGGAAAAGATGATGTCAGCTTCCAGTGATTTGTGGGGGTGAAATTGACCCCTATACAAGAAGCCAGCACAGGGCTGCTTAAACCTTCCAGGTAGGGCTTACATTGCTGATAGGCACTTTGCTGGCCATTTAAACCAGGTAAATTTCACCCACAGTGACCACAGAGGGTTCCCTCAGTAACCATGGGCCAAACTTATCCTTGAGGTAACTCCACTGAAGAATACATTTGGCTCTCTGAGTTTACCAGACTAATTTTCTTCAACAATCCCGATATTTTCATCTTAGGTTCATTAGTCCCTTGTAAGCCATGGGATCCTAAGTTCTTGGTCTTCACTGAGGGCTCAAATACTGACCTATTGTGTGACCCTGGGCAAGTCACTTCACCTCTGTGCCTTTGTTTCCTCTCCCACCCTTCGTGTATCATGGCTGTTTATACTGTAAACTCTTCAGTTAAGGATTGTCTCTTGCTATGTGTACGTACAAGGCCCTCATCTCGGTTTGGACCTCTTTGTTCTGCAATCATAAAAATAATTAATACAGCTAACGCTTTAGTAAATAGTATAACTGCTTTAAATTGCAGCTGACTATGAAGGCCACCAGGAGCTCTGTTGGCAAATGGGGACTGTTGCAGTAACTTTTTTTAGGAACCTGCTCTCACCTGGTCATACACCACGTGCCAGATCTGGGAAGAAAGCATGGCACAGAGCCACATGAGGATTCCCCAATGCTTGGGGAATCTCCAGCCAACTAGTTATGCTGGATTTCTTCCGGCTTAGTGCTGCCAGAGAAGTACAAAGCAGGTAGAATGGAGGCCAAGATCTAGCCGTATAAGTTTGCAAGCTGAAGGCTGGCCTACATTCTGCACTGGTTTGCACTAGAGAGATGCAAATTCCAGTGTGTAGTGCACTAACTGGCTTGCATGGACTCTGCTGGTGCTCACTAAAAATTCCCTAGTGTACTTTAATGTAGCCTTGTGTGCAGGATCGGATTAACTCTCCAGCTTTTAGATTTTGTGGTGTTACCATCATTCTGGCACCACCTCCCAGCTGTGCCAGCGAAGGAGGATCTGTACCTGTAGGGGGGTGTGAGGCTGGGAGAGCAGGGGGGCTGCAAATGCAGGCTTGGCTCAGTCGCCTATTCTTTCCCCTCCTGGTAGGTATCTGTCTTGTGGCGCCCATCTCTCCCGCTACAGCAGGGGGTGGAGTTTGGGGGAACAATGCTCACCCCAATTCTTTAACCCCTGCTCTCTGTAATCCATGGCACTGCCCCTCTGCCACACATCCCTAGCCTCAGTGGCAAACTGAAAGAGGGTGCAGGAAAGGGCCACAGCCCTGGGTACTGGCTGGGAGGGAGGGGGGTGCTGGCATTGAGCCTCTTTGGAGGAGCTGCCAACTGATATTCCTCTACCCAGCCCATGACTCCATCACTGAGCCCAGTGTGGGGGTGGAGGGGCCAGGTCAGCATGGTGCAGGAGGGCACTTACTCTGAGGAGGGCTTGGCCAATGCCCCCAGGCTAGTGTCGGGGGAATCACACTTTCCCAGTACGCCATTGCACTTTGGGCTGGGGAGTGGGTGCTTGCATTTGAGCAGTGGGCTTTGTCAGCCAGAAGAGCCAGCTCAGACAAGGCAACCTCACCTTCCCAGCTTGGGGTGGGATGTTGAGTCAGCTCTTCATGATGCACAGGGAGGTGCCAGAGGGGACAGTGCTCCATGTCTCCTGTGCATCGTGAAGGGCTGGCCTGGCACCCCCTGCAAGCAAAGTTCTGCAATTGGCTCCTTGCTGCCCTACGTGCCCCCAATGGGATCAGTGGCAGCCAGTGCCAGGCTCCCATCTCAGCTCGCAGGTCCTGCCATGGCCCCCATTAGCCCATGGCCCAGGTCTGCAGCCCCAAAGTCCTATCTTCATCCGGCCCTGTCTGTGTGATGGAACAACATTCATGCACACGAATTAATTTCTTCTGCACACCAGCAGGGTCCACATGGGCCAGTTAGTGGGCAACATGGTAAATTCACTAGAATTTGCACTTCTCTAATGCAAACTAATGCAACATGTAGACAAGCCCTGAGTCTCAGTCATGGGTTAAGTGGGAAGGAAGGCAGCTTTTTTTCTGTGCTTTCACCATACATGTGTTTGAGTACTGCAGCATTTATCTTCAGTAGGCCTTTCCTGCACAAGGCCATAAAAGAATATTGAGTCTGTGTGTGCGTGTGTGTGTGTGTGTGTGTGTTCTCTTTGCATATCTGGTCACCAAAGACAAAGCTGAGCATTCTACTCAGTCTTGGCAATAACACAAGTGCCATAGCCCTGTTAAACACAAGCATTTGTTTTTCTGGAAAGGCATGGCCATGAGTTGCATCGCTTTTGAGAATCCTTATGCTCTGCAGTGCATAGCAGCTGTAAACAGGACTCCTGTCATTTGCTTTTCAAAGCATAGTTTAAATCCAAATATTAAAAATAAATACATAAATAAAATGGGCAGATCCTCAGGTAATGGAAATCAGGGAAGCTCCTTTGAAATCAGTGCTTATTTATACCAATGGGCGAACGGGCCCAGAGTTTCTGGTTTCACAATTTGTGCAATTGTATCTTATTTCACAACTTGTATTTGTGCAATTGTATCTTTGTCACTGACTGACTGATTAATGTCTTAGGGTCAAATTCTGTTCTCAGTTACACCAGTGTAACCCTACTGAGTCTAAAGGGCTTAGAACAGTTTATAAGAGAAGAACTTGGCCCATAAAGGTATTTTTGGTGACATCAGACACAGACTTCTGGCCGTGTTCTAGTTAAGAGAAGCCCATGTTTGCATCTTGTTTCCTCTTCAGTGAAGAATCAAGCAAATTAAGAGCAGAGAGTAAATTGATGTTGTAGAGTAATTCAGTTTAGATTGAAAACATGGTCAGGACATTTTACAGATTATCAAGAGGTTTATGTTGGTCCGTGCCTCCAAAGCAGATGTGTGCACTTAGTCATTCTGTGTTCAACTAGTATAAAAGAATTCCTGTTACAATATTCTATCACACTTCCCCTACAGTGAAGCCTTCGGACAAGTCTGCACTAAACATTTTAAAGAAATTTCTTGGTGTTGACCAAGGAACATTGCAGCTTCTTGAGTGGTAGCAATAGTGTGGAGACGGCACTGGTATTCTCACGACCATACCGATTAACGTTGTTCTGTGTAAGCCTAAGCCTCACTGGGACCAAAGTGCCCGTGGTTAGCTGAGCCATGGCATTACTACTCCTTCCATCATTGCTAACATTGGGGGAGTTTGCCCCCCACAACCTTCCACAAAATAGTAAGTAGGTCTTCTATAGCGTTTTCCATCATAGATCATAACTGAGTGAAGGTATCATTATCCTTTTTTTACAGATTGGGAAAATGGTACTCGGGGAGGTGAAATGACTTGCCTCAAAGTCACCGAGCAATTTAGTATAAAATTCCAGCATGGACTGGCCAAACAGTATAGATATGTACCATACATCATGGAGATATGTGTATTGTTTCTTTTAAACTGGGTAATACCAAGTTTTGTGCCTGACCCAGCAGCGTGCTGAGTGTCTCCTTCAAGATGCTGAATGCTCTTAAACTCCCATTGAGTTAAGCGTTCTTGGAGGGGATTCAGCATTTCACAGGATGGGATTGCTAAAAGAGCTATCACAATTGTCCTGTGACACTATGCAAAAAGGACTTTATTTTATTTTAGGTAACTGTTTGTGGGAGGGCAGCGATGGCATTGGTACAGGGCAGATTCCATGTCTCTCTTATCCCACACCTGGAAGGCCTAGTGGTCTAGCTGCAGAAGCAATTCATAGTTGGGATTTAGAAGGTTTCAGAGTTTTAATTCTGGCTGTGCTATTGACTCATTGTGGCCATGAGCAAGTTATTTCTTCTTTCTCTCTGTCTCCCCACCTGTAAAATTGAGATGATGATATTTACCCATCTACTTCAGAGCGACTTTGTGGGGATTAATTATTATAGTGATTTAAACATACAAAGCACTATGGAAATATAATAAATATTATAGCATTTTATGGGTTAGCCTTGCTTTGTTAAACCCTATGGTCCAGTCTGTTAGCTGGTGTTAATAGCCATAGCTCCAGTGGTTTACACCAGCTGAGGATTTATCCCTCTCTTCCTTTTTTTCCAAGTGAACTTCCCATCTTTGTCTCCCTGCCCTGCCCTGCCCTGCTGCCTCTCCTTTTGGTGATGGTAATTTTGACAGCACAAATGGAGAAATATCAACAGCTGCAGTTTTAAAGATGACATTGTTAGTCCATAAACGAGAGAAATTACTTTGATGTTCCTGATTTGACAGGTCCTGGTCCCATTGATTTCCTTCATTTCTTTCCTTAAGGACATTTGTCCCTGATCTCTGAAACAAAATGTCACTGAGTAAACTGTGTTTATATGTTGCTGTGTGCTCTACTTACGAAGGATTTATAACTCGGTCAGTTTTATTTATGGTCCTATAAAGCTGATAGAATTATACTGCAGTGTTAAAATGCAGAAGTTTCATTTTCCTATAGGCAAAAGCCCTCTGGTGTTTTGAGAATGCTATTTGGAGATTCTCATGGTTGAAAAACTTTTAAAAGGCCTTGGAACTTTGAAATTGCTACTTAATGCCACCAAGAACCTGAGGATAAAAATGAATCCAGGTTAATAAAAGCAGCCACTTTATAAGAGTACCATGCTTATCTGGCAGAGTGATGTTCACCAAACTCTGTTTCAGTGAGCTTTGGCTTCCTGAAATGTCATTGGCAAAAAGATTGGGTGGGAATGAATTGGGTGGAGGCGCTGGTGGGGGCGTTTTAAAGGCTGGCTGAATTGTTAGGAATGCAGGCATTTCTGAGGGGGCTGATGATGAACTTGAGAAAATAGAAATATCCATGAATTTTTATATGAGGTGACCTCAAAAGGCTGTATTGCAAATGTTAACGGTTGTTGCACAGCAGCTTTATGGCTGCAGCAGTATTTCTGATAATGAGAGAAGAGGCGTGGTGGCCATTCCTTGCCATTAGCACCCTAGGGGTGAAATTCACTCTTGTGCAAGCACAAAGCCCAGGAACTACTTGAGGTCTATTTTGAGGAATTAAATGATGAGCTGGCCTTGTGATGACTCTTTACACAGAGAAGCAAAAATGGGAGCTCAGAAATGGCTAGGTAAGAAATAGAACACAGCAATAGTTTTGCTCTATTTGTGGGGTGTTGAGCAAAATTCATCCCTGATGTAATTACACTGGAATCTTTGAAGTTATACCAGGAGTGAACTTGGCCAGTTCCCTTTGTTTTGTAGAATTAATAATAAATGCTAAAATGATACTGTAGATACAAATACAATAAAGGGGACATGAGCAACTTAAATATGGCCCCAAACTGACATTTTCTAAGAACAAGCCTTTATAAAGCCTAATACCAATAGAAATAATGATTTCCACACTAATTTTTTGGAGAAAACAATTTTGATTAAAGCAGTTGTTTTAAAATAACAAATAAACTTCATCTGCAGTATTTGATACCCATCATGAGTCTGAAAGTAAAACTGACTCTAAATAAAAGTGAGAGTGGCTGCATTGATTTTCATATATATATATATATGTGTGTGTGTATGTGTATAAAAGATGTGGCTGAGTTGTATTCAGTGCAGGATCCAAAGGTGAAAGGTGATATGTTCTTTGCAATACCCAGCACATGTTTGAAAAGCTTCAGAATTTCCCTCTCAAGGGGCATTTATGCTCATTGCGCTTCACCAGAGCGAAACAGAGCTCCAGCCACACGATCTCCATTGGGCATATCCCTGACACCTCTTATTCTAGGTCTACATAAGCCTCCAAGCCAAGGATGGTCTCCAAGCCAGGGGAATCCTCAGCTGCTTAGGGGCACTTACACAGCCCATTTGTGCTACCATGCCAGAGTGTCACAAAGGTCCTGTTGCATGGGCCAGAATCCAGTCCATGATTTTTGAGCTTTTAGTATCCCTTTAATGTTCGGCTTGACCATTAACATAGAGGTATGGTAAGAAAGTACCAGGAAAACGGAAAGTTAGAGGAATGCAATGATCGAAAACATTTAAGTGACCCATGATTAGAGAAGGCAAAGGACAACGGGGCCTATGTTTGCTCTCAGTTGAATTGGTGTCCTTTGGAAGCAATCCCATTGAAGTCGATGGAATTATGCAGATATGAAAATGATAGAAACAAAAGCAGTCTCTGGCCCTGTAAGTTTTAAGGGCTCGGAGCCTTTGGACACCTTGCACTTTTTATTTTACTCTTCCATATTTTCGGGAAGGATGGAATATGAGAAGAAAATAACATTCTTCCCTAGATTTGGTATATCTCTTACCCACCAAAAACATTGTAGTTTCAATTTCAGTTATTCAGTTTTCTTCTTGTAGCTGAAATTATGAATTCATTGTAGTGCATGTCTGCAGCAAGTTGCTGGCCATTTATTGTAAGCAAAGTAAGATTAAATTATTGCTATCTCAGGCAGTGCTATTATTCCATTTATAAAAAAATTAGGCCCTTGGATATCTTGTTTTTTAATAGGATGACTTTTTGTCAAGTTGAAGTTGAAAAGCAGAAACAAAAGCAGCTATTCTGGCATTCATTAGACCAAATGTTAATGATTTGAACTAAATCCATAAAGACCATACCTTTTGAATAGTTAAGGTGAAGGTTTCAGATACACAAAAAGTAGGTCATAGGAACTTACAGTTTTCAATGTGTCTTTTTGACTATGAATTGTTATTTTATTTGTGTTATTGTAGCCCCTAGTTATGGAATAGGACCCCACTGTGCGCAATGTTATACAAACAAAGACCAAAAAGTTGGTCCTTGCCTCTAAGATCTTACAATCTAATTATAAGACAAGGCACAAGAGATGGGTTTGAACAGACCTATGGAGCATATAAGAAAACAGTGAGACAGTACTGGTGAGGATGCAAGGCGGTAGTCTCAGCACAGCAGCAGCCTCACAGTTGTCATCTGCATCTCTGCTCCCATTATGTGTATTGGTCTGCTTGTGCATGTGAATAGCAGGAGATCATTTCTGTGCATACATGGTACTCTGTTACCATGTGCTTATAAATTTATCCTTAAACCAAGGGAATATGTTCATAGCATTTGTCTTACATGATGACTTTGGGCAATTTTTCTGTTCTCATTTATGCTGGTATGACTAACCAATGGTGAAATTCACCCTGATGAAGAAGGCCAGCACAAGGCCACTTTAGTTTCACTTAAGCCCTTTGGATTTTGCCCTTAAAGCAAAATTGGTTTGAAGCCCATGGCAAGTTCAAAGCTTAAAGAAGAAGCTCTTTTTGAGTTATGAGATGGGCGAGGAAAGTGAGTCATAACTCAGCTGGTGAGAAATAGGTTATATTTCAGATTTTGATTATTCTAAATGACAAAATGAAATTTTCTGTCATGTTCCCAAGCAAAATTCAACTTTAGGTTGAGAAATAATATGAGGAATTAAACCCCAAAGAGTTTAATTAATGAATGGCTAAGGAATTGTAATGACTTAAATAGCTACATAATGAGAGTACCTCTCAGTCATGATAATATCACTAGCTTGATGTTCCCTCAACTCTTACTCGTTACATCTCTTATATTTGGTCTGTCCCTGAATGTCCCCAAGACAAAGGTCCTCCACAAACTTTCCCCAGGCCATCTGAGTACCCCTTGCGCCCTCCATGCATACGGAGAAGCTTTGGAGTATGTGGAGCATATCTCGTATCTCATTTTTCTCAATGAGTTACCATCAAGGAAGAAGTCTAGCACTGGGTCATCTGTGCCAATCCTGCAATAATGTGTCTTTGAAAAGAGAACTTTGAAAGTTAGCGAAGATCCTGGTTTATCAGGCTGTCATGCTGACTACCCTCCTCTACTGAAGCGAAACCTGGACCCTCTGCTGACAGCACATTAAGGCCCCGGAGAGCTTCCATCTACGGTGCTTGCATTGAATTCTGGGGAATCAAATGGGAGGACCAGTGCAAATGTCCTCCATGAAGTACATCCACTAGCGCTGATGCCTTGCTCTTGAGAAATCAACTCCAATAGATGGCCCACTGCATTCAGGTGCCTGAGAATCCCTTCCCTTGCCTGGGTCTCCTCTCCTAGCTCTCTGTTGGCCAACACTCAAAGAACAGCCAAAGGAAATGGTATAAAGACATTCTCAAGGTTACCCTCAAGTGTATCAACATCCACAACTGGGAGGAGCAAGCTGCTGACCGCGCAATGTGGTGCCACCTTGTATATCAAGGTGTGTGCCTCTTCTTGTCCCAATGACTCGATACCAAGTCAGAACAGCCGTGGCAGAGGAAGGAGAAAGAGACCTGCTTGGGTCTGGTAACCCCACTCCCCTGTGCAACAGCATGCCAAATATGAAGAACGCTGAAGAATGTGTGCAACCAGAATTGGGCTCCTCAAGTCATTTGAAGACCCACAAAGCCTGATGGATGTTATCCTCATTCTGAGGGACTGCTATCTCCAACGACTCATTACATATGATAGCTATGTATCTCTTTGAAATGCGCTTTTTTTTTCTATTTCCCATAATCTTCTAACCCTAAAGTACTTCAGTTTTGAAAGGAAAATGCCTCCTCTGAGTTTTCAGTTCCTTCCGTCACCCTCTCTGTTGTCATACCTGGAAGTTTGTGATAATGGGGCCTTCCTGACACTTGCCCTGTTAGAGAGCACTACACAGCTGCTGTTTCTCCAGCATTTTGAAGTTTTTTAACTTGAACTGGTTTTGGTGGAATGGGCTGCCTTACATGCTAAAATCCTGCACCAGTCAGGTTGGATTTTGCTCTCTTAAACAATTTTTCTCCCCTGCTGTAACTCCGGTGAAGTTACTCATGATTTACAATGGTATAATTGACAGCAGTCCTGGGTCCAAGTTGAGTCTAATTCTCTTCTTACTAACTTCCATATAATCAGGAGTCATTGTGTTCAAGTCAATGGAGTTATACATGATGCCTTTTGTAATCCAGAATTTGATAGTTCTAAGTACAATCGTCCTACAGACAATGGGCCAGATTCTCCTCTGCAATGTTGGTGTTTCATGTTGCATTACTGGAGCATAGAGGGTCCTGTAATGTAGACCCAGCTTAGTGGCTTCTACACAATGCCCTGTCCTGATTGCTAGTGTAGGCTGCATGACTGGTGGAGAGTTTTCCTGTGTCCTAGAAAACCCCAGCTACTCTATCTGCTCCTGAAGTTATTAGCAGCTGGCATAAGTTAGAGCAGAAAGTTGGTGTAAATTACTCCATGGCACCAGTCCTGTGTGCTAATCTGCTGTGTTTGAGGATCTAGGCCAAATACTTTAACATATAGGATATATATAAAAATACTAATCGAATGACATGAGTGCAGGGGACTGGGCTCGATGACCTCATATGTGCCTTCATGTTTCTATGATTCTATGAATAATGACTGTGACAGAAAAAGAAACTCTTATCGTCAACCACGCTGTTTATTTAAAGAAATTCATACAGCTGAAATGCAGAGTTTAATAATTTAAACCTAAGTGGATGACTAAGACAGAACATATTTTTAGCAGCTTTTTTTTCTACTTTCTGATTCCAAAAAATTTCTCTCTCTCTTTCTATGTCTCCAGCACCCTTGTGAACGGCTACTGACAGTATCAGGAAATACCATTGTTGTTTGAACTGACACCACTCCGCCCTCCTCCCCCTCCCCAGCCCCAGTGCCCTGCCCATGAGGCCTTTATTCCATTGGCTGGTGTTCAGAGGGTCAGTAAAATAGTATCGCTTTACCTCTCACCCTTTGATTTTCCTCTTTCCCCATAGCAACTCTCCCTGCTGGATACATCTGAATTTAGCTTGATTTCCAACTTCGCTGGTAGTGCTGCAAAATTTGACTGCAGCTTTCAAAATCTATTTAAGAGCAAGTTGGAGGAATCTAGGCTTGGATCAAGACCTTTCCATCTCCTTTGTTACCTATGCCATCACTACCAATTTAGCATCAGAGTGTTTGACTGTGAGTTCATTTACAATCAGGAGTAACTTTACTGAATCCAGTAGAATCACAGTTGTGTAAAACTGAAGTAAAAGAGAACAGAATAATGCTTCCAAGTCCTTCCTCGTCTGTGGGCTAAATTCTGCTTTCACTAATGCTGCTGTGTATGTGGAAGAACGCTCTTTAGGCCAATGGACTTTAGGTTTGTATCAGGATGACTGAGAGCAGAATTTGGCCATACATTTCTGGCAAGCCACATCGGGTATGTTTACATTTAGATAAAAAATGGTCTCAGAGACTGGGCCCCAGCCCGAGCCCCAACGTTGTCTACACTACAGTTTTATAGCCCCGCAGCCTTTATCAAGCTGATTTTCTCACTTTTAACAGTCTCGCATCACTTTCACTTCATCAGCTTCTGTGGAATTACTTTTGATTTACACTGGGGTAACTGAAGAGAGAATCAGGCCCACAAACTTTATCGACCAGAGCCTCAGCTGATGTAAATCGACATAGTTCTTTTGACTTTAGTAGGGCTATACTGATTTACACCAGCTGTGTATTTGGCCCCATACACATAGGCAGAAAAATTATTTTAAATTCTGGAAAGAGCCTAGCTATTGGATTCTTTCTTTCCAAGCATTTGTTACAAACAACTTTGTCAAAAATGTTGTGATACCAGAGATGTAGATAATGTTGCACATTTTCTGCCAATACATGTCTTTCTAGTATAGTTATTTTCTGGTTTCTCTGGAAATTACTTCCATAATCTTTTCCTCAGTCTCCTTCCCTTCTCTCCCCATAAGTAAAGTTTCTTGGAGCTGACACCAATCTTATTACAGAATCAGAGAAATGATGTAATAGCTAGGAGTTAGATACTGCTTCCATTCTAAACATCTTTTTATGGGCACTTACAATTTTGTCAGAGAATTAACTTTTGGGCTGAAATTTTTTATATTTAGCCTTTTGTCCAGAAGTGCCCCTCCCCCCCTTCCCTCAAAAATCCTGATAACTTAAAACCAGCCAAATAGATTTTTATCTGACTGGCATGCAGGAGGTAGGAAGTAAGTGAAGATCAGTGGTTCAATTCCTTGTTGGAATTAAATCCTTGAAAAATAAGGATAATCCTTTATTTGAGTTTTATTCACATGGGTACTTCCCTATTTTCAGCACACTCTATAACAAACGGTTTTGTAATTTGTATATATTTTCCCTAGAAAGCCCGAGGAGTTTTAATTTTTCAAAGTTAATATTTACCGATTAGTAACCTGTTTACTTAGGTGATAATGTGAACAGGGAGACGAATGCCATGGCTAGTACCCGAGATGCTTCAGAAGAAGATGCTAGAAACTCTGTTGTACTGATTACGGAATAACGTGTGAGTAGAGGACATTTCTTGCCAACCTCTTTTAGTTAATTGTTAGTTTATAATCTGAAACATAAGGTTCTATGTTACTAGATTTTAAAATCCTATCTAACATAGGGATGAATAGTCTCATTAACCACATAAATGTATCATTCTTTTTGAATCCTACTAAACTTAGTCTCAGTGATACCTTGTGGCAAAGAGTTCTACAGTTGATTATTAATTATGTAAACAAGGGGAAAAAACAATGGGAATGCCTGGCCTATCTTCTCTAAATCAGTCATAATTTTCTATTTCTCTTTTTTGTCCCCTCTTCTAAACTAAACAATCCTAATCTTTTTAGTCTACTTTCATATGGAAATGTTTCTATATTTCTAATTGTTTTTGTCACTTGTCTTTGAAAATCTTGTATTTCTGCTATTTCTTTTTTGAATAACCATAAGTGAACACAGTATTCCTACCGAGGATGTAACCATTGGTTTTATATGCTGCTATTATCATAGTATCATATTTTCAAGTATAATTTTCCATCCTATTCTTCATTTAACCTAATATTCTGCATGCTTTTTTGACCGTCCCTGAACATTGAATAGATGCTTTTATTAAGTGTCCAAAGTGATGTCCAAGTCTTTTCCTGAATGGCTAAAGTTAATTTAAAGCCCAGCAGTGTGTATGAGTGGTTCACGTTATTTTTATCATTATGTGTTTGTCAAAACTGAATTTCATCTGCTGTCATGCTATCCATTCACCTAGCTTTGTTATATACCCGTTTTGAGGGCTTAAGTGGGACTTCAGTAATAGATTGGTATTATGTTAGCCTCCTGCAAAGGGATGCATTTCACCCTTTATGAACTGATGCAGCCTGTCAGATTAATTACAGATTCACTATGGGTTTCCTAGGGCTACATAAGAGATCACATTTTCCTCTTAACCCCTTCATCACTGAATTAAACCTTGGCACCACATCTAGAATGTGCACCACCAATTTGATACATCAGCATGCAAGGTTAAAAGTTTCTAGTAATCTGTACCACTAATGCCACAGTGGGAAGATTTGGAAAAGGTTACTACTCCTGTGTCTAGTTGCTGATTGTCTTTCTATTATATATCTCCAGTCTAACATATTTTTTCAAAGTAAAAAACAGAAGACCAAAACAAAATAACATTTTGAAGATGTCTTTGACTTAGGCTATGGTGTTTTTGTATTAAGCTGCCCAGTTTTCTTCCACGTATATCCTTCTTTCCTAATACCAGAAAGCTGTATTAGTTCTCATTCTCTATGTAATGAAAAGCAGTTTGGCCAGGTAAATAGGAAGTGAATTGGGACTCTGGAGACCTCTTCCCATCTCTTCCTTTGACCCGTTATGTGTCCTTGGGCAAGTTAGTTCAGCTTACAGTGCCTCTGTTTCCTCATCTATAAAATGGTAATACTTATATTTATTAAGCAAAGTGCTTTTCGATCTGTAGATCAGAAGTGTTTTATAAGAGCTAGGTGATATTTTCACAGACAGCTAGGTTATGATGATGTGTAACAGGGTATTTGTACTGTTAAACTTGCCATCAATACTGTCCCTCAATAAAATGTGTTTAAATTTAAAAAGCAATATAGCCATGTAATATTTGGCTGTAGCGATTCTTCCTCATGCCTCCAAAAAATAACAACCCAACTTAACAAACAAATAGTTGAAAGGGAAAAAACTGGGGACAGATGGAAGATTTTGTTTATCATCCCCTCAAGCTGATGATTATTTATTATTATTATTATTTATTGGTGGTGGTTCAGTTTGGAAGGGATTTTGTTGGGGTCAGTGATCACTGATTGCTTTAAAATCAGCAACCTGTGCCCAGCTGTTCAGTGAATGCTTGTCTGATCGTGGAAATCCTGCTTGTGAAGTACAGTATGGAGGTAGAGAGAGAAACATATTGCTATCTGGGTGAATTCAGTTTTACATAGCAGCATCTGCTAAACATGCAAGCATTCTTTTATTTAGCAATCTGGTCTAAAAACCATAATTATTTAACAAACAAACTCCCAATCACCTTCTCTCCCAAACATGTTGTCCTTTACTTTCTGCCCTTGAAGAGTGTGTGTGTGTGTGTGTGTGTGTGTGTGTGTGTGTGTGTGTGTGTGTGTGTGTGTGTGAGAGAGAGAGAGAGAGAGAGAGAGAAAGAGGCATGGCTTGCCTGCCTGCTTTCCTGTCCGAGATACGATGTACACAGTCCTAATTTATTTATGTCTCTTTATTTTTAATCTTAATGAAACTGAGGGGGGAAACCCTTGACATGAAAATCCAAAGCTTCCTTTGGTCGCTGGTAGATGCCTTTTGATGTGGCATTTTCAGAACTTAGAGGCTCTCAGTAATAATATTTATGGTTCAGAATTGACCTTCTGTATCTGAAGGTCTTCCTCTGTCGTGTTTAAAAAGAAAATAAAAAAAGATTTAACTCTTTAAAAATTGTTAAAAATTGTGCACCCCCTGCCTGTTCTGGTTAAAATGACCTTTGGGTTGGTCTTTGGGCACATACAAAAAGAAAAAAAAGAAACAATAAGACCAATTAGATTCCAGCCTGCTCTTCTTTTTTTTTTTTTTGGTTATACCTTCTTTTAAATGTAAGTGGGCACCACAAATGATAAACCCAATTCAGGGGTCCATGAAGCTGAAAATAAGAAGTTTGATATATATATATTTTAAATCACTAGTATTTAGATGTGACAGGTTGCTCCCCAAACTCAGTCTGGTGTGCCACTATGACCCCTCAAACCCCACTCCTGAACCCCAGTTCACCCCACTCTGCTGGGTAACCATTCACTCCTGAGTCAGTCCACACCAGCCACCAGCGTATAATTGGTCCCAGGCGATGGGTGTAAATCCACTAGCCACATGGGCGTTGGTCCCCAAGCGAGCGAACCCAGCCCAGACACTACCCTGGGAGCCACTGCATTACAGGGATTGGAACCCACTCCCAATCACCTTAGTCTCAAATTCATCCACTTAACAAAGAAGCGGATTGTGCCCAGCCTTCCACATCCACACCCTCGAAAGGCCACACAGCTTTAGATAAAACAAATACTAGTTTATTGATCAGAGTAGGATTTCACGTGAGAAAATGGCCAATCAAGGCAGAATCATACTATAAATGAGTCGGGAGTGACCACTACCAAATAAAAGGCGTAAACTGCATACTAATCTAACATCTCTACCTAAACTGACCTCATAGTCCAAGATTGTGCGCAAGGTGTTCGGCTGTTCGATGTTTTAGAGCCATTCTCTGCCTATTCCAAGACAGGACCAAGATCTTGCTTGAAGTTGGTTGTAAGTTGGTGTCTTCCAGGTGAAAGCCTGCAGCTTCTCCCTCCCAAACTATGTCTGTGTCCTCATTTTTTACAAACTGCTGACAGCCCCTTCCCCTCTGTCCTGTTATGTGATTCTCTTTACTTCTGCCTGAGACAGGGAGGGCATTTGCATTCCCTTTGACATGTAATTCTCCAGCCTCTGTGCTAGAGATAGTCCTGAGAGTCTGAACCTTGTAACATACTTCACATCTGCACACACCCGTTGCTGTAGGAAACATGGCATCACAGCAATTTTGTAGAATATGTTATGAGCATTCGCAAAGGAACCTGATGTAGCATATTTTGCATCAAATCACACAATTACCTTGCAAAACCGAACAGAGAAGTTACCCAGATCATGCCTTGGGGTGCAGGGATGTGCATCCCGTTACAGTAGATTCTCCTTCTATTCTTATCCCCAATCCTTTCAAAAGTAAACTAGTGTCAAGGCTCAGTAAATCACATATGATTTGTAAAACAAGCCATGTTAGTAGCCCTATGTTTGTCTGATATTTATATTTACTATGTATTTATCATGTTGGATAGGAGCCATTTGAAAAGCTGTCTCACATCCTTTCCTAAACCCACTCTTCCTTCTGTTTATTCAAATTGAGAGGACATAGTCTTCTACTCCCAATGTCACAATCAGTTGCTTTAGGGATGGTTATGATGTCACAAACCAGGGATTATGATTTAGACTCAGCAGAAGAGAACAACATTATACAGAAGGTGTGAGAGAGTACAGCTGTCACACAAAAGCAATGCCTAATAACTAGCAGTTTGGAAAAGTGCAGTTAGAAAAACCAGAAGGCGAATAGAGTGGTATTTAAACAACATCTTCCTTTAACCTTTGGAAGTTCAATTCCCTTTGAAACTGGACTGTACACGTGTGTAGGGAAGTGTCATAGTTGTTTCCCAGCATAAGGCTTGACCTGATTATAAGGCATCTTTTGAATGAATACTTTAAAGTCACCACTTCCCTCCCCCTGCAGTTTGCCCTGCCTTATCCAGGAACATCTCCTGCAAAATTCTGACCAGCGGCTTGATTCTGGATCTTACTTACACTAGTGTACTTCATTGACTTCAGTAGAGTCATTTCTGTTTTATACTAGAATAAGTGAGATCAGATCAGGCCTCAAAAGTTTGGAGTCAGCCTCTTTTTCAGTTGTTCCAGAGAATTCTTCCAAGGTATTATTCTGAGTTTAATACGTGTTATCACAGGAATTTTGGAGCAGATGATTGCATGGAAGCTCAGAGCTTGATAAATTTATAGAGGGGATGGTATGATTAGCCTATTTTGGAAATTGACTGATATTTGGCTACGTATGGTGGATATACAAGTGGCCTAAGAGGGGAGAGTACGTGGGGTGGGTTCTGAGTTATTACAGAGAATTGTTTCTTGGATAACTGGCTGTTGAGACTTGCCCACATGCTCAGGGTTTAACTGATAGCCATATTTGGGGTCGGGAAGGAATTTTCCCCCAGGGCTGATTGGCCTAGGCTCTGGGGGTTTTTCGCCTTCCTCTGTAGCACAGGGCATGGTTCACCTACCGGTGAATTCTCTGTATCTTAAAGTCCTTAAATCGTGATTTAAGGAGGTAAATAACTCAGTCATAGGTTGGTGGCCTATTGCAGGAGTGGGTGGGTGAGGTCTTGAGGCCTGCATTTTGCAGGAGGTCAGACTAGATGATCGTACTGGTCCCTTCTGACCTTAAAGTCTATAAAGTCTAAGAACCTATTGAAACGGGACCCCACTGCGGATTGGGGAGGTCTGAGGCCTAGTACATTTTGGGGTGGGGTGAGAATTTGGGACTTCATTCTCTCTAGGGATCAGTGATGGAATGACATGTAATCTCCTGGGCCTCACCCTAACAATTGCTGAAGGGAGAAGGGGAAGAGATTTGGCAGCATCTCATGGCTACTTGCTGTAATAAACCTGAAAGATCAGATTAATCCTTTACTGGGATTGGTGCAAAGAGGTGATTTTCGGCTCTCAGTGGCCAACAGGCAACTCCCCGTGCATCAGCATTCCCTGCTGGCGTAAAGCTAGTGGAGCTGGCTCCTGTTCCAGCCTCTCCCTTCGCCTCTGCCATAGAGCATGCATCTGGAGAGGAAAGAAGTATATTGGGTCAGACCCCCGCCACGCTGATCCTTCACTAGTGTAGGGTCCATTAGAGACCCTGTGCCAGTGGGGTATGTTGCAACTGCCCCATGTCTGGTCTGACTATTGCAAGAGCTGATTTAAGCTGATCCGCAAAGTCAGGGAGCCATAATTGTCTCCTTGATGCCCCCCTTACTCGCTGCACTGAATAAAGTTTAGCCACAGGAGAAAATCTGACCTTAAACTTAGAGCTTTCTGTGCTGACATGCTCTTTTCCAAGTGCAAAATGCATGGCTTTACTGTTCCCTATATGTGGAGGAAAGGCTGAGTCAGTCACCTGTTCCCGAATAACCCTTCTTTTCAAATCAGTGGATCCTTTACAAAATAAACTAGAATATAAGCTGTTGAAAGATTTGTCTGTGTTCTTTTCTAACAAAGTGTTGTGACATTGCTCCCTAACTCCCACTGAGGATCTGGGCCTGTATAACAGTATGTGCCTTTACTATTTAACATGATCTCAACTTTATTATTTTAAAATGGGAACTGTTATGTCAATGTGTTTAAAAGTGTATTGAACATATGAACTGCTGTATAAATGCTAAATATTATAAGTGTAGTGTAAGCTCTCACTCTTGGGGTGGCAAGTTCTATTTACTGCTTGCTCCACCTTAGCCCTGCGAGCTCCCATCAGGTTTCTTCAGGAGCATGGTCTTCACTAGCTACATTGACAGGTTTGGAGGTAGAATATGTCCTGCCTTTTGGATTCTCTGGGCTTTCCACTAACTAGAGTTGGAAGGCAGAGTGATACAGCTTCAGAATGACTCACCAGCTGCCACTTATCAAATGGTGAAAGGTAACAATCTCTTGACCAGTTCAGCACTTTAAACTAATAAAATCACTGTGCCTTGGCTTCTGCCTGTGTGGCCTGTGGTTACGAGGCTGCAGCGGTTGCTTCTTTTACAACTGATACTTGATAAATAAAGCAGCTGCTAGGAGGGATAATTTTTCTCTGTATCAGGTTTTCTTGTTCCAGTTTTCAAAGTGACATGGAAGAAACTTAATTTCATGAGCATTCTGCAGTCTTCTGTATATTTTATTTCTTAATTTCTTTTAAATGACCATGGCAATTATTTTCAGTTTCTTTTCTAGCTCAGGCTCAGCTTGCATTGCATTCAGTCCTCCTAGGTTTCTGTGAAGTCGATAATAGTCTTCTTCTTGCCTGATGGTGTTTCAGGCTGGCTGGGTGATCAGTGCTTCCTCTGATCTGACATTTGAATTCTTGGAGGGATCTTCTTTGGCATGCTTCCGTGCCTTAGAAATAGTGTAGCATAGAACTTTATGTTTCTATTCTTCACACATCAGACTCCCTAACTTGGGTGCTGATCCAAAACTCATCGCAGTGACTGGGAGTCTTTGCATTGATTTCACTGATTTGGATTGGGCCCTTGGTCTGTCTACTGTCTCTGTCTATTTATTTGTCACAACAGGGAAATAATTGTTAGGTTGATTTTAAAAAGCGATATAAATGCTGGTGGGCAGGATAAAAGAATCTTCAGGCAGTAGTGTTTACATCCCCACTTTAGATAGTGAGGGACTGATTTGCATCTCATTTGCACCAGTGTAAATCAGGAAAAGCACTAATGCTGTGGGCTTAAAAACAATGTGAGAACAAAATCATGCCACCAATGCTTTCTATGGGCTCATTTACACATTGACCATGTTGGGAGATTACAGTAGCTTAGTCCTCTTACTGTACTGGTCTTCTGGGTATAGGTGGGAGCAAACCATTTTATAATCAAAATATGGAATTGTGTTACAAGCTTGTGCCCAGACACCTCCCTCCTCTTTGCAGGATTCACATCACTCCCTTCACTTCAGTGAGAGTTATTTCGTATCCTACAGGTGCAACACACTTGCATAACATGATTTTAACATGGATTGATCCCATCTACGTAGGTGACAACAGACTGTCTTATAACATGGTGGAGTTACCATCGTGATACAGCGTGATCCCTGAGAGAGTCAGTTTGGCAGTGAATATATGTATTATTTCTTTCATTTATCACCTCTCCTCATTTTTGGCTGTTTCTACTGAGCAAATTCATTTGCAGCCATTATTAAACCTGTCTGTTTCATAGACTAAGCTAAAGAGTTTCTGCACTGAGCTTCTGCACACTTCCTGATTTTTCAGAATATCAAGGAGCAAAGGACGAAACAAGCAGTTTCACCCAGGTATAAACATCTAATCATTTTTCTTTATTATTTGTATCACAGTAGTGCCTCGATGCTTAGTCTGAATCAGTGCTCCTCTGTACATACACATAGCAAGAGACAATCCTTGTATATATTTATACAATACAATATACAATATATTTATTATATTATAGATACAATATATTTATTTTTGTATTTTTACTGTTTGTAAAGCATGCTGCGCTCCTGATCTCTAGGTGCTACCATAATACCAACAATATGCAATTATTTCTCTGACTTTTTATTAAACTAATTTTCTGTGCTAAGTATTTGATATCTCACCATGCTTTGAAATGTGGAGTACTAGTGGGTTTGATAAGTGGATAAAAGATTCTCTAGTATCACTAGTTCTATCACTCCTTCTCTGTTGAATTGCTGTCTGGTAGCTTTCTGAACTACATCAGTACTTAGTGAATCACAACAGATTTCCCTTCCCTTTCACAGCACTTGTGCAGTTGGGGGAATGTTTTATCTGCTTTCTTCAGTGTTGAGAGTACACTTGTGTCACAAAATCATAAGCGCATTGGGCAGTACCACTTTTTTTATGAACACAAACAGGTTTGTTCACTTAAACGTCAGACCAAAAAGTAGGATTTGGGCATTATATATGTGATTTTATGGGCTTATACCACTGTGATTTGTTGCACTCCATTTGCTCCCATTTTCAGTCCCCAATACTGTTCTTGACCCTTAAGAAGTAACCTGTCTGATCAATCTTCTACAGCAGGAAATCATGTGTTAGTGAGAAAATGATTCTGTCTCTAGCAGCTAAAAGGAACTGTCCAGCATCTCCGAGGCTGAACAGACTAAAGCCTTGGTAAAACTTAAAGCGGCTTTTAATCTTGTCCTTCAACCATATAAAGCTTTTCATCTCTCTCTCAAATCTATCTCTAGATGCAGTGCACATCTATATTTGAATTGGTCAATGCAGTGGTTCCCAACCTGTGGCCCGCGGGGCTTTCAAAGTGACCCACAGCTTCCCTACTACTGCCTGCAGAAGAGAGCCACTGCTAAGGACTGAGCACATTCCCATAGGCCTAAAAGGCCAATGCAGGCTCTTTGCTGCAGCCAAGGTGATGGGAGATCAGTGCTCCCCTTCCCCTGTCTGTAGTAAGAAGCATGGATGGCAGAGACTACCTAGTCCTAGTCCATAGGGGCTGGGGTTCCTGCTGGAGCCAGTGGGAAAGGAGCACTGATCTTCCACCCCCTGGCTGCAGAAGGGAGCCACTGCCTAGGCACCCAGGTGGAGCGCAGAAGGCTATAGGATGCCTGCAGTTTCCGTACTGTATCCAAGGAGATGGGAGATCAGTGAGGAGACAGTGGTGCAATGGTGGGGGGAAGGGGGTTGCTGGCAGAGATTGGTGGCCCTTCAGGGTTGTAAAAACAATATCTGTGGCCCTCGAGTGAAAAAGATGGGGAACCGCTAGGTCAATGCATGCATACATACAAACTGCAATATTGTTTTTAGCTTGTTTCTAGAAATCATTGTGTAAAGGGGTGGGGTATGTAAACTCGACACATAGGGTTAATGAGCTTATGTGGGCAGAGGTGACCCTTCCCTTCCACATCTGTGAGAGATGTCAGACTGGGAAAGAGGAACTTAAAGGGGGAAACAGAGCACAGTTGATGATATGCCAGAGAGGAAAGCAGACCTTCAGTGTCCATGTCTGGAGAGAGGGCTGATGGAAAGTCAGAGTTCCTCAGATTACTGCTACCCAGCAACCTTCTCTGAAGGAAGGGAAGGCCAGATTCTGATCCAGCTTTTGAGGGGACTATTTCTCCATGTTAGCCTGTTTGCCTAGTTAGGGCCACAGCTTAACCGAAGCCCATATAAAAGAAGAGAGTTTTACCATGCCTGTGTGACAATTCATTTGTGTTTCTTTTCATGTTTGTTGACAACCCCTGAGCGAGCAGGCATCCAGGACTCAGCTGCAGGACTGAGACTTACAGTGGACTGATGTGGTAAAACACTTCAGTACTGCAGAGCAGAGACCTGGCTGAGTGCAAGATGCCAAGCCAGAGAGAGGATCTCAGTGACAGTAATACAAGCTAATTTTTGAGTTTCCTCGTGTGTATACCATAAGCTATTGGTTTGTGAGAAGGCACGATGGGCAGAAACACCACCATACTCATAGGGATTGCAGTGCCATGTTGTGACTTGTCTAGGTATTCAGAGTTAGCTCAGAAATATAAAACTGTGCTAAAACTGTGATGTGATATCAAAAAAGCTTATCAGAAGGAACAAGAAAACTGCAGTGGTCCATTTGTGGATTCACTTTGTCTGACTTTCACAGGATGCAGGTAGATTTTCTGATAGCTGCTATGGGACCATAATAATAATTAATAACTAATAACTTCCATCTGAAAAATTCAAAACTCTTGGTACACAAAATTACCTTTCGCTTTTGTGGTTCATTATCATTAGCCAGGAAAAGAGAGCATACCATTAGCTGTTAATTCAAAATGAGTCCACAAAGCAGTCCTTAAAGCTTCATTGACGTCTTTCTGACAATCTCTTTATGTCTGCAAATCATTGGCAGAAGCTGCAGTAACTCAGCTTGTCATCACTCTTGGGTCTGAGTGGTGTAACTTGCAGAAATGTTCTTCTTACTCTCTTTCTGCAATCCACTTCAAAGCAGCAGACTTTGAAAAATGTAACTCAAAGAGATGGGCTTCCTTGCGGATGATTTGATCCCAGCGTTGACGTGTATTGCAGTTGGATTGATGGGCTTATCACTAATGCATTCAGATTTCCTGTAGATGGACTTCATTACACGATCAGCTTACTCTTAATGCATATGCTACTTGCATATAGATTTTGTGTTTGTGGGTGTTTTTTTTTATTGGACCTGATCCAAAATCTACTGTAGTCAGCAGAAACATTTCCATTGACTTCAGTGAGCTTTAGATTAGGCTCTTACTGAAATTCTCATCCATAAACTACATGAGAGAATATTGTACAAATAACAAAAGCCTAGAAATTCAGGGTCTGATAAAGCAGAGTACTTAAGCAGATGCTTAAATCCCACCGATTTTAAAATTTATGCGTGTGCTTAACTGCTTTGCTGAATAGGGAGGGACTTAAATACATGCTCAAAAACTTTGCTGAATCAGGGTCTGATTAATGCTCCATTTCTACCTAACCCAGTCCTACAGTGGGATTCTACCTCAGGGACTTTACCTTGTTGTGCTTAGATATTGGAACATATGTTTATTTTCTATTTCCATTAACTCTTAATTTTCCTGCACTTTATTTGTATTACCACAGCCTTAACATGCTTTACAGTTTGTGTATTTATTTAAAACAAAACAAAACAAAACAAAAAAAACCTATTTGTGTCTTATTTTCCTTCCTCCTACACAAAAAAATATGGCCTTTAGAAAGGTCATTACATTTCAGCATCTCTTTGAATAGAGAGCTTTAGGGCTTTGGAAGCCGAAGATTGGTCCCATTTGTTTGCAGTCAGAAAAATTAATGCTGATTGGTGCCATTTATAGACCAGAGTCCAACTCCTACAGTAGCCAGTAGAAGTATTCCCATTCAGAAGGAACAGGATCTCGCTTTATGATAAAAGGAAGGTATTGAAGTCTCTCCCAGTTTAAACGGGCAATTGAACCGTTTGCTTATGTGTAGTCATGTAGTTAATGTCCAGTGTTGTTAATGGACAGCAGCTATGATCTATAAAGGTAATAATAGTCCTGTAGATTTCCTATAGAAATGATTGGGAAACCAAGATAGATTTCCCCGTCTCCTTTTTTTATGATTATGATTATTATATATTAGTTCATATAGTGTGAAAAGGATTCCCAATCACCACATTTGTTAGGTGATGAAGAAAGATGTCCATGAACTGTGGAAAAAAAGTCACGCAATTGTACGTGAAATGCCAAGGTGCTCTGTCCTTGAGTGAGTGATTTCCCTCTTCTGACTATCTGAGTTCAGAAAGAAAAAGGAGTTGGAGGCAAAGGGACTACAGAAGATGGATCTGCCCTTCCAGCTGATGCACTTTAAGTTGTTGAAATGGAAAGAGCCGATATGAAAGATTTTGCTGCTAACTAATTCATATACACTGGTTTTACTTTTATTGCCCCTCATTGAGTCTTACCTTTTGAATATACTGTAAATGAAACAGCACTTCTCCTATTTCTATGCCTGTGCTACTTTGGACAGTTAACTCTGAGATGGGTTTACCTGCTGGCTTTGAAACATGCCCTTTGGCACAATGCTTGCTGAGTGGTACACTTGTTGCTAGTCTGCCCTCTAACTTGCAGTACAAAGTGAATGATGGGGAGTGGTGCGTGTGCTTATTTTAAAACATACTAGAGTATTCTACAATAATTACCCCAGACTCTGTAGTGTGCAATAATGTCTGTCAGGCTGGCTGTCTACCAGTATCCAACATCTGTCCCATGGTCATCATGGTGGTTTCTAAATTCCTGAAATTGTCATTTCTGAGGTAATACTGTAGCAAATAAGGAGCGAAATAAATGGTTGAAAGATTGTGGAGTTGCTGCAGTATGGTGGAGTACTGTATTGTACTGTATGGCTCCCATGTGCTCTAACACAAATTATGTTCACTTTCAGTAAGTTACAGCTGGATAAGGAGGCGTCTCTGGTTGCACTAAAATATGTGATGAACTGTCATCCTGAATGGTTAAAGGCATCTCTGGAAATTGAAATTCTTTTCTCTCTCTCCACAAGCCAGGTGTCATGCAGCCAGCTGGAAGAGTAAAATTTCCATCAATGCTTTGCCAAATACACCTCGGTCCCCTGAGAAGAAAGAACCCACCAGTGCGTCTCTTCTTTCTAGGACTGACAAATGGTTCATTTTACATATTCATTTGGCTCATTTTGAGCATAGCCTTCTAGTTATTCTGAATTATGTGTATCACTTTGGTAATAAACCTTCATAGAATGAGTGACAGTGGAAATAGATGTGTTTTCTAACCCCTGGAATGAGATGTTGGTTTATACCAAAGTAGTCTGGGAGGTAAATTGGCTGCTTTTTTAAGGATGTCATAATGAAAAGTTGTGAGCCTAAATATCTTGATTAGTCTGAGTCAGTGAGACTTTAGAAGATGACAGCTTGCAGTACTAGGCTGTTGCTGCTACCTCACGGTTACCCCAGTAGACCCTAATAAATGAATATTCTTTATCATATGTTGGATACTTTGGAGTGGAGAAAAGGATGAGGAAAGAGTAGGGGCCAATAAAAAAAGGAAATAATTGACTACAAGTATAATTTTGGAACACATCCATGCGGTAGCATTCAGGGAAAGTATTTTCCTAGCAAATGACAAGGTTTAAAAAAAAAAGACTAGAAAGATGGTGACATTTGAAAGGGGAAAAGCCTTGTCAGAGGCTTGACTTTGTGTAGATAGAAAATATATTTTCTGATGGGAAGGGAGGTTGAGAAAGGCTGCTGTGCTGGGCAGATAAGAAGGGGGGTCAGATGCTGGTTTATCTATAAAGAGACTGAGGGCTCTTTTCAGATTTGCGGTGTATTGAATTTAAACCAAAAAAATCCCAAGAGATTTACAGCTAATCATAAAATGGTATAGATAAAATATCCCCTGACAAATTTTTATAGAGAGAGATATGCTGTATATAAATGGACATAAAACATATATTGATGTATACGTGCCTGACTGTGTGAATTAAAGGTCATTTTGTTGTACCAGTGAAGGACACATCAAGTAGCTTTTATGGGGAATAAATGCAGGTGTGCCAGGGCAGGCGTGATGAAATGTTTTGAAGGGCTTCAGCACTGTATAATTGCAGGAGCTCTATAATAAAGTTCATTGCTTTCTAAGTCTCTGGTTAGCCTTTACTTTTTAAACTCCATTCTCTCCACCCTCAAGAACAGCAGCTTCTTTTTGATAAAACAAACAAATAGTTTTGTGGCACTTTTAAAGACTAACGCATTTATTTACCGCATGAGCTTTCGCGGGAGAGATCCCACTTTGTCAGACACTGGAAAATGGAAAAGCATATAGGAAGGTGGGATAAATGCAGTGAAGTAAGTATAATCACAGGATCAGGGTTTACACTTACTTCACTGCATTTATTTGATAACACTTTAATCACTGCATTTATCCCTCATGATTACACTTACTTCATTACATTTATCCCTCCTTCCTAGACTTTTCTCCATGTCGAAGCATCTGGAGAAGTGGAATTTTCTCCCATAAAAGCTCATGTGATAAATAAATTCATAAGTCTTTAAAAGTGCCACAGGACTCCTAGTTTGTTTTGCTGAACTAGACTAAGACGCCTCCCCCTTTGGAACTTCTTTTTGACAGTTCATTTGGAAGTGAGCTGACTGAGTTGATCCCTGCTGGAAGCTAGGGTGTGGAAAGGAAGGCTTCGGGGGATTGAAGAGTTATAACTTTTTAAATCTTTTTTAATTTAAATTAGTTATACTTTTCAGGAAGTATGTTTTGACTTATTTTCTTCAGTTGTATTTGCTGGAGAAAAAACAACCCTCACCACCAAATTCAGTTTTAATGGCATAAAGCGGCTGTAAATGAACCAGATCTGTCCCCTTCTCCAATAATCCTACTTTGTATATCAGGAATTGTCCAAGATATAGTGTTGGTCCCTTCACAGCCCCCTGTGGAGGGGACATGGTAGCGACTTGGCTATGCTATATAGTGGGAAGCCAGCCTAACTCTAGGGCTGCACTAAGTTGCCTTTAGGAGGTATAAAGATGGCTTAAAGCTGCCTTTGCCTCACCCTCCACTATTCATCCATTTCTATACCTAGCAAAGGAGAGGAGAATTGCAGAATTTGTCCTTTAATGTTTTATTTTAAATAAAGGGTTTTTGGTGCTTTGGATAATGGCTGAATTGACTGCTTTTATTTACAAAACAGGTCAAGCATAGTCAGTGATAGTATAAAACTCTCTTACATTGCTGTGTGGTAACTCAGCGCTCTGGAGGGATCATCTTTAAATAGGAAAGTGCCATTTCATTTCCATGGTCATTCTTTCCTTTTTAGGAAGACTGAAAATTGTAGCGCTCTTTTTGTGACATGAACACTTGCCAAGAGCTGGTGTGAGACCACCAACTCACTTCCTGAAGATCAGGGAAAAGCCACCAATGTGAATATCTTTTGGTCATTACCTCCCTGCTGAGATTTGAACTAAAGTAATGGAGGTGTGAGGCCTGTGTCCTGCTACTAATTCCGAGGCAATGATTCACATTTCCCTGGTGCTGGCATAGAAAACTTGACAAATGTCTCTTTCTCAGGATAAGAGGAAATGGAACATTTTGTTTCAATATAATTAAAAATCCCTATTGCTTTGTTCCTTCCACATGTACCTTTTTTGTGTGCATTCTGCAGTTTAATACCTCCTCGCAAATTCAAAGCCACAGATTTAAATATATAACAGTTGTCAATACAAACATGCACATATACACTGAACTATTGCAGCACGTGTAGCTCTCCTGCGTGAATAAAAGGTGAATAATTGTAGTGATACAATGGAAGAGCTCTAAATTTGTTTACACGAAACCTGTGCTTTGAAAGAGGCACTACAGAAATTAATCTGAGGAAGAGCTGAGCTGTTGGTTTATGAAAATACAAACTCTGCTTCAAATGCAGTAGCAATAAAAATATTTTTCTTATTTTTTATTCTCTTCTCCCACTTGAAACTCTACAAACCTTATTTATTGCCTCCTTTCCTCTTGACACTTAAGATCCGACAGTCTACATCCTTTGTGCAATACCTGACACAAGCCTTTGGGTTATGTGAGCAGATTTCTGCTGTTTGGAGTCCCATTGACACCACACATGCATAAGGGTCCACATGTGGGAATCAGTTTGCAGCATTGAGGCTTTTGTTTGGACTCTGTTGATGTCATTTCTTAATCAGCCACAAGGGGTGCTGTTGAATGGTTCAGAATTGGACCAAGCCAGGAATTTAATTTGAGGTTTCACACATGGTGGTTCAATTCATTCCCATTTAGCTCCGGCACCAAGAAGCACTTCCTCCTTACATTATTTCTCACTTCATAATAATTTTTAGGAGTAAAGAGATATATTTCATAAGCTGCTTGGCACCATTTTTTAAAAAAATGTTCAAACAAGAGGAGCAATCTTAAGGGTAGTTTAGCAGGAAGCAGCTTAGGAAACTTAACCCCTCTGGAAGACACAGTAGCATGAATCATCACTTTTTGTCTTCTGCCATCTTTTTATTTTTTGAGGGGATTTAAATTTGAGGAGGTAGAAGGTTAGTGATTAGGACAGATGGGATGGTCACCTGTTGGTGATTCAGGACAAGGAATATGTGGCTTAAGTAAGTTAAGTCAATGTCTAAATACGTTAAGTTGCTGAGATACAGGGTAGCCTGGTGTGGCTGGCATAGCTCCTAGATCATGAACAAGGATGGAAAAAATGTGTCTTCTATTACATTTCACATTCACATTCATTTCTCCCTCTAATTACGTGGGCCGCTTTTTGGTTTAAGGAAGAGAGAAAGGGGCATCCTGACTCTCTACAGTCTGCACTGTTGCATGTTCCTTAGGACCCCACTAGTCAAAACAACGGGATTCGTATGTTGACGACAGCTGAGAGACCAAAGGATGACCAGATGGCAAGGGAGCGCAGAGCTGTCTGTTTCTGCAAGCGATAGGCGCATTGTGGATATTCTCTTCTGGGGAATAGGAGGTGGGAGCCTGGGGGAGAGGGAGGGAGAAGAGAAAGGGGGAGAAGATTAGCTAAACAGTCGGTAGCCTGAATACATATGACATGTGGGAGGCAAGCTTTTTTAAGTAAAAACTGAAAGCCTCTTGCAGAGCATTAAGCGAGACAGGCTGTGCATTGGACCAAACGAAAACACAGACAAGCCTAAGTGTAAAACTATAAAACTACTGGAAGGCCAGTGCAGTCCCCCAGGCTCTGCAGAGGCTCCTGGAGCCATGAAAACACCAAAAAGCTTTATAGGCAGAGATTCCTCTTCTGCATAGGGGCACAGAGCGATTTTTAAAAGATCCTGGATGATTCATTGTAAGCCGCTGAGTTCCTGATTAATTTTTCAGATCAAAGCACTTTTTTTTTTTATTTGGAAAGAAGGGAAGTTTATTGAAAGATGTACCACAGATTTCTTTCTGTATCTTTATGACGTATTAGACATTTTATGAGTTGGAGTTGATTCATGATCTTCATTCCTCTAGACATTTGGTTGATTTTTATAAGGGCTTGGTTTTTTTAAGGTGCTAAGTGTTCTCAGCTCTTACTGAAGTCAGTGGGAGTTGAGGGCACCCCACATTTTGCAGAATGTGCTGAATGCCTAGCACAAGTTAGCTCTAATTCTTTGATTCTAAATCTGCATGGGCTTGATCCAAAGCCCACTGAAGTCTATGAAAAGACTCCTCCTTTGAAGGATGTTGAATCAAGCCTTTTAAGATTAAAATGGTAACTACTTTTGTTTTATCACTTATTATTGAAAATGAAGTTTTAAATCTTCATCCTCTTTGCCTCTCTATTTCTCTTTTATTTTCCCTTTTCCCGTCTTCTGGCTCAGCACTGTAGTTTGCAGTGTTTGGAAGTATAGTTAACTTACCCCATTTTCTTCTCATTATGCTTCCCTGATTATTCTAATTGTGAGACTTGGGTTAATAAGTAACTAGAGTAATTGATACTTGTGTTACACACAAAAAAAAGGGAACACAGAGTTTTAATTATTTTATTTATATGTGAGGGAAGTGCCTGTTATTATGCTAATGATGTAGATTAGTGTTTTACTGCCTAGAGAACTAAAATGAGATTATAAACGGTGTTGTCCCATATAAACATATGTTAGTAGCTTTCGTTATATTCCTCCTCCTTGAAGCTTGTCTAAATCACTGACCTTTCGCAGTAAGTACTTCTTGGAAAAATGGATAGACTGATATGAAAGCAGCTCTATCCTATTGTTTTTATGATGATCTACTTCATATAAAATGCCCAGGTGGCCTTAGGCAGAAAAAGATCAGATTCATTAGATTGTAGCACCTACACTGCTGCTCACTAACCCACTGGAGTGGTTTGAACATTTTCACTAGCTTGGCCGCCCTTCTGGTCCCAGGATACATTCTGGTGACATTGATGTGCAGAGGGAGGGAGAAGGAGGCTGATTTATAGATGTAGCTTATTGCTTGTAGGGATGGTCAGCTCAGACTTTGCTTTGTGTCTAGCTTTGGGCATAAAGTAATACAAAGATGTCATGAGATCTTTGCCCAGGAAAAGCAGTTGGAAAATTTAAAATAGCCAATAAGGCTCTAAAGACTTACAAAAAAAAAAAAAAAGCCATCAACTCCCAAGCAGTTTTTGGAAGGATGCTAGATGTTCTAAGCCAGTTTTCCATTCATTTCTTGGAAAATCTTTTGTAATTCCATATGGGACACCACTTTTTAGATTTAGAACACACTTATTTTAATTAGTGAACCAAAAAAAAAGATAATCCTGCTAATAGCCAGTGTTCTGTAGCTATACAGAGCTCCTTAAATCCCCTTCCATTGTCTAGTATAGTACAGCAGGTATGATTGGAGGGTATTAGTGATGTACCTGGTTAACTTTTTTCTTATATTTACAGGCTCTGATCCTGCATCATTGAAGTGAATAGGCATTTTGTTGTTTACTTCACTGGGCAGAGGATTATGCACTTAATCTTTACAAACTCCTCCAAGTCCTCACAAACATACACAACCTCACTATAACTTCATATGTCTTCTCAGTGCAACAGTTTTCAGCTTCCATCCTGTTAAAGGGACAACATTAAAATTAATTGCATCGAATTTATCCTACTTTAAAGCTGTTTATAATTGAATTTGGAAGAGTCCTTCAACCATAAAAATGATGGTAGCCTTTGGAAAAAAAAAATCTGACACTTTATTGCTGAGCTAACTGAGGCTTCATTGAGTGCTACCAAGCAGAGTACATACCCAAGGCCTGCATACCAGGCCTATATTGCCTGGCTGAAGGGCACGCTGCACTGTCTTCACTACTGATAGCTAGCTCAGGTGGACTAGTCCATGCACACCTTTTGCTGTGTAAACATGCCCTGAGCAGCTTCACCTGTGGCTGTGGGAGAGAAACTCTTGTTTCTTGGGCATGGAGGTCAAGGAATTTATCTGCACAAAACCCGTATTGGAACTGTCTTAGCATATAAATGGTCATGTGCACAGATGGGTGATAATGCTCAGCGAGGGAGTGTGAATATAATGGATGCTAATGGGTGTAGCCACGGGTGGGCCGGGGCCTACACACTTCGCTGTCAGGCTCGCCCACCTTAGCGCCCAGCAGCAGTACAGATTTACCCACTGCAGTCGTGAGGTCGCCCAGCACCCAGCGGCTGTGAGCAGAACAGGGACGCCTGCGCCGACACCTCCGCTCTGTTTGCAGCCGCAAGGGGGCAAAGACACTGGTGCCTCTGCCCTGCTTGCAGCTGCGGCTGCCCCCCCCCCCACAGCTGCAGCAGCAAAGTTTGCACCACTGCTGAGCACTGCCCTTCTCCCCCTTACTTGAGGGGGGCAGCTTCTGGTCTTGTGACCAGAAGCTGCCTTTGGCTGGGCCCACCCTCCACTCTCAGGGGCCTGGCCATGAATCGGGCTGGCTCCATCCCTGAATGCTAGGCTAAGGCTCCTTTAGACGTCGAGATCTTTGCTTTTCAATTTGGCCTTTTGATGTGCCCACCTTCTCCAGGCCTCCCACTGGGAAGCCAGGGTTGAAGTTCTCTTCTTGTCTCTGCCACTGACTTACTGTTTGACTTTGGGAGAATATTTCATACTTTGGTTTCTGAAAGTGGGCACTAAATCTGTACTGTGTCATAACGAGGCTCATAAATATCACATTCAGACATCTTAATAAAAGTGGCCTGATTTCAATGTTGCTGAACATCCAGACTTTCTGGGGTTATATAAATACAGTCACTCAAATTTGAAAATTTTGGCCAATTTCTGGGAACTGTTGTTAAGAGTTAGTTCAATAATTAAAAATTGCTTTGAGATCCTCAGAAGAAAGATTCAGAGGTGTAGCCGTGTTAGTCTGTATATAGTAAAAACAACGGAAGTCCTGTGGCAACTTAAGGACTAACAAATTTCTTCAGGCATAAGTTTTCATGGGCAGTAACCCCCTTCGTTAGATGCATCCGACAAAATGGCTTGCAGCCCATGAAAGCTTACGCCCGAAGAAATTTTTTAGTCTTTAAAGTGCCACAGGACTTTTGTTGTTTTTTTTTTTCCTTCCAGAAGAAAAACGTCTATTTTTATTTTTTTAAAAGGTTGCATTGTTTTATAAAAGGTGACAAATACATTTTAAAATCCCTCATTCTCTGTCTCACTCTGTTTTTCCTCTCTCCTTTTTTTCATGTGCTCTTGTTCGTTCCAAGCATGCTGTCAATTAAGTATATTCTAATATCACCATATCCATATTGTAACAATCTGAGACTTTTCATCTTGAGATGAGATTGGGAGCTATTAATGGCAATAGAACTGTTGTTGATTTCAGCTCTGTTGTGGAGCACAGGGGAGTTTTCTGCATTAACAAGTGCATCCATGGGTCTGTCCAGGTTTGCCTGACATTTTTCAACAGTAATTTAAATGAAATAGTTTGCAAGTCGCATTGTTTTACAAGTGATCGATACATTGTTTATAGACTTATTGAGCCATAACCGTGGCTTTCAACTGTTCTTAGGCAGTCCTTTTTGCAAGAGGAAGGTTTCTAAGTTTTTAGCAGTGAGGCTTTGGGTATTGTCTGAATATTGTGAGCTGGTGTCAGTTATGTACTTAAAGGTGTCATGAATATTGCATGTTTCTTAAATGTTCACATGCATATGGGTACTATATATTTTTCATACTGTGTGCAGATTTCAGATAGGTATCTCCCAGATAAATGACCAGTTTCTTAATAGCAATTAAGAGTTAATATAGCCATCAGAGGAGTGAAGTTTTGGAATAGTCTTCCTAGGGGAGCAGTAGGGTCAAAAAACCTAGCTAACTTCAAAACTGATCTGGATACATTTATTTAGGAAATGGTATGATGGGACAGCCTAATTTGGCAATTAACTCATCTTTGACTACTAATGTTAAATATGCCAGTGGCCTGTGATAGGATGTTAGATGGGGTAGGTTCTGAGTTGGTGCAGGGAATTCTTTTTTGGGTGTCAGGTTGGTGAGTCTTGCCCACATGCTCAGGGATTATCTGATCATCATATTTGGGGTCAAGAAGGGATTTTTTCCTAGGGTAGATTGGCAGGTGCCCTGGGGTTTTTTGCTTTCCCCTGTAGCGTGGGCCCTGCATCACTTGCTGCTGGTTTTTCTATACCTTGAGGATTTAGGGACTTCAGTGACTCAGTCTTGGGCCAGATCTATACTATGGGGCTAAGTCAGCAAGAGATAGGCACACAGATTGTGTATCTCCCGCTGACTTAGTTACTCCTACTTACCACGCCATCTTTACTCGGCTGTGTCGACTTAAAGCACCCTCCGGTCGACACAGCCTTACTCCACTTGGAGGGGTGCAATTATTGAGTCGACCAGAGAGTGCTTCTGGGATCAGTCGACTGGGTCTACACTGCCTGCTCAGTCAATCACAGATTGACACAGTTTTCTCAGTGTAAATAAGGCCTTAGATTAGGTGTCTATTGCAGGAGTGGGTTGTGAATTCTGTAACTTGCATTGTGCAGGAGGTCAAATTGGATGATCATATTGGTCCTTTCTGACCTTAAAATATATGAATCTGTATCAATTGCATTTCTACAGTGCCTTTTCTCCAAGGATCACAAAGCACATTACAAGCATTAAATGAATTTAGGTTCATAATTTTGCTGTAAGGTAAAGTCTGCATCATCATCCATGTTTTGCAGATGGTGATACTGAATTAAAGATGTTAAGTGATTTGTCCCAAGTTATATAGGAGTTTGTGGCTGAGGAATAGACTCTGGGAATTTGATCAAAAGCCTACTGAAATCAATTGGAATCTTTCCAAACCCATCACGATTCATCTATTCAGCCCTTGTCTCTATCTCTGAGGTTGCCTATTATAAGAAAGCTCAAATTTTCCCTGAAATCTTTCCAACAATTTTCCATACTCCTTTATAACAGTGACTTCATTGTGGCTGGCAGAGGCTTTGGATTTCAAAGCCATTATAATATTGATGCATGTCCCCATGAGATGAGTGAGGACATACTTCAGTTATTCATATTATTTTCTGTTTGTTCCAGCCCTGCAGAGAGGATGAAGACCATCTTTGGATTCTCTCACAAAAAACAGATAGATTGTTTATAGCTGTTGTCTTTGTGCAGCATTGACTGTGGTCTCTTTAATGGTAGTACAGGAAGTGGTAGTAAATGGAGACTCTCTTGCTCTCTCTCTTTTTTTCTCTCCCTAGTGCATTTTTCTTTCTTTATTGTTTTATTTCTGCTCTATGTGCAGTGAAAGGTGTCCTGAACATCACACACTCAAGAAAAACATAGTCCTGCCCAGAGCACCATTTTCTAGATTTAGTGAAAAAGAGTGGGTTCAGAAATGGAGCTGATATGACAGCTGTTTTGGGTTGCATTGTTTAGGTTGGTCCTGTGGTGCCATGCTGAAGGTTATCATCAAATGCTCATGTGCATGGGTTTCTTCTCTCCTCTCATCTGTACCTAAAGCATGTGACAAAGGAACACTCAACCGTCTGAAGCAAGGATTCACATAATTAAGCTAGTCACCAAGGCTACGTCTACACTTGCAACTTAGGTAAACTAATGATACTTAAGTCAACCTACACAAAGCCGCATCCACACCGGGCGGTCCTTAAGTCGACTTAATAACTTCCACTCTTTAGGTCGACTTAATGCCTAAGTCGATTTGTTAAGTCGACTCAAAGCCAGTGTGGATCCCCTAAATTGACCTAATTGGCCTCCAGGCCAGGGGATGGGCTGGGGAGAAGGGAGCGTGGCTTGGGGGAGGTGGGGCTCAGGGGAAGGGAGAGCCACGGCTGGGGAGATGGGTTGCCAGCTCCCTGATGGCAGAGGAGCTCCAGCCATGGGGGAACCCCGTGGCCCCAGGTCTCCAGCCGCGGGGAAAGCCCTGCAGCCCTGGGGCTCCAGCCGTGCAGGGTTGCTGGCTCTCCCGCAGCTGGAGTGGCAGGGGCTCCCCCATGGCTGGAGCCGCTGTACAGCGAGGGCTCCCCCACGGCTGGGGCCCCCCTGCCGTGCAGGAGCTGGCAACCCATCTCCCCAGCCGCAGCTCTCCCTTTCCCCAAGCCCATCTCCCCCGAGCTGTGGCTCCCTTCTCCCCAGCCCCATCTACCCCAGCCGTGACTTTCCCCAGCCCGATCTTCCCCATCCACAGCTCTCCTCCATCGACCTAGCACCTGCCAGTGTGGATGCAGGCAGTTGACTGGAGTGTTCTGTGTAGATGTTCTAAGTCAACTTAACAAGGTCGACTTTAAGTCGATTTAACAGAGTCGACTTAGCTTAACAAGTGTAGACATAGCCCAACTCCTTTATTGTAAATTACCATCTTTTCCCATATCTAATCTCCCTCACTTCATTTACTTGCCTTTCCTTACTGCAGGCATCAGCAGCCAATAAATGATGCCTCCACGTCAATACCAATCCTAAATGATGTAAGAACCTATGAGGAACAGATAAGATAGAACCATGGAAACTGCTTCCTCCATGCCACCTCTATCTCTGTAAGGAGAAAACACCAACTCCAGTGTCCCTGACTGGTGTGGGTGTAGCAAATTCATGGTGGAACCTTGTTCTCCAAAGCAGAGCCATTGAACTGATCATAATTTTGATTGTTACTGAAGCTGCTTTTTGTGTGGCTTTCTACTAATCAAAGTCCAGCGTGGGCTAATGATCAGTGATTTGCCCCTTTTGTTGAGTCCTTGTAAAATTTCACATTATGACCTTGTTTGGCCACAAGTACAAAAATGATTGCCTTTCGATTTTCTCTTCATTAGCATGACACTTCACTAACTTTCCTTTTACCAATGATCCTATTAAGGACAGAGACAAGTGAGTACACATACATGATTATGAAAATGAATGGAGTATTGGTACCACTGATTTGGAGCAGGTCACAGAAAAAAAAAAGATATCATCAAAGGCATTGCAGTGGATAATGAAATTACTCTGAGAAAGAATGGGCATTCTTCTGTCTTCTCATAGCAAAATGCTTTCAAATAACTGTCCTATGGCTTCTCTAATCAGTCCTAGCTTAATGATGAGTTTGTAAAGGAGCTCTTTGTCAAGCAGTTTAGACAACATTTGACATACCTTGAAAGAGTTTGTATTTGGTGGAATAAGTTCTCTGAAATAAAAAACTTGATATACCACCATTATTCTCTTGATGGAGGTCCTACAAAATGTTATGCCCCCAAAATTGGTTCAAAAGCAGCAGCTAGATATCATATCTTGTTTCCTGAGTTGTGCTACCACTGTTCAGGATGGTGGCACACAAGGGAGTAGGAAAACAAAACTGAGTCTTGTAGTCTTTTGCTGTAATCACAGGGCAAATTGGCCCCCGTTCTTGCTAACCAGAAAAAGCAAAAACTGAAATAGAGAAAATGGTTACTTTCAGGTCTCTGTAGAGGGTATTTCAGACAAATATAGAAAATCGCAGAGTTACGAATCAACCGGTCAACCAAACACCTCTTTTGGAACCAAACAATGCAATCTGGCAGCATCAAAGACACCCCACCCCTGGCAAATACAGTACAGTATTGTGTTAAACATAAGCTACTACAGGGGGGGGAGAGCAGCATTTTTCTTCTGCATAGTAAAATTTCAAAAGTATAATATGTCAAAGTTCAGTTCTAAACTTTTGAAACCACCATAACGTTTTGTTCAGAATTATGAACATTCATTCCCAGGGTATTTCTAACTCTGAGATTCTACTGTAGATAGTGTCTAGTAAGGCTAAATTTTGAAAAGTAGCATACATTTAAAAATTATATTTCCACCTCAGTTTCTTCACTCATAAAATAGAAGTAAAACTACTTAAATATATGTCTCACTAGTTAATCACTGTAAAGTGCTTTGAATAAGTAGGTCAAGATTTCCAAAGGTGACTAGACAACAGCTGTTGTCTTTCTACAATAGACTAACACGGCTACCCCTTTGAAAGGTGACTAGTAATTTTTGGGTGCCCAGCTTGAGATACCTTAAAGGACTTTGATTTTCAGAGTACAGAAAAAAACTGAGGTACCCCAAATCACTAGTAATTTTTATTGTTATTTATTAATGGTGCCATTTTGACCAGCTATGCAACTAAAAGTCAGAATTTAGTGGCTGTATTAAAGAAACTGAAGGGAAAGAGACATAGTTTTAGCTTTGCAGTATACACTAGATGCTGCACCATTGACTGATATGTCTTCATTGGAAAATAGATTGCACTATGGGAACAGGCAGCTCCTCTTACCTATGAGAAAAGAGCAACTTTTCAAGCTGAGAACCTTCAAATGAGCTGTATGGTTGGAATAAACTTCATCCTCTCTCTCCCTAGTAACTTCACTTTGTCCATTCCCTTCATTCTTTATTGAAAATGAAAGGTGACTGGCAGTCAGGGGAATGGTGGATAGGATTTAGCAATTCATCTTAATTTTCATGGCAGACTTTTCTAAAATTCCCAGGTCAGCTTTGAGATGCAGAACACAATGTGGGGGCTGTTACTTTATTCTCAGCAAAATCTCCTGGAGATATCACAAAAACCATCCTCTGCATCCTAGAGGTAGCTGGGAATGGAAGGAGATGGCAATAGGATTGATGTGAATACCTTGGGGAGGAAAGAAGACATTGCTATTAGCAGCTGGTGGCCAGTGATTGTGCTAATTGTCTGTCGCATCCTTTGCAGAGTCACAGTTGTCTTAGATATGCCAAAATCAATCCTGCTATTCAGCTCCATTTTTTATGAAGGAGGCAGAGTTATACTGCAAATGCAGTGTCATTAATAAATAGCTCTGCTGGCAAGAGGAATTCAGCAGGACTTTTTATTGCCAATGTATTTGTGCATTGCTCAGTCATACACTGCTCAGAATTATCCTGATAGATTACAGCACAGCACACAATTTTACATAGTTCACTTATGCACCAATACTCGAGTGCCTCTGGTCAATGTAACCTCTTGAGAGGGTTGGTCTGAAGGTCAGTGATTTAGCAAAGGGCTGCATATTAAGTATGCTGTTGTCTGGAGGTAGTTGAGTGTCTTAGCATAGGTAAACTCTGCGACAGCCATTGGGCCAAATGCCTTGGTGTTGTAGCTTCACTGAAAACAATGGAGTTATATCAGAGATAAATTTAACATATTGCTTGCTAGTGGAATAAAGGCAATGACTTGTGGTGACATAGCTCATTTCAGGATCTTATCTGGAGATATCTACTCACCCCAAGCACAGAAAGTAGCTGCTACTGGTTCAAGTCAATCCAATATATACAGCACTTCAGCTGCATTTTCCCACATATAACAATTGTGCCGTGTGGCTCTTTGAACTAGATTTAATGTCATTTTGTTTCTGTCTGGTCATCTTCTTCTCAGCAATTAGTGTGGCTGCTATATCTAGTGAGTTTTTACAAAACCTGAGGATGACATTTTTCCTTTTTTACCTATCTGTTAGAAAGCGTCTCCTGTTTTCTGATGTTTGTTGTGATCCAGGCCTCTGATCTGACTTTGGTTTTTCTTCTTGCTTACCTGCTGTGATTGTGAAGAGCAAATCTTCACCAGGAATTTTCCTAGATAATAAAGTGCTTGATTTATCTGGCTGGATCATCTAGGAGCTGGTGGAATAAGCCGCTTGAGAGGTATGCCAAAGTTAATCATGAATACGGGTGTCTTTAGTCAAAAAAAGTTTAATTGATATACCTCAAATCAGGCTTGCACTCTGCTTATTGGAGTACCACAGTCCTGCTGCATGGTTAGTTTTCTTGCAAGGGTCCCATTTTATCAGTTCATTTAAAGACACAGGTGCTTCTTTTGCTGATGCTGTTTTGAGAAGGTGCTCAGATGTAATATTTGATTCTTGGCAGAGATGATGCAATGAACAACTGTCATCTTCTGTGTCAATTTGTTGAGCCAAATGGGATTCTCCACCAAAGACTCATAAGGAAACGTACATATAGTTTACTCATTCAGAAAGCAAGCAATAAGAGCAAATTTTCTCTGCTATTGTGAAGATTTCCTGCTCCCACTTCCCTTTAACTGACTCAGATGTTGGGACTTGGCATGTGAGGTTTTTGTTCTTGGATGGCTGAAAGAAAGAAAGAAAGAAAGAAAGAAAGAAAGAAAGAAAGAAAGAAAGAAAGAAAAGGTGACACAGAATCAAAATTCCCCACAGTAATTAAAAAAAAAAAAAAAAACTCCATGAAGACCTTCCACATGAGAATACTACTGCTGTAACTCTTGCCCATAGAAGTCTCTCAGTGTTGTTGATTTGGAGGGCATGCAGCCTTGCCAATGATCCATAGTTGCCACAAGGAGGCTGTCTTTCTGCTGAGCTTTCATATGGAAAGTAACAAGCAAACCTCAAAGGAGCAATGAAAAAACCAGCATTATGTTTCCAAGTCAGCTGTGGAAATAGTTGTGTGCAAACAGACTTTGGCAGGAAATGTATGAAATCTGAAATCCAGTTCCTGGCTTCTTCAGTGCTAAAGCTCCTTATGGGTGGGCTCATTTGTCTTTTAAAAAACATTTTACTTCTGATGTTTTGAATTATTCGCCGCTTTCCTTTGTATAGAATAAAAGGACATGTTAAAAGGTGGCTTGTAGTCATTGCTGGAGTTTGAACTTGACTCTTTTCAGAGGTGTCACAGGAATATGAAGGAGGAGTCACAGTAAGGAATCAGGGAGATTTGAGGTGGGAACCTCTCAGAGCAAGTCCTCTTCTGTGCTTTTCCTCTTTCATGCTGGAGAGACCTGCCTGTGGCCCAGGAACTACATGAAGGACAACAGACTCCTTGTCTTTGCACCTCAAAGGAATGTGAACCATAGTGAAGGAAGGTGAAGGAAAATATTGCAAAGGCTCCAACTGGCACAAAATGCTGCTGCCTCCGCACTCCATGGCCACAGTGGCCATATCAAGCCTCAGCTTCAGTCTTCCTACTGGATCCCAATCCACTTCCAAGGTTTTAATCTTGATCTTCAGAGCCATTTGTGGATCAGATCTGAGCTATGTTAGAGTTTACATCCTTGTCTGTGAACCACCATACATTTGTGCCCCTCTGGGACAGTGCAGATGACAAAATACAGAATGAAGCAAGTGAGAGTCAGTCAGGGACAAAGCATTCTCAGTTGAACGTCTCTGGCTATGAGCTAGCTTTGCAAAGGAGATTAGACAAATCCAAAATCTAAACATCTTTATGAAATTCTGCTCAGATACTATGGTGATGGGCAGCTGTTAGAAAACCTTTAAATGTATAGTGTGATAGGAATCCAGTTAACAGGAGTTTCTTGCATCTTCCTTTGAGGCATTTGGTGTTGGTCACCATTGGAGACAGGACACTGGACAAGATAGACTGTGGGTTTGAGCCAGTCTGTCAATTTTGTGTTCCTAAAGGAATCACCTAGTTGTGACAAGGTCTTGCGTTTATGAGCTCATTTTCATTTATATTCTTTCAGCTGCTGCTTTAACATCCATAGTAAAAATCAATTCTGAGTATATATGTTGATTAAAAAAACTATCTCCCTGTGCTCTGGATTTCCAGGATGGAATTCTGAAATTTTGTCTGTTTCACCATGACCAGTCTGTGAAATTAGGCGTCATTTTCTTTAGTTTACTGAAGGCCCCAATTATTAGAGCCCTGCGCCGATATAAATATGTGGCTCCACATCCAATCTGCATCTGCAAGAAATGGTCCACGGATATCCATGTTGTATCCATAGATACGGATATAATGCAGATATCCATAGATATCTGTGTATTTGCTGGGCTCTAGCCCTACACAGATAAAAATATGTGGATCTGTATCCGCAAGAAATGATCTGCAAATATCTGCATTTTATCCACAGATGCGGATATCCGTGGATATCTGTGGATTTGCAGGGCTCTACCAATTATAAGATCATGCTTTGGAACTGTAAGCTTTGATTGGCATGGAAATTTTGTTTGGCAGTGAGTTGCGTGGATCTATGTGTGCGTGCCACAACAGCATGCTTAAGATGCTTTTATAATTTATATTGGTTTTTTTTCTTTTAAATTGGAAATCTCCTAGCTTTTCAGTGCTTTTCTCACAAAAAGATCATCTAAACATGCACACCTCTGCTGATCTTCTTGAAGATGTACATGTTTACATAATCTGTAATCTCAGCACAAATGCCCAGTTTTGTTTGTGCTGTTGTTATTTTTAAGATGTAGAGAGGGTAATATTGAAATTAAGCACATGGGTGTGACCAAGAGGATGTTTGCTTATCAAGGGCCAGATTCTGCCATGTTAATCACACTGAGCAGCATCTAACTCTTCAAGCTGTTCCCCTGAAATCAGTAAGAGAAGCAGAATCTACCCTCAAATATTTTTTGTAAAGTATACTGCTATAATAACACAATTTTATATAGTCCTTTTCATCTGAAGATTTCAAAGTACTTTACCAAGGAGGTAAATATGATCCTCCTTTTAAAGATTTGTAAACTGAGGCACGAGCTGTGAAGTAATTGCGGAAGGTCAGTGGCAGAGCTGGGAATTAAACCTCATTCTCCTAAATCCCAGTCTAGAGTTCTGTTGACCAGGGCACTCTATACCACTTTGAGGAAAGAAAGCCTAAGCTGTTTGATGATGTCTTCCTAGCATTGCATTTCTTCCTCAGCACATATAAGGCTAATTTTTCAGTCAACTCCTCTGATTTTGCACCTGTGAAAGTTGAGCACATACCCATTTTCCACATGCAAACATGCATTTGAAAGAGATTTATAGCAAGTGAGACTTGGACTAGACATTAGGAGAAATTTCCTAACTGTAAGAGTAGTTAAGCACGGGAATAAATTAATTAGGGAAGATGTGGAATCTCTGTCTTTGGAGCTTTTTAAGAACATGTTAGACAAACTCCTGTAAGGGATGGTCTAATACTTAGTCATTCCTCAGTGCAGAGGACTGGAATAGATGATTTATCAAAGTCTCTTTCAGTTCTACATTTCTGTGATTCTCCTTTATGTGCAAAACCTAGAGAGTTGCATGCAGGAGCTGCACCGTTTTGCATGTGCAAAATTGGAGACTGGCTTCAGGTCAGTGTGTGATCATGGACATTAAATTATAAGAACTGGCTCTTTAATAAAATCTCTGGGTTTCGTAATGCCATTTCACTGTAGGATCTCTCTCTCTCTCTCTCTCTCATTCATGGACTTGGACAAGTGACTGGAATTGTAGGAAACCTAAGCAGGCAAGACCAGATGACCCCACTATAAGGGAATATCACATACTCTGTCATAGCTGATTTGCTCACTGTGTAATAAAGGCAACCTATGTAGAGCTTGAAGTCAGGCATCTGTGTCCCCTTCCACGAACTGTGAGAAACCTGGCTAATGTCCATCTCTATATACTGAGTAAGATTGCAACATCAGTTGAAAAATTTGGTCTTTACTGACTACAGTGAAATCTGATACTCTTTCAGTACAACTGGGAAAGGAATCTGGGTATCATAGCAGACCACAAGCTAAATATGAGTCAACAGTGTAATGCTGTTGCAAAAAAAGCAAACACCATTCTGAGATGTATTAACAGGAGTATTGTAAGAAAGACACGAGAAGTGATTCTTCCTCTCTACTCTGCCCTGATTAGGACTCACCTGGAATATTGTATCCAGTTCTGGGCTCCTCATTTCAGGAAAGATGTGGACAAATTAAAGAAAGTCCAAAGAAGAGCAACAAGAATGATTAAAGGTCTGGAACAATTGACTTATGAGGGAAGATTGAAAGAGCTGGATTTGTTCAGTCTGGAAAAGAGGAGCCTGAGAGGGGACATGATAACAGTTTGCAAGTACCTAAAAGGTTATTAGGAGGAGGAGGGAATAAAATTGTTCTCCTTAACCATTGATGATAGGACAAGAAGCAATGGGCTTAAATTACAACAAGGGAGGTTTAGGTTGGACATTAGGAAAAAAATTCCTAACTGTCAGGATGATTAACCACTGGAATAAGTTGCTTAGGCAGATTGTGGAATCTCCATCATTGGAAGTTTTTAAGAGCAGGTCAGACAAACACCTGTCAGGATGGCTTAAGAGGGTACTTGGTCCTGCCATGAGTGCAGGGGACTGGACTCGATGAGCTCTTACTGTTCCTTCCAGTTTCTATGATTCTGTATGTGTTCCTGGTAATTACATTCCACACCAATAGAATTATTTTTATGTCTGAGGATAGCTTTGGATGCTAAAGGTGTGGTTATGCTTGATCAGGACACATTGTTAGCTAACTCTATACTCTTTCTTACTATGGTCTTACCATCAAGACTAAATCTTCTGGGTATTGATGTCCCCAGAGGCATGGCTCAAAGTTATTCAGTCAGTTGGGAGAAAATAACCTCATGCTCATTACTTAACTATTCTTATTTAAGTAATAAACATGAGGTTGTTTTCTTCCACTTTCTCAATTCTGTCTTCATTTTCATTTTCTTAGTTTTTAATGCTTTTTTTGGAGAGAACTTTGAACAGTGATATGAGTTAATATCATGCAGGCCATAATACTTTACTATACATTATTATGTGATGCTGAGTGTTACGATAGCCAAAAGGACTGTCATATCCCTAGTGGAAACAATTCCTCCCATTATCTTGACACAGTGATAGCCATAAAATTAATCTCGGTAATCATCAAGTAGTCTAGGGCCTGTTTTTGAGTAGATGCTTGTGAGTGGTCATTGGAGACTGGTTTTGGAATATATGAACCACACTCTGTCTTCTCTAGAAAAATCTGTTTCTTCCTCCCAGATTACTTGAAACAAACACACAACTGAAAAGTATTTTTTAAAATGTCCAAAGTTTTGAAATTGCTTCTAGCAATTCCTGTATTCCTGAAAGCCAACCTGGTGGGGCAGACACAAGCAGTGAAGAAATATTTCCATAGATATTAATTGACTGAGCCTCACCCATAATGTTTTCAGCTAGCACTTGCTGTATATGGTTTTTCTTGCTGTCCTTTATCCCTACATGGTGTCTGGTGCTGCTGCTGCTATACCTTTTAGTACATTTATTTATTTCAGATTATGTGCATTTCTCAGGAATGGGAGAACAGTGGCATGCAGTGTCCTGAAACGTTACCAAACATGGTCAGCCACTCAAACAGGCTTCTTTTTAAAATGAGGAGTTAGAATGAATATTATTGGTCTTGTACCGCTACACAATGCATTGCAGAGGTTCATGCATCCTTACTTTAGAATAGTGGGAAGAGTAGGAATGCATGGTTTGAGATTGGATTATAGTTTTGGAAGGGAGCCAAAGGGACCCATGGGGTGGCAGTAATTATAAATTAGCAGTTATTTCAAAAACACTAGTGTGTAGGTGTGAGTATGAGTGTGAACCCGGAATGCCTCTGAATTTAATAGCAGGCCTGCGTTGACTGATGCAGAAGGCGGCATGTGCTGTGTCCTGCCCGTCGGATTGGCTCCCATTAAGTGTATAACACAGGAAAAGGCACTAGGCAAAGCACAAAACCAGAGGTGTTTATGGAAAAAAATAACGTTGCCACCGTCTCAATGTGTTTAGTCTACAACTGGGCTGGAGCTATTTTTTACTTGAGTAGTGGGTGGGAAAAATGATATAAAATTGCTTCACACATTGAAGTTCCATTTCAGCCCAGTGGGGGTTGTTCGCAATGTTATTACTATATCATTGTTGTTGTTTTGCAAGCAACACCACCTGAGTTGGCCCACACATGAATACATACAGCTTTTTTTTTTTTTTTTTTAAATCCATCGTGGAGGAACAACTTAGGTTTTTGTATTATTATTTTTTAAGGGATAAGTGAGAAGCCTGGAATAAAACATGTTTCAATTAAACTTGCAGTGCCTTGGAGGCGTAGAAACAAAAAGGTGTTCAGACCCAAAGGTCTCCAAACCATAAAGAAAAAAATACGTGGCAATCAATTGTTTCCTTATTTTCATACTATGCCAGGGAGTAAATTGAAACCACCATGGTATTCACAGTATGTTGCACACTCTATGCTGTTGTGGTCTTTGAGTGGGCTGGAAATGGCATTCCTTATTAAAGGGAAGAGATTGTAAATGACTTTCTTGAATTATTAGCACAACTACATTAGCTTTACTGTATATATGGAGAGAATGCAGGTAGATGGGAAAATGTGCTGAGAAAAATTGACGGAGGAGCAAACAGAATGAAGCCTTTAGGAAGGCACTGTGGCCTAGGTGGCTAGTTATGGACTGAGCACCCAGGAGACTTCAGTTTTTGCTTTTGGTTCTTCTCTTGTTCTTTTGTTTTTGGATGCCCATGGGTCCACCCCTGATGAGGATGATCTTTGTGAAATGGGATAACAGTTCCTCCTAGTGTGTTGTGTTCCAGGATTGAGTGAAGACATTTCATTAACAGAGGTAAAGTTCTGGAGGGCGTGGCTTTGCTAATTGTATGGCAAAGGTGGGGTTCTTTGGCTCCTTCGTGGCAGTGGCACAGCTTGTACATATTTTTCGGTAGATGTCTGTCTCTAAAATACCGTGTGTTCTGCCACCAATGCTCAAGTTTTCTACCTTCCATCTTTTTCTGTTGCAGGTCACCTTATAATCAGAGACATGATCAGTGTGGGCTGTGGGTGGGAGAGGATGCTTCAGTGCACAGTAGTTAGGGAATTCCTTCTTTAATTCTTCTGATCCTTCACCTCTTCATTTTGTAGAGCTTTCTTTATGTCTGCCTCAGTATTAAACAGAGTTTTACATTTCATGAGCAGACTATGCTGTTTGTTTCCTCTTGCCGTGTAATAGGGAGAGATTTTACATCTGTCTAGAAGAGAAAATGATCCTAACCAGCACAAAGTGGGAAGTTCAAGAGCAGCGGTTCTCAACCACTGTGTCAGGACACAAAGGTGTATCGCAGAGAGCTGGGAGGTGTGTCACAGAAAATGGGCAGCTCAGCTTGGAGCCAGCTTGGGGCTCCTTCCGCCCGTGGCTCTCTGCGTCCCTCAACAGTCTGCTCCTGCTGCACAACATGGGCAGCAGCCAGGGCCAGAGGAGTAAAGGGATTTAGGGGCTGCAACCCAGAGATTCTGGGTTAGAGGGGCCCCACCCACCAGTGTTCCCTCTAAGTTGCGTGGGTGCGTCGGTGTGTGAATGCGCAGCGGCCGTCGCACCTCCCACGCAGCACTGAGGGACCCCCGCACAACCCAGCAGCCCCCACCGCTCCCTCCAGACCCCCGGGGCTGCGGCTTTGTTGCAGCAGACCCGGCCTGCGCCCGGTCTCTGGTCTGGCCCTCCCCGCCCCCAGGGTGGAACAGGCAGGCTCAGGGCCGGGTCAGGTATGCGGGCCTGCCTGCCTGCCCCACGCAGCCGGGGCAGCGGGGTGGCTGCGGCCGGGGTGGGCTCCCGGGCTCCCACCCGCCGACCACCTCGACTTCCCGGCCCGGGCTCATCCGACAGCCTCAGTTTCCCGGCATGGAGCCAGGATCAGCCTCCGGGACTGGGGTCTGCTCCGCCCCACCGGCGGCTTCCCAGGGCTGCGGTAGGGTCCCCCCCGCCAGCGGCCTTGGCTTCTTTCTCTTCTCTTCTTTGCTTTCCTTTTTCTTTCCTTCTTTCTCTTCTTTGCCTTCCTTCTTTTTTCTTTCTTTCTTCCTCTCTTCTTTCTCTTTTTTCCTTGTCTTCCTTTTTCTTTCTTTCTTGCTTTCTCTCTTCCTTCCCTCTCTCTTTTTCCTTCCTTCCTTCCTTCCTTTTTTAAAAAAAAAACTTTTAAAAAATTAATTTTAAATAAAAACCTTTCTAAAAATTAAATTTCAATTCAAAATTCATTCAAATACAATTAAACACTATTAATGAATTCTATTTACAATCACTTTAACTTCAATTAATGCCTATAATTTCTGTCGTGTGAGTTTACACAAAAATTTTATTCAGAAGAAGTTTTGCACATGGCTTGAAAATTTTGCACACAAGCCGCCAAACCTTAGAGGGAACATTGAGAACAACTACTCTGCCTCCAGATCAGTTCTCCCTGGGCATGAGATAAAACACCCATGTGTCCTCATGGATACATTCTGACAGGGTCTCTTTTATTTTAAAAAGTACTGCTTCTTTTTTAAATGGTGCAGTTAGAATACAATTAAATAATTACTGTAATAATCATTTTTTTGTTTTCACTTATTTACTGGCCTGAATAGAGACTGGAAAAGCTCTCCTCTCCGTATTTCTGTTCCAAGACCAGGGCTTCTCAGGTCTCCTTTTACATGTCAAAGGGAACGATCCATCATAGAATAATAGGGTTGGAAGGGACCTCATGAGGTCATCTAGTCCAACTCCCTGCTAAAAAGCAGGACCACTCCCCCTAAATTATCCCAGCCAGAGTTTTGTCTAACCGAGCCTTAAAAATCTCCAAAGATGAAGATTCTACCACCTCCCTAGATAGCCCATTCCAATGCTTCACCACCCTCCTAGTGAGAAAGTTTTTCCTAATATCCAACCTTGACCTCCCCGGCTGTTATTTGAAACCATTGCTCCTTGTTCTGTCCTCTGTTACCCTCGAGAACAGCCTAGCTCCCTCCTCTTTGGAGCAACCCTTCAAGTAGTTGAAGGTTGCTATCACATCTCCCCTCAGTCTTCTCTTCTGTAGACTAAATAAGCCTAGTTCCTTCAGTCTCTCCTCATAAGTCATGTGCCCCAGCCCCCTAATCATTTTTGTTGCCCTCCGCTGGACTCTTTCTAATTTGTCCACATCCTTTCTGTAGTGGGGAGCCCAAAACTGGACACAGTACTCCAGATGCAGCCTGACCAGTGTCGAATAGAGGGGAATTATCACATCCCTCGATCTGCTGGCAATACTCCTACTGATGCAGCCTAATATGCCATTGGCCTTTTTGGCAACAAGGGCACACTGTTGGCTCATATTCATCTTCCCGTCCACCATAACCCCCAGGTCCTTTTCTACAGCGCTGCTACTTAGCTGATCGGTCCCCAGCCTGTAGCAGTGCATGGGATTTTTCCGTCCTAAGTGCATCGTTGTTTTTGATGCTCTTATGAGGCAATGCATGGCTGCATGTAGCCTTTCAGTAGATAATGGCTTTTGATTGGCCTACTCCACATATAAATATTTGTTCGTTGGCTGAGATGTGAGTAGTATTATACCACCCCATCAATAGGGGTAGGTCAGCATTGAGATGCAACTCCATTCTGAGCTGCATTAGCAAATCTACGTGGTGAAACATGAATGGTATACACTCAAAGCAACTGCCAAGCTAGAGCAATAATACCAGTCCCATATTTTGAATAATGTCTTTCTGAGAAGAAATATAAATGTAGCACCACTCTCCACCCTGTTACCTTCTTTAATGCAATCTCCTTATAGGTTTGATGGACTCTTGGGTTTGGTGGGTTCTTATGGGTCCTGGCACCGATTCAGCAGGGTGTGTCTGCTTTATTTTTTTCCCATATGAATTTAATTGGCAATGCCTCTACCCCCTCACTCTTTACTGGCAGGGTCACCAGGGCCACTTGGGAAGAAAATGCTAACCACAGGACTTACTTATCAGATAGTTGGAGACTCCCAAGGAATAATACAACATATACAATATATTTCACATAGCTGTTATATTAAACAGGAGATGAATGTGACATAACAGTGTAAAACACTATTCTTAGAATCGCCAGTCACATGGCCTGATGCAGCAATTGTAAAATTAATGTCCCATTGGTACATGTACTTTGATGTGGCCCTTGATGAACTGTGACCACAGTATCTTCTGGGCAATAATTTAGCAGTGTGAGGTTGCAGGGTTCAGCGCAGCCCAAAGGCTCACAATTAGGACAGGGTAGTCAGTCCCTTTACAGATTTAATAGGCAGATTATTAAAATCCCCAATATCCTTACTCCCTGGACTCCTTTCAGGGAGTAGTTCTGCAAACAATTTCCCTTACTAACTACCTAATAGACAGCACACTCACTAACTCCAGGATGGATCCTCTGGTGCAGAGGTGACTCTGGACTCCTTAGTCACTGCAGAGGAGCTGGTCTTCATGCAAGCATCAGGCTGCTGCTTGTCCCAGGATTTCCCCTCAACTCTAAGGAATACAGTGCTCAAGGTACAGAACTACACTACAAATCCATACTCGTATTTCCACACACTCCAGCACGCTCACAACAGGCCACAGCCCTAGACTAGCGGCTAGAGCAGATCTGCCACGTAGTGACTCTCCCGTCGAGGCAGCTGGAAGCTAACTCAGTCTGCTGGGGCAACTCTTCCAGACAATGCTCTACAAACTGGGAGACACCTTGGAGCAGGAAGGGCTCAAGTTGAGGAGTCTTGCTTTCTGGTTCCCAAAAGCCAACTCTCCGAGGGATGCCAGCCTGGGCTCACCAACTATCACACACCCAGTCCAGCTCCTCCCTGGCTCCAGGCAGTTCCCAGAATGGCCTCTCCTCTCTCCTGAGCTCCCTGGGAGGGGCATCTCGATCCCTATTGATTTCCAGACAGACACCGAACTATGGGCACACGTAGCTCCAGAATCTCTAGGTATTCTCCTTGAGTGTTACATAAATAACCATTACTCAGTGTTAAAACCAACAGGAATAGATTTGTCATTAGTTTGTAAGTTAACAGAACCTTTTTCATACAACAAGTTTTAAAATCTAAGTAACTTGTAGCCTCATAACAGAAAGTTTTGCCATCTGATTATGTATAGGATTTACACATCTATATATCCTGGTCTGTTATCTGCGTTTAAAAGAAGGCTCTGATTCTAACTTGGGACATAGGGATAGTCTTTCGTTTCTATTCAGAACAAGCTATTAGAGGGTCTAATTTATTCAGCAGGTGTAGATGGAGTCAAATAATTTTGAAACCATGTTTAAAGACTATGCTTTAAGGCTAAGATTTTCAAAATTAAGTGCATAAATTTCAGTGCCCAAATGTCAATGGGACTTATGCTTCCTAGGTCACTTAATTTTTTTGAAAATCCCACCCATAGTTGCCTAAATATGGACATAGAAGCTTAGTTTTAGGATCTTTTTTGAATATTTTAGTCCGGGAGCATAATTTTGGATAGCCATTTTTTAAAAATCTTGGCCTAGATTATATGTGGTAGAAATAATTTTAATTGGAGCTAAATTTAACATGTATTTACACATGATCCCATATGTGATTAAAAGTCCAGAAACAGCCAGAGATTTAGTGTTCAGGTTTCTCATGGAAAAGATGAAGACCTCTGTAGTGTTTTTACTCCAGCTATAACACAATCCTCTAATTTCCTCAATTTGTGAGCCTACTGGCTCAAGGATAGGTGTGGCTCTGCAATAACGGGAGCTGAACATATATTACAGAGAAGTTAAAAGCTCAAAGGAGTTTTATGTATAGTTGTATCTTCTCGTTTTCTTTGTAATTGTCTATAATAAGATTTCAACTGGGGAAATGAGAAAATGTAATAAAAAACAACAGCTCACTCACAGGGCATGTTCAAAGTCATCGAGCACCCAATACTTCCAATGATTTGTTTTTTTTAAAAGACTGGGATTTTTGCAATCAATTTTGTAAGAAGAGATTTTTCCAAGAGAAAGATTTGCCAATGTACAGTATAAGCAACCTCTTCTCTTTTATAAAAGGGTTTTAACTTGTTATAAAGATCTTTACGCACCCCATTGTTTACAGTATAAATATATCTTGGATTTGTGTGTGTGTCTCCTTGTGCATGTATATGTAAGGATGCAAATAACACTTATATGTAGATAGAATCTCCCAAGACTACACAGACTTTGTCTTTGTTTGGGGCTGCTGTTTGTCATGACAACTTTATTTGTAAAGGCATGAATTTTGTCTGGCTACCTGAGTGACATCATTTCTTTCTGTGTGTGTCACCATGCCAGCTGAAAGCAGACGGGACATTTGCTGACAACAATCGCTAGATTTGAACATCTAGCAATCGAAGGCAGGATATTTACAGCGACACATCTTCTGTTATAGAACTCTTTTCCCCTACTGCTGTGGCACAGCCTGGCTTTGTTTGCCTTCAGGGTTCATCACTTGTCATAGAGGTTGGGCTGAAGGGGTTATTTTGAGGGTGTTCAATAGTTAATAATGAATGGCAGCTTTCCATTATTGACAATGGCTGTCCGTACGTTCAGCTGCTGAGAATATTCAGCAAATGTATCAGTTTATGAATATGTATAACTCCCAACACAATGGGACCTCAATCAAAATTGGAGCCTGGGAGTGCTACTCCTAATACAAATAAATAATGTGACCAGGTGTTTTATCAATCAAAAAACTAAGTACATATTTGTAGCAGTAGTGGTGCCTTATTTTATGTTTGAAAATTGTTTCATAGTAGGATGGGATAAAGGGAGTTGGGGAAACAAAAGCGGGATGCATGGTGGACTCATTTGCATTGTCTGTCCCAGAATGCTTTTTTTCAGCCTGTGGCTATTTCATAACAGTGCTTTGGTGTCTGTGCCTAGGGAAATGAATTGGAAGGTCTTTTGTGCCTGTATTCTGTCATTCTGTGCTTTGCAGACAAGAGGGCGGTGGCCAACTTTTCCCATTTTTAGTTTCAGTTAAGTATGTTCTAATAATCTAGTTCTTGTAAAAAAGTTAGTCCTTCCAGACTGGGGGCTGCCTAGTAGTCAGAACAGGAGCTTGGAAGTCAGGGGCCCATTGGTCATAGTGCCAAATCTGCCACTAGGTGAAATTGAGCAAGTCACTTAATTTCTCTGTCTCTCAGTTTCCACATATTGTGAAAGAGCATTTGTCTGTGTCACAGGGATGATGTTTGTTGATTTATTCATTAGTATTTTTCAAGGGCTTTGAGGACCTGGAATGGAAGAGGCCATGGAAGTGCAAAGTATTAATATTATGTCTATACTTATTTATAAAGACCAGATCAAACAAAATTCCTAACCACATACTAATGCACTTTTCTGGATCAGGACTTAAATACAGAAAGGAGTACTGGAACAAAATAAAAGGAAATAAAAAAGTAGAACCTGACTATAGAAAAAGGGAAAATCCCATCTCTTAAAAATGACAGCCATTCTTACGTTTGTCTGAATTTGGCAACTTTTATAACAGTGTCCTTGATAGCAGCTGCTGTATACTTTGGCTTGATAACCTGGTCCCAATGACATGGCAAAACTCCCATTCTCATAGTGGGATTAAGATGCGTGTCCCCCTTGTAATTTACTCCAGAAAGGTCATTAAGGAGCATCCTCTTACAGGCTTGAGGAGAACAAGGCTCACAAAGAGTTTGACTTGAAGCTCCTATGAAGTAAAATGGGAGTTTTGCGTTCACTTTAGTGGGTTTTTCATCAGACTCATAAAAGCTCAAGCATTCTTGTAGGTAAAATTAGGGTTATAAATTATGCCAAAGTTTGTGAAGCTGGGTAAGATAGGACACACCTTGCAAAGATGGCAAGCTGAACATGGAAGTTGAGAAAAAGCAATTGGAAATAATGTGCACAGTCTGCATTTTCAAAATGTTCTCGTTTAGGGGCCTTTGTTTTCATAAGCTACAAAACCCCATTGAGAACAGTCAGTTAAATAGAGGACATTTAGTCTCCAAGGTGAGCAGACTGGCACCTTTCACCAGCACCAAATTCATTCCATAAATGAAAAGTACAGACAGAACTCTGTCCCCTAAAAATGTGGTCTTGTAGCCAGAGTGCATTCATAATAGGTGTTCTGAAAAATGGTTCCTGGTTTATTTCCTGATAAGGAAGTTCCTGAGAGGTTGAGTGGTTAACAATTTAGAAGGACCCTTTTGTAGGTCCTGAGCCTCCTCTACTTTCATTGATTTCAGCAGCTGTTGAGGTTTGTAATTTGCGGAATAGGGTTCTTGCAGGAGAAATTAGAATTATGATGGAGAACGTTCATTATCAGAAATGATTGAATACTTATGAGGAGAGGAACCCAAATCACCCTATCAGGAACATGTGCTCAAGCCATTCTAGCAATAACTCAAGTGTAAACTTGAGTTGTATCTTTCAAGTTCTGATTCTACTGTTAGCTGAGTCAAAAGTTCTATAGTCCAGTCCAACTCTTGTTACAATCAATTAACGGAATGCTATTGCCTTCAGTTTGAATTGGGCCCCTAATGGACTATGGAGACAGCTATATAGCATGTCATTGTTCCTAATATAAAAGTTTCTATGTACTGTCCGGCACATGAACTTTTATTCATAGCCACTGTTTAAAGGTAGTCAACAGCAAGCAGAAATCTGGAAGGATTATAGATTTTGAAATGTTAAAACATTTTTATCCCTGTCTAAATGTACCTGTGAAGAATAGAGTAAAAGAATTTCCACATATACATTCCTGGTTCTCCCCTGAACCTCCACATCACTATGTGCTAATAGTATAATCCCCCCACCCCTCTCTTGCTGTAAGGGCTCACCTCAGGACTGAGTCTAGAGTTTGACTGAAGGAAGGACTCTTGGGAATTTAGGGGGTGAAGAAAGATTTTGGTTTATTGCACAGTATTATTGGAGCAAATGAGCAACCTTCCCCAGTGACTTCTCTTTTCCCCTTCCCTAAATAGCAAAGCTTGAGCTTTATATAAGTAGCTGGAATACTGTGTAGTACCTGATAAGCGGATTTATCCATCCATGCTGAGTCTCCCTTATATCATGTATCATTTCTATTATTTTGTATGAACTGCTTACTGGAATTTCTTCTACTAAGTCTCCAATATACATTATCTATAGTATATAATGGAGTGTGTGTGTATGAATGAAGGAAGGAAAATATCCCATAAAATGTGAGAATGACTTGTAAGTTACAAGTGTTGAAATCTTAATGTTTATGATCTCATTATGTTAGGAAAATTTTTCTTAGTAGCGGGTCTTTATACTGTAAAGTTTGATTTTAATTTTTTCCTTTTCTTTTTTAATCTTCTGTATGTTAAATTCCTCAAACATCTTAAATAAATAAATAGTTCTATCTATGTATGTGTGTGTATGTGTGTGTATATATCTATATCTATATCTATATCTATATAAAAAATAATGTTAAAATGATAGGGTAGGTCTACTCATATCATACCTTTTTATAATAAATCTTTTCCTTTTAAAGGAATTTAACAAATTTTCCACATTTGGTCCAGGGGAAAGATCAAATCACTTTGTCTGTCTGAAGTTTATATGATTCATTTCTTGATTTTTTTTTTTTTCCTTCTCTTTTCAAGATCTTTATTCTTAAATTTTGAAATGAGGCATATAATTATATAATCTGGTTCTGTGTATTTTATCATACTTATTTTTCGATATTTTTAGAGACTTGAGAATGATATCACACAGCACTGTTTAAAAACATGATGGGTATTCCAATAATTTGGCAAATTCTAGATTATGTAGTTTCAATCTGATGACCTGTGTTGCCCTTATATTTTTGAAGAATTGGATATGGAAAAGATTTCTTAGATTATAAAGTCCATGATTCTGCCAGTGTAGGATTGTTTTCTAGTGTTTTTGTCCTGTCTAGTTTTAGAAGTTTCAAATGTGACTTTCACCACTTTCCAGTGGAATCTATTTTACAGCCTAATATATCCCATCTTCAAAGGCTTTTTCTGATAATCAGCCTACATTTTCCCTTCCTTAATTTCCTCCCATTACTCCCAGTTCACCACACTAAATCTTTCTTCTCCATCATTGGTTTTATATCCTTCTAATAGTTGAATTCTCTTGGCATGTCTCCCTTTTGTTGCCCTTCAGCCAAGTCTACATGTTTAGTTTATAAAATTCTTTTTCCATAAGCAATCCCTTCCACCCTGTGATCATTTTGATTTTCTTCTCTGCACTGACTCCTGTTTGTCTATATAAGAACATAATAATGGCCATGCTAGGTCAGACCAGTGGTCTATCTAGTCCAGTATCTTGCCTTCTGACAGTGTCCAATGTCAGATGCTTCAAAGGTAATGAATGGAACAGGTGATCATCAAATGATCCATCCTCTGTTGTTCACTCTGAGCTTCTGGCAAACAGACACACAGCACATGGTGTTACATTCCTGCCCATCCTGGCTAATAACCATTGATGGATCTAATCTGAATTTATCTACTTCTTATTTGAACCCTACTATAGTTTTGGCCTTCACAATATCTCCTGGGAAAGAGTTCCACAGGTTGATTGTACCTTGTGTGAAGTACTTCCTTTTGTTTGTTTTCAATCTGTTTCCTATTAAACTTCTTTAATTTGTTTTACCTTTCTAGAAATACGGACTAAAAGTCTCCAGTGTAGTCAAACCACAGGCACAGTGCTTGATCCAAAGTCCACATTAGATTGGCTTCTCTTGATGCCCTATCACATTGCAAACCTATGGGTAGTTTTGTATAGTTTGTGGTCATCTGTAGGCCTTTTTTAGCAATACTACTTCACAGGTTTCTCCTTTCCATTGATTATTTGTATTTCTAATTATTTTCCCCAGTTGCATGCACTTTTATTTTTCCAAGTTAATTCTCATTTGGTTATTTTCTGTCCATGTTTCTGGTGTTTTTAGGATCCAATCCAACTCTGGTTGAAGTCAATGAAAAAATCTTCAGTGGATTTTGGATCTTGGTCTTTGTTTTTATTTCTCTATCTTGACTTTATCTACTCTCTACTAAATTCTGCATTATCTTCTGTCCTAAATTGTTATGTAGTGCTGTTGTATGATATTAAATAGCTGTCAAGCGACACCACATATGGGGGACTGCGTTTCTGTGTTGACTAATGGGTAAATGTTTCCTGCATATGCAATATATGTAGTACAGTTTTCAAAGACCTTGGAGTACTTCTTGGTGAAGAGTAGAAGGTCAAAGTCATTGTTATTTCTGCTGAAGCTTAAGTGCCATCAGCTAAAACTCTAAGTATTAGTTTAGTATGGTATTTTGTTTTTGGATCATTTGCAAGGTCTCAGATTCTAAGACTTCTAATAAAACCTCATGATTAATATATATTAAGAAGTACTAAGAAGTATTGTTATATTATTGAACTTAGAGTCTAAGCTCCTCAAGGTAGGGAAATCATTTCTCCATACGCACATATGGTACTGGAAATAAAAATTATCCATTTACATTTTATGATGCAATGCCCTTTTTTTTTTTTAACAGTGTTCACCTACTCACAGACTTGCACTTTTTAGAAATCCATTATAGTAAGTTTCTGTCATACAGTCAGTTCTGTGTAGGCTGATTCCTGCTTCTGCTCAAAGCCATATTGACTTAAATGGTAATCCATGTGGTTGCAGGAGTATGTCAGCGTGATGCTCAAGGCAGGATTGGGCCATTGGTGAAAGTCTATTGAAGTTATGCTGCCTTGTATGATATCTGCACTCCTTGGTATTTCTAAATATATTAAATTACATGACTGTAGAGGACACTGATTGGAAACTTGAACTGCCACCTAAATCTATACTTCTCATAAATAACAATCTTGTATCGGCTGCTAATTTCTAACCCACCCAAACAGTTGTGACTGGGTGTGTTGCAGGGTAGAACATCTTGCTTCTGCAAGTAGGACTTGCTGTTACAGCCTGACCTGATCCTATGTCATATACTCCCCTGCATTTATTTCCTCCCATTCTGTGAGTTTCCCATCTTCAAAGCTTCTGAAGAAGTGGGATTTTCTCCCACGAAAGCTCATGCAATATATAAATCTGTTAGTCTTTAAAAGTGCTGCAGGACTCTGTTGTGTTTCACATATTAGATGTGATTCTTTATTCCTTGCATTGCATAGTATTTAAGCATATAGATCCTCTGAAGTCGATGGGATTACATTTGTGAGTAAGTACTACATACCATGAAAAAAGGTTGCTGTGCTGTTTACTATATGGAGTGGTTTGGCAAATTTGTTCCTTTATTTCAAAGAAAATGCCTCTGCTTTTCTTGATTTATCATTAATTTCATCTTGTTACTGTTTGTGGGGACTACTGAGATATAACATGTGACAGATATCACACCTTCCTCTTCTCCCTAGTTAACGTAAACTGTAACATTGGCTGTTTTACTTGACATCACTGTATGCCGTTGAATGGATGCACGAAATACAATCCCAGCATGCTTGTAAGTGTCCAGGCAGTATGAGGGATCCAGGGAGGTTCATGTAACGTACTTTAACCTTTTGGGAGTCCTGAAGTTTAGTTCAGGCAGCAGAAATAAAGTTGGTTTAGTTTTGTATATATGGAAGCAGAAATTAGATTCTGCTTCACCAGCTTCCCTTTTCTTCCCTCTTTTTCTATGCTCATGTGTTTGTCATATTGTGACACACATGATTCTAGAGACTGACTGGGCAACAGCATGTCATTTGTATTGCCTTGTGGACGTTTTTCTTTGTGCATCATCATCTCTCTTTGTGTGTGAAGAAAGGTAACGAAGGTGGAGGTGATGGGGCAGTCATAGGGACAGTACACTTGGGAATAAAATTCCTTCTAGTAATAAAATATTTGAGATAAACCAGAGACGGGCTGCAATCTAGGCTTCTCCAGAAGCTTATATTGCTGGCAATAATCAGATGAATCTACTGCAGCTGTCTGGTTAGCTGAATATTTGCTCGTTAAGTGAAAGGGGGAAGAAACAGATGTTTTTGCTTTTCATTGAATCAATGTCACTTTTGACCAGAAATATCCTCTTAATTTCTTTCCTCATCTTTATGGGCTGTCAAACTCTCTCGTCTCCAATATGTTACCCTCCTCTTTCTGCCATCCTTCACTGCTGCTACCCTCCTTCATCTGTGGTTGTGGTTTGAGCTTGGCAACAAGGGGCTTTTATTAACTGGAGGAAGAGGGCAACTAAAACCAGTCCCTCATTAGAGAATAAATCTGTTTTTAAAAGAATATATTTACTGTGTAGTGCCTGATCCCAGCTGTATTGTTACTCAGGATATTGTATTAGGGAGCTGTCTGATAAAGAAATAACTGTTCTCTTGGGTGGAGATGATTGTAGTCTTTAAACTGCTCTCAATGCATATAAACCTGTTCTACGTGAATAAATCTACAGAGCACCAACCGAGCTCTGTAAGAGAGAGAGAACTGTGCTTAGCTAGTGATGATAATCTGATATTTATATAGCCCCTTTCATTTAAAAAACCAAACAAACCCACTAACCCAGAACATTTTATAAATCATGGAAATGCTTTCTCTGTTCAGAAGTGCAGCCATCTTTGAAGTGAGACATGATGGTTGTTTAACAATGCACGGTAGCATAACACAACCGCTACGCAGGAAGGAAGTAACAAATAGGAAGTAACAGATAATGTATTTAATCAAAACTGCGAGGGAAATGTAAGTACATGGTGCCTGGTAATCTTTGATGACTACAAGTGGATCTTTATTTCTGTCTTTCCTGAAATACAGCACCTCCCTTGCCACCTTATTTGGATTTTAATTCAGTATTGACACAGAAAAGTGTTACCAGCAACACTTCCTGGAGCAGCGGTTTTCCCTGGAGAATTTATCTAAGTACTGTCCTGGCTCAAGCCTGTTTCATTTATGTGAGCTAATGAGATCACAAACCATAGCCCTGTGACTTCAAATAAAATGCTAAAACAAGTCATAAAGGGGTCTTTACCTTTTCATTTCGCGAATAGAAGATTTTAATTAAATTTGCCAAGCCTTTCACAATCCTCTTCAAAAAAGAAAGAAACAAAGGCTATGGTTTTTGAGGTTTCAAACTTGCTTTCTTCAAGGACAGGCAAAAAACTTCACTGAGATAAAACCCTCTCAAGGCTTTCTCTGCTATCATTTTGACATCATTGGAAGCCCCCCTTTTTGCTCTCTCCCAGTCTGTTATGTGGTGTTAGGCAGCATTTTGACAATGCATGTGTTTTCCTTCTGCAGAGATTCCTCTCAGCCCCTTTTCACAAAACCAGTTTCCATAGTTATATCCATGAGATTGATGCTGGAAAATGTAAAAAGCAAGTGGTCTTTATATCTGCATATGTATGTCTAGCTATGTATTTACACACAGATATACATTGGACACATAAACAAACAAGGAGCCTGTGACACTTTTAAAGACTAACAAATTTATCGCGTAAGCTTTAATGGCATAGACTAATATGGTTACCCCTTTGGAACTTGTCATTGAACATATAGCATCTTAATCTAAATAGCAATAGAAAAGACGATTTATAAAGTAGAAATCAATGTAATTTTTTTAATTTATGGAAGAAATTAGATGTCTTGAAAATGAAGAACTTCAGTATTAGCACTAGCCTGAGCCTAAGATAATGAAGAGTAGGTGAATTCAAGCGTCCACCAGATCTCTACTAGTTTACCTGCAGTTCTGGTTTACATCTTTCCTGCTGGTCTGTTCCTGTGTTTTTTCTAAACAGACACTGCCAGCCAGAAACCAGGATTTGACCACAATTGCAGAAAGTTAGTGCAGTAACACACGGTGCCACAAAACCTTGGTCTTGTCTGGTAAATAGATTTTGGCATTGATGTGTACGTTAGTCTAAAATGCTCATTTGGTCATATTAAATTGTTACTGAGTAACGAACTCACCAGCACTAAGATTGTACTCCTAGTGCCGGAACGTTTTAAACTTTCTGTGTCCTGGTTCACAACATTTTCTTCTTCCTTGTTTCTAATTTGTATGTTGGAATGGCATTTTTGTGGAGGCAGTAAATGGGGAAGAGTAATGTGGGGAAGGGCTGCCAGATCTAGTGAAACAGGAGATTGGAAGTAACTGATATGTTTGCTGATCTGGGACAGTCTTGTTTTGCATATTGTGAAATTTAGGGCTTCCATTGAGAGTAGTAGAAAATGATAAATAAATATTCTGTGGTGGAAAAATAAGGCAATATCATTTTGGCGGGGAAACTTTTGGGTAAATAATTTCTTAGACCTGGATTATTCACGTGAACAAGGTTGGAAAGTCCATGCATCTGAACTCTGTCTCTACCTGATTGCTCCCTGGGGAGTAATGGTACAGAAAAGGGTGGGAGTTGGGCACCATAAAGATCTTCAGACGTCTTGAATTGATGCTTAGATAGGCTATACCTCTGAGCTTTGTTATCAAATAAACATCCCCCTTTCTGCAGAAAACAAACCTCCAGGGGAAAAAAAGCCTTCCAAAGAAACCCCAAACAACAACAAAACCCTTCTCCTCTCCCCACAAGTACACTAGTTATTCTCCTGGAAATTGTCTTAGAGCCTTGTCATGCACCACAAAAGTCAGCAGGAGTTTTGCTGTTGGTTTTAATGACAGCACAGGGGCCACTGAGCCAAGAAGCAACTCAAGTGTCAGTTTAGCAACATAAAAACAATCCACAAGTTGTGGTTTTTCAATTTTGATGGCCAGTTTTGATAAGAGTTCGGGTCTATCCCATTCTTCCTTTGTCAGTGCTTATGGACTGTCAATAGAGAGTCTAATGAGGTATCATGCACCTCACTTATGCTTTTACAAGTGAGTGTGCATGAGGATTAAAACCTGACATTTATAGAATTAAAAAAGAGATATTTCACATAACATGTGGTAAAGACGTACACAACTCGCTTCAATGTGAAAAAGGTTGCTCCTCTGACAGGGTGAGATTCAGAAATTGATTCTGAGACACTAAGAATTGATTTGAAAACCATCTTTGGCCTTATGGGAAAATAGTGCAAAGAAAGCTCAGTATATTAAAAGGACACTGGAAAAGCAATCAGGAATAACAAATAGTACGTAATGCCAAGGAACCTGGAATGGCTAATGAACATTCAAGGGGCACTCTCAGTGTGAAGTTGTTTTTTAGCTGCCTAATTTAAAAACATTTTTGATAGAGTATCCATTAAGCATTAAGTCCTGACATTTAAAAAATAACCCATCATGATAGACATTTGTTGCTCCTCTTCCTATGTCCAGAAGAACCTTTTGGGCAGGTCTATGAGCAGCACACACCAAATGTACTCAGGCCCACTGCTTTTCCTCTCTGCTGTCTCTCGGGGCTTGTCTATACTGGGGGGTGGGATTATAATTTTATTTTAGGCTGTTGAATTACAGAAGGAGAAGGCGAGTGAGCACAGCAAATTGCTTGCTCGGGATCTCACGTCCCCACTGCTCACATTACTTCCTGAACTGCATTGCACTATGGGTAATTGGCGCAGGGGCTTGTGAGGAGGCAGTCATCCTCTACTCATTCTCCCTCCCTGCTTCTCTAAAGAAAAGAAGCAGGAAAAGCTTTCCTTGCTGTTTCTCTGCTACAGGCACAACAGAGAGACACAGTGCTGCATACAGAGAGAGGAATTAATTGAAAACTTTCTGGGGCTGCAGGCAGAAGAAGCTATGTTGCTATGGTGTAGCAGACTGGAGGAACAGGAGAAACAAGATTAGAGCTACTCTCTGGCTACATGGACCTAATTTGAATTATAGATTTTGACCTCAGTGCTATGCTACTTGAGGGGTGATGTTATCAGGTCAAATTATAGCACCATTTAATTCAGATTTAATGCTCTGATAGTGGAAACACAGGCTGCAGAAGGTGGAGGTGAGCAGCATTACATTGAACTTCACTGTCAGTGTAGACCAGAGCTCAGTACACATTTGCTGGCCTCTTCAGTTTCTCAGCTATGCTGCTACTGTTACTAGTAGACCTTGTTCAGGAGCTTGAGATGGATATGTGCCAGCAGTGCAACTGGCTGTACATAAAGTGTGATCACAAATGCACAATAAACAAACTGAAAAATGAGAGAGAAGGAAAAACGACAACAAAACCCTAAAAAGATCAAAACAAATAAACCCAAACAAACAAACAAACAAACAAAAAATTGTCCCTGATATCTTTCAATTATTTACGAGTTACTTGTAACAATAGTAGGTGCAAATTTTTCAGGTAGCAAAGTAATTTTCATTTGACATTGTTCTTTTAAATATTATAATTAGGTGGAGATTTTTCAAGGTCCAGGGCTGTAAAGGTTATAAAGGCTTACAGGAAACCAGCAAAAGAGAATTGAGGTTCACAGCATCCTATTTTAACTTTTGACAATATTTTACCATGTTATCTTAGGAATAATGAAGAAATTCATTAATTGTATAGGATGAAATTCACCACTGTGGTAAGGGCTTGCACAAGGCCGTTAAAAGAAAACTGAATTTTTCTCTGATAAAACTTCAGTTTTTATTTCCCAAGTTCCTTCAAGATGAACTGGGTGGGAGTGCTTTTCCCTGCTTTTAAAGAAAGACAAAGTGTTTTCCTGTCTTAAAGGAAAGGCATGGTGGCTTGTTAAGCCTTGGACTAAACTGTGCCTTTGTTCAAACTCTTGAGTAAGAGATGGCCTGGAGCTGCACCTCCCTATTGGCAAATAACTGTGAATGAATCTTTTCTGCCAGCTTGTTTCAATTTACTGCTGCCCTTTATAGAGTGTTGCTTATTTCCTGTCTCAGCTGATGGCCAGCACATTGAGAGGTTGGAGTGAAATCCGCTCTCTCTGTATTCCCCACCACTTTCTTGTACTGTGAAGTAATGGCCTCCTGGTGCCTAGTTAGGCCATCTGAAGAGAGGAAGGATTTACACTCTCTTACTCCCTTATATGATGATCAAGTCTTATGTAAAATAGAACAGAGAGAATTCAGCTCCTGTTTGAGAACCTGAGAAGCCAGAACTGTTGCTTGGTGTCCATTGGAGTTGGGTTGCCAAGAATGGTGAACAGTGCAGAGATGCAGATTGTTCTGTCCTCCATGAATTTTAGATGATCCGCTGCATTTGAAGGCCATATCTTTTGCTTGTTCTGTGGAGCAAACCTGCTTCACGACAAGAGAATGTTGTCTGGGGAACTTCATGTAGTTTCTAATCCCATCCCATGGGTATTTCCTGCATAGGAAATGATCTGGTCCTTTATGATTTGATTGGTGCTTAAACCACTTGTTAAATAACCAATGTTTCAAAAACTATATAGAACTTACCTTATGATTTCTCACGCATTTCAATGGTAGCTGAATTCCCATCTTCCTGCATGAATGAACAGTTGATATTGCAGCTTACTAACTGACTGCAGATTATTTATTTAAGGTGAGATGCATTGTCTTTGAATAATTTACTCTTTTTTGTAATAAAATATGATAATTAAAATACCTGTTACATTGAACTGGATTCTCCCTTTAAGAGTAAAAAGGCAATATTGTATATATGCCCAGACTGCGGGCTCTTCCCAGCCAGGAAGGTCTATAAACTTTTATTCCCCTTTTAAACAAATAGAACCTGCAGAAAAAACTGATATTCATACATTTTCTATTCACTTCTTCATGGCATCTTTCCTAGCCTGAGCATAGAGACTTTGATGTCCTGTCCGTTGCTCAGGGTCATTCGAGGTATAGGGGGCAGGCATCCTCACATGCTCTCTTGTTCTTCAGTGCATCCATGCCAGAGCAAAGACCATTATGAGGTAGGCCGTTGTAGCCCTAAAGTAGTTACTTTGCTTCTCTTGTTAAAACTGGCCATTCCTCTCAGAAACTTCTGGTTCAGAGCTTTGGTAATGGGATACAAAATTTTCACCTCAGGCCATTGGCTATACTACAGACCAGGCTCCTTTTTAGTACCATCTGGAGGTTTGGGTGCATATATGAAATAGGATTTGCCACAGTGGATCAGACCATGGGCCTATCAAGTGCAGCATAGTAATAGCAAGTTCCACTTGTTATCTCCCTCCACTTTGATGGAGGCATCACACAGTTTTGTCCCTTCCTCAGGCATCCTTTTGGAGTTCTCTCTGTGGATTGTTTTATGTGACAATTTTCTCCACTGAGCATGCAAGCATACTTGTTAGGGTTTTGATATATGTAAGCCATATATTTTATTACAGTGGATGTGTTCGTTTGGGGTTCTTATTGATTTTTTTTCACATTACAGTAAATGATGAAGTGAAGCAATAACAAACTGTGTATGTGCTCATTGGGTTGTGGGTTTTTTTTTTTTTTTTTTTTAAAAGCTCTGCTATGACTTGCACACACAATTGTAATTTGTTTTTTTTAACATAAGCCAGGTGCAAGGCAGAAATAATTTTTTCTCAAATTGAAACAATATAGACTTACACAAGTAACTAGGTTTACCTGCTCGCTTCCTTTTATGCTTTTCAGGCTTGTGTATCTTGCTCTTTTCATTCTCTTTGTTCCTTCTATCATCTTACTATGCAGAAAGATGTTTCTTGGGTCTCTGTTCATAAAGGCCTCAATCTTGCTCCTACTGAAATCAGTAGCAAAATTCATAATAATTTGGTAGCCTGGCATCTAGAATAATACAATGCAGTGGGTGCTATAAAATTATGCTATTTTCTATACTACCTTGTTTTCTTATGTATCAATCTCTATTTTATCTATCTGTGATATTTCTGGAGGTCCCATTGCCATGGTATCAAGTTGCTAATATCTGTGATATTCCCTACATGGAATCACAAACTCATATGCCCTTATCTAGCAATATGAAGTTCATATTACCAGAGCTACAAAAACTAGAATGCCTCCCTGTTAGTTGTACATCTTGTTTGGTGTGTTCTGACTGCCTTTTTGCATAGCAACCATGGAAGAATATTACATGCTCCTGATGAGACAAATTTCATGCTAAAGGCAGTCATCCTTCACTTCTCAGTAATGGGCCAATCTTGCAAGGTGCTGAGAGTATTCAGTACTTCGCAAGCAGTGCAGGATCTGGCTTGGTGTTTCCATGTGATGGTCAATTCTCCCAAGTGTTAGTAGGCAATAAAGATCAGATAAGCTGCTGCATTTGGTGCAACAATGGGATGGAGATGGTGCCATCAAGGACACATCCAGCTGTTTGCACTGGATACAGATTAGCACATTGCAGGGTCAGCAGTAACATGCTTCAGCTGGTAACATATCGTCTACCAGATGTGGCTTACTGGAGATCATTGTGCCTGGTCCATCTCTCCAACACTCCTCTTCCCACTCATCTCCAAGAGCTTGGGGGCACTGGGAGTAATGGGGAGGGTGAGAAGGGTGACACAGTAACAGACTATAGCACCTGTAGGTAAGTGAGGAATCCCCAGTGAGGGAATTGCAACAAGTCTCTGCTCCCTTTGTGCTGAGTGGCTCAAAGGAAATGGAGAAGGTCAGAGAGTTTTCACCGAAAGTTGACACATCTCCACAGTACAACTTTATTTGCCCAAATTGTGAAATTAGGGTGTGTACATGAAAAGAGAAAAGGTTAACAGAGTTGCAAACAGGGATATTTAGTGTAGAAGACAGGTGCGTATGAAACAAATGATAAAGCCAGTATTCTGTGGTACACATTTTTAGCAATCTGCATGCAAATAAGGGAAGGTGGCAGTCTGACATCTTCAAAGGAGCAGATTTAAGGTAGTTTCCGTACCTAGTTTAAGTCGTGCAACCTTTAATTCTTCTTTTCCTCCTGAGGGTTTTATTACTAACATAATCCTTGGTGCACATGAAAACAAACCTTTATAAAGCCCCATTAAAGCTTGAAAATAAAATTAGAGAGCAAAATTATCTTGTCAGCGTGACAGGTGCAATCCCAGGGAGATCAGTGGGGGTCACACTGGCATAGCTGAGAGGAGAATGTGTGCCAGGAGATGTAACATCCACCAAAGGTCTCAGAAGCTAAACTGTGAAAAGAATAAATGCTGTTGTCTGACAAGTATGTATGTATATGCCAGGGAACCAGAGTCTCAACTGGTGTAAATCAGCATGGCCTCACTGAAGTCACTGTTACTACACTTAGTTACACAAACTGGCTCTCTGAAATCATCTGAGTATTTTAAAAAACCCAAATGCCTCCCCCCAAAAAACCTCAAGAAAGGAATATCAAATTGTTCTAGGTCCTAATGAACAGGAGCTGTTTTTCCAGTGTGGCTTTGCAGTAAACCAAAACTTGCATGGAAGACTTCCGCAAAAATTGGTTGTACATCATAGACACCTGGGAACATCTTGTCACTTTATCCCAGTTACCACAGTCGGTAGCACAGCTCTGTCCCCAAGCTACAGTGTTTGGTATTTGCTTTGGCGAGAGATCTCTGAGTTTACCAAATAGTCTCCTGCCATTTAGTTACACAGAGACTGTGCAAGTTCTATGCCTCCTCTGCTTAGCTGCTTGTTTTGCTTATGTTTGCCTGCTTTAAAACTGGGGATTTTTTTAATATATTTTTTATTTTCCAGTGGATGGAGATTGCTTCTCTTCTCTCAGGGTCACTAGCAACTTCTGCAAGAATGATTTATTGACTTCTCTCTGACCAGAATTAAAACTGTCACCAAAGGGCTTGCAATCCCTAGGCAGTCGCTTTGCCTTCTTAGTCAATCCAAGGGAAAAATGGCTTTGGTTACAGAGCAATTAACAGACTTATTTCATGATCGGTGACGGAGGAGGAGTGGGAGAGGACAAAAGAGACAGAGAGGGAGCATCCCCAGATAGAATTATCTTCTTTTCCTTGTCTCGAATTCCTTATTTTCACCCTTGAATAGAATTTTGCATATATTCATGATTTACTGGAGTGTGTTTTATGACACCAGAGACTAAGGTTACCAGTCTAAGATGCTGTTCTCAGTTATTGCTTGAAGACAACTGTCTATCACTTTACGACTGACTGCACGGTATATTTTGCGGTGGATGGACTCTCATTTATGTACTCTCCCTAATAGGGAGAGCTATCCCAATAGCTATCCCAATGGAAATCTGTGTGATATCCATATGGATATTAAAGGAATTCATGTGATCCCTGGCATTGCAACCAAGCACATGCAGAATTGTAAGTCTAAAGTGCTCTCTTTGTTTATGGTGATTTTACAGTGTTTAGAGCATCCTTCTCTTGTTATATTCTTCTGTTGTAATATACTGGTGCTGGAGAGTGCTCCTCTTTTTTGGGGAGTGGGGAACAAATGAACCTCCTTGCTTGCTTTTCCCCACAACCCTTTGAAGCTTTTTCTTGTAGGTTGATGACTGCAATTTAAAGTAATTGATTTACAGACATGCAACTATCACAGGTCTGTTTAGCACTTAGTATAATTTTAAATAATGGGGGCAGATTCACTAATGCAGGCTGCCATAGCACTGAATTATACCCTTCCTCTGACTCACTAGTAGAAGGTGCTGAGGCAATTAGCTGAATTAGCAAATCTGCCAGCAACCCTTGATATATTCTTTTCCCAGTGAGCCCTTCCCACTTCTTTGACTATGTTGATCATATGTGAGCACAGTGGGCTCTTGTGGCAGTTTTCTATTGCCACAATTGTCTCTCCTGGCAGACTTTCTAGTGTCAGGGAGCTGTGTCAGTATTATTTATTTTGTATTACAATCACAGCTGCAGGCTCAAGATGAGTTTGCAATCCTATTGTGCTAGGCATGGTACACACATTACTTCTGCCCCAAAGAGTTTACAATCTAAACAGACAAGACAGAGAACGGAATTATTAACCTCCCCATTGTACAGATGGGGAACTGAGGCACAAAGAAATTAAGTGACTTGCACAGTCTTACGCAGGACATCGCTGGCACAGCTGGGAGTCAAACAGAAAGTTCTTGATTACTCAACCCAGTGTTGTAACTGCAAGACAGTCCTTCTCATTGTGCCAGTGGTTTTCAGCAGAAGTTGGAGTGAGCCATTCAGGATTTTAGCCCTCTATCTGGAACTGAGGACAAATCCTCTTCATGTTATATTTTTTCTTTGGAATAAAATTTTGGCAAGACATAATACTCATGAAATGAGGGACTGATGGCACTTAATGGAGCCAGGCATAATGTCGACAGCTGGCATGTAAAATTCTCTCACCCTGCTGAACTGTTACACCTTAATAGGTTCATTGTGGAACCTCACACAGCTCTGCTGATACACCTCTGCTGTGACCTATAGAAAATCAGTCCCAGGTCTCGTAAGCAGAGGTTGACAATAGTTTCAGCTGTGTGGGGATTTTATCTGAGGGAGACAAATGTCTATCGGGACCAGACTAAGACACCAAATCCATTTCACCTGTGAACTAACCGGGGCTTGAACCAAGCTCTCAGAACCTATTTTTAATTTACCTTTTTAATGTATCTTTTTAAATTCACCAAATCATCGAGTTCCGATTGGAAACTGCCCATTTATTCTACATTGATTAGATCACAATACACAAAACATGAAATCTGGTTTTTTGCAAAGAGGAAAGAGTATGGCATAGTAAATTGGAAGACTGGCTAAAAACAATTTGCAGTATTGAATTACAAATATTGTTACTGAATTTATTCAAAACATTGAATTGAGCTAATTTAAAAATACTGAATTGTAAAAAACCATGAATAAAAATCTAATAAAATCATCTGGCACAATCTAAATGAGAAGCATGACCCCAGCTCCCCTCCAATAATGTAGCAATCATGGAATTTGGTCTGCTTGGAAGTTTTCATGCATAGATTTGAAGGGTGTGGGTGTATCAAAGAAGGTTTCTGCCGGTATACAGTGCTTGTGGTTATTCTGGAGGTTAATAGGTAAAAGATGAGTGAGAAAAGTGAGTGAGGGAGACAGTTTTACTTTTACTTATATTTTTTCCCAGCATAATGAGACTTATTAGGAGTAAAAACCTATAACAAAGTACTGTTTGCAGTTAAGAGTACATGCTCCATTTGTAAACCTGCCTCTAAGATACTACACACAACCTTAATATCCAGCCCCACAAACAGAGAATCCAGGGACCAGTAAACAGCTTCAAAATGAAAACACTCATTTCAAGTGGATCATCAGTAAGACAAAATGTTAGCAAACGTCAAAGTGAGAGGGATATCATTTAGAAGGAACTGTGGGCCCATTCAATGAAATTGGCAGTGCTCTCCCTGCCAGCCCCCTGTCCCAACTTCCAGTGCTAGGGCACCCTGGGACCATCACCTCACCATGTATGCATTGTAATACTGCTGTGATGTTTACTCGTGTTCCAATCGTATAGGATATATGTTGTGAGCTCTATAATGATGGTTAGTTGAGTCCCCTGAGGATTCATGATGCCAACAATGTGTTACTTCTTTATCTTGTCCCTGGCTAGAGAACATCACAGATTCCTTTTTTCAACTTTAACAGGAAATCTCCAAGCACCATTCCTCCAATCCCCCTCACAAAGACACACCTTAATTCCCCATACATTCCTTATTCTCTGATGCCTCTGACCCCTCTCCACCACCACTTAGCATGGCTTAAGAGTTTGGACATGTGGGGGCTGGAGAAGATGAGCAAACTAAATCTTGGAACTTGTCACTGAGGGCCCCTATGAATGTTTTGTTTTTATATCTAGATGTCTAATATACCTCCATGCCTACTTTACTATGCCATTCTACATGATCAAAAGTCCAGCCACAGATGTTTATCCATGAATAACTATAAAGAGATAAACAGGGAAATAAAACCAATAGCAAGAATGTCAGATACAAGAGAAGTAACATTTCACAAAACAGCAAATCACTGAAAGGTTCACCAGGCTCTCTAGTTGACAAAATTCATAACTATGTCTCAGGGACTTTAAAAAATAAAACTTCAGCTTTCTCTGAGTCGCTTTCGAATGTGCACTTGAACACCAAATGGTATCTCATGCTAAAGAGACAAGCTATGTCATTTCTGATCCTAAGGTTTTTTTAAAAGAAGTAGTCAATAGAAAACGTAATGTGACGTTTCCTTCAGAAAAAGTAACATCCAAAGAGTTGCTGACTAGTTAGAAGAGAGTATAAGAGAAGAGAGTATAATTAGAGAGTTGCATCTAGAACTATGTGATTGGTGGAACAGCTTCTTGAAAGCTGTTAGCAGCTGGTGTGACTAAGAGCACCTTTAAGACATTCTCTGTTACATTGCTGTCGTGGCCAGTTCTGGAATTTTTAGGGGGAGGCAAAAAAGTGGCATAAGAATTCCTTTGCTCAACTGTGGATGTGGATTGAGCCAAGTGTGTGTTACTATTTTCCAATGAGAAACTGACCCTTACTAAAGCTCCAAAAACTGCTGCTCTGCGCACAATCTTATTTTTCTCCTGATCAGTTCTCTCTGGCTCCACTTTCTTCATATATTGTTTCAGTCTGGTGATTCAGGGGGGTGTAAACAAGCAAGCAGTAATATTTTGCAGTTACACAATCTATTTCATCTTCATAGTCTGTTTCAAGCAATGTGTTTTATTCAGCCCTGGTGTAACTTTATTGGATAGAGTTACACCAGGAATGAAATTAGTCCATTATCAGTTTAAATTAGCCCATTCATTATTTCATCCACACAATACCCCTATAAAGGAGATAAATATTATCTCTGTTTTTGACAGAGAAGGGAAGATGAAGGTATGTCTTCACTGAAGGTGGCAAATGTGCCACAGTCAGCTCAGTTCTTCAGGACTGATTGACTGTCTCTTCCCTTCTGCTCAATCTGGAAGTTAATTTAATAAATCCATCCCCAGCAAAAGATTAACACTGCGCCAACTCACAGACTCAGATTTTAAGGTCAGAAACGACCAGTATGATTATCTAGTCTGACCTCCTGCTCAATGCAAGCCACAAAACTTCACCCACCCATTCCTGTGATAAATCTTTTTAACCTATGAATGAGTTATGAAAATACTCAAATCATAGTTTAAAGACTTTAAGGTACAGAGAATCCACCAGCAAGTGAGCCATGCCCCATGCTGCAGAGGAAGGCGAAACCCCCCAGAGCTTTTGCCAATCTGCCCCAGGGCAAAATTCCTTCCCAGCCCTAAATATGGTGATGTGCATGTGGGCAAGACTCACCAGCCAGGTATGCAATAAAGAATTCTCTGTAATAACTCAGAATCCACCCCATCTAACATCCTATCATAAGCTATTAGAATATCTACCACCAGTAGTCAAAATTTGATCAATTGCCAAACTAGGTTGTCCCATCATATCGTCCCCTCCATAACTTTATCAAGCCCAGTTTTGAAGCCAGCTAGATTTTAGTCCGTAGAGCTCCCCTTGGAAGGCTATTCCAGAACTTCGCACCTCTGATGGTTAGAAACCTGCATCTAATTTCAAGTCTAAACTTCCTGATGGCCAGTTTATATCTATTTGTTCTTGTGTCCACGTTGGTGCTGAACTCAAATAATTCTGCTTCCTCCCTGGTATTTATCCCTCTGTTGTATTTCTAGAGAGCCATTATAATTCCCCTCAACCTACTTGTGGTTAGGCTAAACAAGCCAAGTTCCTTAAGTCTCCTCTCATCAGGCAGGTTCTCCATTCCACAGATCATCCCTGTAGGCCTACTCTGCACCTCTTCCAGTTTGAATTCATCTTTCTTAAACATGGGGGACCAAACTATGAACAGTATTACGGATGAGGACTCACCTGTGCCTTTTATAGGAGTGAATTTCCCATTGGTGCAGCAAAGTGAAGATGTCTCCGTCGGTAGAAGTTAGGAAGTTGATGGGAAATATGCAGTGTAGACCAGGCTAGGGTACAGAAATGAACAGATTTGTTGCAAAGACCACACAGAATTAAAATTCAGGAGTTCTGGGTGTTGTGCTCAGACTACTAGACCACACCTTTTTCTGATTTACTAGCAGTCTAAGCAGGTTGCCTAATCTCCCTCATGGTATCCAGGCAAACAGGCCATAAAAATCACTGTGCCTAGGATCCACTTAAGCGAGCATTTTCCAAACTCTCATTGCCACTACTGTAATTTGAAAAACCTCCCCACCTCTCCAACACTACATGCAGACTCTCCCTTTTATACTCTTCATGTGCATTCTATTTTCCAGTAGATTCCATTCTCACCTTTTAAGGGTCTTCATTTTATTTAAGTTCCTCCAAGGTAATTTCATGTACTGAAGTTTTACCATGCAGATCTTTTGGAAGAATGTTCCACAAAGCAACTTTTTCCATTTTAAAACAATTTCATCCACAAAACAAAGCCAAATATCTGCTCAAAACAAAAAAAATCCAAGAATTTCTTCATACACAATAAGTCTGACTTTGTGTGCTTTGTCAATGCCTCCCCTTACCAATTTCTTGAATGAGATTATCATTGTGTTATGGAGATAAAGGCACTGTCACCACAGTACCTGCTTACTTTCCCCTCACTGAACCTGTCATCAGCTGTGTTCCCCCCCCTCCTCTTCTTGCATAATAGCCAACAATAATTGCATGAAAATGAATGAAAATGCAGAACTAGTCTGATAACTTCAGGTGCTAACCTAATATTCAACATGAGTGTTCTTAAAGAGTCAGTGATTCTTCTTCTTAAGGCCTTGGGCTAAAGAGTTGGTACCCAGCTCAGTGTGCGATAAATAACAACCACAGATGTTTTCATGAAAAAAAGGCCTTTGGCATGATATAGGCAGTGAATTTTGTCTCTGGCCCACAGATTGGGAGAGAAAAAGGCAGCTGATTCATGTTGAAGCAGGTTATGGGATTTATTATTATTTGTTAAATTTCTCTATAGATGGGCACAAGGCCTATAATTTGGATTCTCAGCAAGTTTTCAAATCCCCCAAAGTTTGGAATATTCTAACTGGAGGTTGTGGTTGAGGTCTATCTCTAATTTTAGTAAGAATCAAGTAATATCAAATGAGTAAAATTAAAACAAATATTCTTATTCCCATGATATAGTTGAGTGGTTCATTAAAGCTCATCGTAGTACGTTATTCATTACATCAGTGGTCTTCAACCTTTTTTGGATCAGCGCCCAGTTTTTCAATATTTTCACATTTGCAGTAAGTTTGCCGCCCACCTACAAAAATTGTTACTTTTTATAAATTGACACTGTCTTTAATTAATTGTTACATTATCATACTGTTAATCATTAATTATAATTTTCAATTTATTTAAATTTTAAACTCAGATATTTTAAATAGGATATCAAACAAATTTCATTCAAGCAAAATTTATTTATTATTCATTCGTTATTCATACAAACTTTTTATAAATTACAGCCAAATGAGCATGGCCATTATCACCTTCCTTCATTTTTGTAGCACCCACCAAAAAAAATCACAAAACGCCCACTAGTGGGCGGTATCCCCTGGTTGAAGACCACTGCATTACATTCTATTCTTGCATGCAATGGGAGAACAAGAGACAGGTGTACAGCATGAAAAAGGAATAAGATGACGGTCTAATATATGTAACAACGCTGTGAAAATAGGTGGGCAGTCAGGCACATTACAGTGTTCAGATGCTTATGAAGGGAAGTAACATTACATTTGCATGCCATTGTGCTGTCATACAGTGACAGTATTCAAGGAAAAGTGTGTGTTGGGTGCACTACAACCTTAGTTTTGTCTGCGGTATGTGTAGATCTCTAGAGAGCAATAGAAACTGATAATTTTCCTCCCAAACGCTGAGAGGTGGGGCAGAAAAGAAAAAGGAGGGAGGAATATAGAATGTTTACTTCTCAATGAGAAAACAGCTTTGGGATTTATAGAAAGTCTCCATTTTCTCTTTGCATGTACAGAGTAGGTAAATTTCCTAAAGGGAAATTCAAGCCTAGTATAAGCGGGTGCAACTCCCTTGAGGCCAGTTGAGTTGCAGGGCTTACCTTAGGTTAGAATTTAGCACATGAAGTGCAATATATAGGCTGTAAGAGGGGGGAGAGATTTTAAAAGATTTTTGAGACAGAGAAAGTAAAATTAAATAGAAAAGGAAAATAAGGGGGCATTATCATGCCTTTGATATAGAAGAAAATTCCTGTTTTAACACAGTAGGGGAGATGTGCTTAAAAAATAAGTGGTAATATAAGGCCCTTCAACACGGGAGTCTTTAATGATATATGCTTCATTCTCGTTTTCAAAGTCCCTATGGCTATGTCTACACTGGCAAATTGGTTTGAATTAAGGAAGCTTAATTCCAACTAATTTAAGCCATGGCCACACTAGGCTTTCATTAGTTCGAATTAAGGGCTTCCTTAATTCGAACTAATAAATTTGAATATGCTGTTCGAACTAAGGGTTAATTCGAACTAGTTAGTTTGAATTAACCAATGTGGCCATGTTAGTTCGAACTAATTGCTTAGTTCAAACTAACCGGCCCATTGAACTCAATGCAATTCGCTAATTCGAGCTAAGCAAGTGCCATTCATGGCACTTGCTTAGTTCGAACTAAATTTTGCTAGTTCGAATTAAGTTAATTCGAACTAACTAAAATTAGTTCGAATTAGTTAGTTCGAATTAACTAATTCGAACTAACTTTAGTAAGTGTAGACATAGCCTATGAGCCTCTCCATATACCGGTACTTCTAACTTATACCTTTAAAAGGATTCCAAAGAAATCTTGCATAAACTCTTTGGATAACAGGGGAAGTCACCAAGATGCGGTTTGAAATTAGGGATTTAAAAGCACTGAGGGCATTATGAAGTCTGGTGGAACAAAATACCTGACAGATATAATTTATCATGTAATCTGGAGTTTAGATTGTAATGGGAAGTGGGCATCCACCTTCTTTCAGCTGTATTGAAAGACCCTGTCTAGCTGGGGAATTGGAATGGGGGTTCAGCCCATGAGTCTTGCTTTTCTTTCCTTCTGTGTTTGAGCTGGGTATCAACTCTTTAGTCCATGGCCTTAAAACAAAGAATCACTGACTTTTTAGGAATATGCACATTGAATATTAGGCTAACACCTAAAGTTAAACAGAAGCTGGAGGCTACTGTGGTCACTGAACCTGAGGTATGCTGATATGTTGTGGGTTTGAGTACTCTCCTTAGATGCTCAGATACTATTGTGGTGAGTGTGATATACAATCCTATGTAGCATATAATACAGCAAGTTTTCTGGGTGCTCTTCTTTTGAAGTTTCTTTTACCAGTGTAAGTACATTGAATTGGTGTGAATGACTGTAAACAGAAAAATATAGTTTCTGTTGCTACCAGTTCTTCTGCCTTCACAAACTCAAATATCTCTCTTAGGTTTTTATATAGTACTTACCAGCATAGCATCAGAGTTCTCTAGAATACACAGTGAAGCCTCTCTGAAGTGACCATTGAAGGGGCGAGTAAAGATTAATCATACAGTAAAGCTGCTCTTAAACTAAAGGTAATTGGAAATTTTGGAGATACTTTAAAATGGTCACATAAGACAAAATATCTCCTGTTGTGGATGTTGTCTTAGGGTTTGATCCAGAGCCAGTTGAATTCAGTGGAGAGAGCATATTTTATTTTGACTCCCACTTCTCCTCTGAATTAATGTGTGATTAAAGAGAGCAGAGTTTTTAATTTGATATGATTTTAAATCACTGGCAGTGATGATGTTCAATTTCTATGAATGACAGGCACCCAATCCCAGTAGGAAAAGGTGAGCTGCCAGCCTTGGTTGGAAGGTGCCATGTGAAAAGGTTGGCATTAGGGATGGGTTTGTAAGACACTGGTGTCACGCTCTGTACTATTTTTAATGAGCTGTAACTGTAAGGGCTGTCAGACCTGTCAGGGCACCAAAGAGCCCTCCTTGAGTCACATCTCCCTATTATTGACAGGCAAGGAGAAAGAGTGGTGGAGGGATTAGTTCCATTCACTGTGGAAAGAAGAAAGAAGAAAAGTGCTAAACATGTTCTATTTTCTCTTATAATAAATGCCTCTTCATGAAATCTGTTGTATGCATAGTGAGGCCATTTCTTCACTGCCTCTGATGGGATTTCTGGCAGTATGTATATTTATAGATATGTTGGTGTATATCTATTCTATATATCTTAGTCCAGAGGGAGTTTTTTTAACCAAAAGCAAGGGTTTCTAATGGAAGAGCTGCCAAGAATCTTCACTTGAAGTATCTTGCCTGAGGTACTGTAACAAAATACCCAAAGTTCAGATAATATCAAGCTTCTGTCTTAACCTAATTACTGTGAGGGAATTCAGAGTGGAAGCTTATTCTCTGTCCTTCCATTACTTCATGTCCCATTACTGTAAGAATTTCACAATAATCCATATCTTGTGATCTTTTTAGGGACTGTTTCTTAGCATGGGTAGCAGCCTGGCACAGATGCACCCTTTTATTGGTTGGGCCTGATAGGCACTGCAGCAATATAAATAAATAATAACGACAATATTTGGGCTGCAGTCCCTGTGCACAATGGGGTGAGATAGGGATAGAATGGTTGTCTTCATTCTGAATTTCCTTGCTTGTATGGGTTTGCCAGTCCCCTGATGTTGTCTTGGTGGACTTTCCTTTTTGTGATCAGCTTCCTTTGTCTTCTTATTTCAGTAATATTGAAGTATTTTCTGCTGACATCACTCCTTTGAACAGACTAGGGTTACATCAACAGAAAATTTGTCCATACTTTATCAGTAATACCAATGAGACCTTTTTTTCTAACATGGGGTCAAATCCTGTTGTCCCTGCTCAGTTTTTATTCAATCTTGACTCAGATAAAACTCTTGTTGGCATAAATGGGAGTTTGACCTGAGAAAAGTGTAAGCAAATTATGAACAGAGAGACTCATGGAATGCACATTGAAAATACTGGGGGAAAGACATATTGCTTTAATCTTTTAAACAACAGCAAAGAAAGCTACAGCTGGAATGTAGAGGTATTCCATCTTCAGCTTTGGATAACTCTAGTGGTGTATGAAGTCTTCTTTGGATCCTCATTGGAATTTTAACCTACATGATCAATTATCTGCTGTTCTTACAGATACCGAATCGTGTACAGACATGACCGACCTATGCACAGCTTGTCAGTTATAAGTATTTAGGTTCATGGGGATGAACTTGTCTGAAGTGTTGTGCTGGAAGGCTGACAGGTCACTAAATCTCTAGTCCCTTGTGTGGATTTAATTTCTTCCGTGATTGCCATGGTCTCTCTTTTACACCCTGAAGCCATAATCATAAAACTCTGGTGAAGGAATCATGGAGGTTTAAATATAACAGAGTTGTGAAAGTAGCATCTTTAGCTCTCGAATAACTGAGCATTCCTCTGGAAACCGGAGAATTTAGACTCTAATCCTTCAGCAGCTTCTCCCCCAAATCAACTCAATACCATCTCTTAACAATAACTGAGCTGGCTTCTCTGTGAAGATTTTTAAGAGGAATCTCTCTGTCATTTCTCCTGGTCTCACCCATCTTGAAAATGTATATGCCACAATTTTATGGGCTACTCCTTATTGTGGAGAATAATTCTCTGTTCTGTTTAAGTGCCACAGTCATGGTTCTGCTACAAATCTTCTACATACTAATATCAGTAAATAGGTGGCTATATAGTTCACTCAATTTTGTGAAGTAAGTAGCAGAAAACTGAAGGTGTGAAGTGCTGTGGCTGTTGACACATCTGCTCATTATACATTCATTTGTGGACATGACACATGGGGAATAACCAGACTTTGAACATAATAAATAAGGATTAGGTTATCCAGTTGGAAAGGAATTGTCCCTTCTTTCTACAGCATTGTGCAAAAGATCAAGGTTGAATTTTCAAGACTTCTTTTGTGTTGACCTATCTTTGGTCCCACTGAGTGCTACTATTGACTGTAAAGAGTTAGGACAAAGGTGGACATGTCTGAAGATTTTTTAAAAACTTTGTATGGGGTTTTTTTTGTCTGCCTATGGAGTATTAGAGAGACAAGGTGAGTGAGGTAATACCTTTTGTTGGACCAACTACTGTTGGTGAGAGAAGATTTTGAGCTTTTATGAAGCCTTTCTTTGTGTATTAGGCATTAGCTATTAATGGAAGCAGGATATCATGCTTGCTGGTTCCCAGGTCCAATCTGGCTTCACATATTTTCTTTCTGTAGAAGCAAAAAGTTAATTCATTGGATGAAGTATGGGTGGAAGAAATGAAGCTGTCCAGTGATGCCGTAAGTATTTCAAACTTGCAAATGTAGCCTGCCCTTTTCCAGCTGCTTCAGTGCACACTACTCACCACAGTTGTCTGATTCCATGTGTCTGCTTAAATTCTAGGTGGGCAGGGCTGTTAGTCTCCTGAGCCTAAATGGTAGGTGCAATCATTGCTTGTGGTTTTATTTGCTAAACAGGCTATTGAAAGCATATTAAATATTTAATAGGCACCTCCTGGTTTGGTGCTCATCTTTTCTCCTCTGGTCACTTGGTAACATCACAGGTTATGCTCACTTCTCTCACAATTATTGACTCCTTCCCTCTTTATTTAATGGTCCTTTCCTCCCATTGCATGGAGCTGGCAGCAAGGAGAGAGAACTGAGAGACGGTGGATATAATGAAGTTATGCATGTCTGAGAATGAGAGCAAAAGATAGAGGCATGTGGCAAAACAGTACTAAGCGTTAGTTTGATCAGATCTCTGAATGAACACCCTTTTCATTGTTCACCTTTTTTATTCTTTCCTTCCTTTCCTCTTTCTACATTACCTTTACCTTTCTGCATCGCTAATGAAACTAAAAAACAAAATTGCATAATTATTTTCTTGATCAATGTACATTTTTTTTTAAAATGTAGTATAGTGCTGGTCCTGTTGTGGTGGGGAAGGTGGCCGCTCTGGGGTTGTGTCACAAATTTAAAATCGAGGCCAGGTTTCCTGAAGTTTGCAATCCTTTTAGTAAGTGTTAACTGAACATCGGCTCAAAGCAAGGGTAAGAAATATGGTTTCCTTCAGTTTTGACACCCAGCCAGTTACATTTGGTAGTTCTGGCTGAGTTTCACTTCGAATTGTTTTGGTTCTCACTAGAAATAATTATTAATGTTAATTTTCATTGGGATAATGCCTAGAGGCCCCAGTCAAGGGCTGGATCCTCATTGTTGCTAAGCTCTGAACACACGCATAATTAAAAGATAGTCCTTCCTCAAGCAGCTTGCAATCTAGTAGAGATGAGCTGTATCAAAGACCTCACATTTGATACCTAAACAAAATCTGGAAAAATAAGATGGTGCAAGTGCCACACACATTACTCTTAGGAAGAATCTCTGTATGAATCCTTAAAAATGGGTAACCAAGGAGTTTTGAACATTTATTATACCTGTGTATGTTTAGCAATGAAATTTGTTACATTTACACTGGAGACAGTACATTAAAAAGAGAATAAAAAAGTTGCCTATCTCATTTGGAAATGGTAAATATAGGTGTCCCGCCATTCGGGCGGGTGCAGAGGGCACCCCCTTCTGGTGCCTCTGGGGAATTAGCAATGGGGTGCCCTGTTTGGCCCACATTCTGTCGGCCCGTCCCTCAGGCAGGGCGGGCAGGCAGCAGTCTCTAGCCCAGGGAAGGGCGAGTCTCTATAAACAGGCCTGGCCGGCCCTCAGGCAGGGCGGGGCAGGCAGCAGCAAAGAGTCAGCTGCCTCCGCCCTTAGGCAGGGCGAGGCACAACAGCACAGAGTCAGTTGCCCTCCCGGCCCCAGGCGGGGCGGGGTAGGCACAACAAGTCAGTTACCCCTTTCCCCTTGTCAGGGCCAGGCAGGCACCACACACAACACTCTGCAATGGGTTCCTAGGGGCTTGTATGCTCCGGTTGGTCCAGGAAAAGGGGTGAGGGAGGGGGACGCAGGCCCACCCACTCCACTCCGTCCCGGCCCAGGGCCCTATTCAGTGGCAGAGGCGTCTGCCACTGTGGTCAGCAGGGCTCCGGCCGAAACACGCTGACCCTCAGTGGCCCTGCCGCGCTATGCGGTAGCCTACCGCCCTGGGCTGCTTCCTCCCACCTTTGGGTTTGGGGTACCTGGATCTCCACTCTTAGTGGACGCCGGGGTATTCAGCCATGGGGAAGTTCCCGAAGCCATCCAGCTCGTCGGGGGGTGGCAAGGCTGGCAGAGTCTCATCCAGCTCCTCCGGGAAGGGCAGCTCCTCCAGGTCACAGGAACGGTCTGGTCCGTAGGGCTCCGGGGCAGCGGGTGGTTCCTGGAGGTCTTCAGCCAAGGGCAGCTCCTCCAGGTCACAGGAACGGTCCCATCTCTCCAGGCTCCCAGGCTAGGGGCTAGCGGCTTTTGGGTTTGGGACCTCCAGGGACGAGGGATCGATCTGGTCCCCAGAGGCAGGCACTCCCTCAGTCCGCCTGGGTCCGTGCCACCGGGGGCGGTCCTCGGGGCCCCAGGCAGTGGGAAGCCAAGGCCAAGCCTTCTCCTGCCCTGGGCCTGGTGCCTGGGCCCGGAGCAGTGAAGCCTGGTGCTTCCCCACTGATGTCTGGCTCCTCAGTGAGGGAGAGGGCTGCTTTCTTATATTGCTAGGCCGGGTCCCGCCCCCTGGCTTCCTGTCGGCCCAGATTGGTGGACCTGGCTCCTCCCCTCTGACGGGGGTTGGCTCAGGGCTCCTGTCTGTCTCCCCGGGCGGCCATGTTCCCTGGCCCTTCCTCTGTCCCTTACAGTAAAAAAAAAAAAAAGTTTAGGTTTATTCAAAACAGTTCTTCCATCCATACACACAAGCATTTATAGCCAGAAGCGGGTACATGACAGGTCTCTATCTCCTTTTCACACTGCCTGATGTCTCCATGATGTTGTGCTACAAGCACAAATTTAGAGGTCTACATTCAGATCTTTAGCACCGACATTAGTTTAACAGATATTTAATGTATTATTTTGTGTTGGAAACAGGGCTTCATTATAAAAGGATTTTCTTGAACAAGTCTCTGTTTCTCTTCTGCTTTTTGGCTGGCATCTTTTGGTGAGCTGCCCTCCATAGTAGAGTCATTCAGGGCATGAAGGGTTGAGTGCAGTCTTCATGTTGCAATGACCTGGAGGGCACAGAAAATGGATGCAATCCCTGCTTCTCTCCTTTGCAATGGAATAGTGATGCAGGGGTCTCCTGCTGCTTATTCTGCAGCCTGGCCAGCCATCTTTTGTCTGCTGAAACAAGAACAGATGCTGGACAGCCAAGGCATTCACACTCCTGCTGCTGCTTAATAAAAGAGCATGTTATGCAAATACTGAGATGTTCAAATTCCCCTTCCTCACTCTCTGCCGCACCCCTCCCCCCAGCCCCGCCACCTCAGGAACTGCATAGGTACTTATAAAGATGCCTGTATTAAGCATGCTGGAGGGGCTGGGCTTGATTAAGCATTAGGATACCCTAGGAATGATACCCAGCTGATGATCTGGCCCTAGGAAACTTGTCTTAAATGCTTGGCTGATGCCTTTCCACTTGTTCAGAATACTTGTGAACCACAGAAGACAAGTCCCAAAAGCTAGTCTGGAACAGATTTGCTTTCCCTCATCTACAGCTGTGCGTAGCTGATGAAATCAAACCATATTAACAGATCTCTGCACTGTGAAGGCTGATAAAGTGAAGCGGGTTTGTCCCTGGACTATGGCACTGCTACCTTTAATCATGGTTCTATACAGTAAGAATATGTGCTTCTATTTAGCTATGCTTTCTACTTCCACACCAATCCTACAGTGTAGCACTCTGGAAGCAGACTTTGAAGACCAGCCTACATGACATGTATGACAAAAGTTGCTAGCACTGCAGGGGGTAACTAAAGGATGATCAGCAGAAAGAAACAGAGTTGAAAGAAGCCAAACGTATGTGTGCTAAGCTAAGATCATGTATATTGTTTCTGAAAATAAAGAAATAGTAAGGCAGTCAAAATGGATCATCTTTTGGTTTGCAGCTTCTAGATCCTTAGAAGGATGCGATGCCTCTTTTATATTCAGCTGTACATCCAAAGGATATCAGTCTGATCGTTTGCCTTCTCTTCCCGATATGTAGCTAAATATACAAAGGCTCTTTTCTTCTGTAGAGCTTTTTTTCCTTCTTTCAGCTGTCAGAAGATAAATCCCTACTTTTGAATGCTCAGGGCCACATTTTTAAAGGGGGCTTGTTGTCACCTCAAGAATGGCACTTGCAACCTTTTTGTGACCAAGCTTTGATTCATGCAAAAACATGTGCACTGAGCATGTATACATATGCAGCAGATCAGAGGTACACGAAAAACTTGGATGTGAAAAATTATGAGCACAGTGGCAGGGGATGCTTTAGAAATGTCTAAGTTCTATGCGGTGGTTATGTTTGCAAAGTCCAAAGTCCCTTTGGCTAGACTCTCAAATTTCATCCAATACCCAGTTGTCCTACACAGATGAACAGAAAGCAGACATACAATGGATGCCTTGGTGCCACCTAATTTATTTCCAAGCACTAGAAGATGCCACAACTCCCAACTGGAGGTGCTCAGAGTAGAATTATTAGATAATTGCATGACCAGCTTTTAATGGTGAACTGCAAAGCCTCGTGTGTGCCAGAACAGAAGTTTAGTATTTTTCTTATAACAGCACTGGATCCTAAGGATTTGATCCTGAGCCCATTAAAGTCAATGACAAAGCTCTCATGTGCTTTAATCATGTTGTATCAGGGCCTAAAACAGCCATTTCCCCTTCCTTCTGTAGATGACAGTGTGCCATTATCTGCTGCTGGGCAAAACATGGCATTTTGAACTTAAGTCTTGTCTAGTAAACAAAGGAAGAGACAACACTGAAGTATTTTTCATTTACTTAAGTCAGTGCTGTAGCTTTAGACCAGCTTTTTTTTTAAAAAAGAAATTCTTCAGTTCCCTTTAATAAATAAAAACAGTATATCTAAACTCATCCTGTAGGTTTATTTAGAAAACACTTCCTTGTTCTGCCTAATTTTTTTGGCATCACAGATGGTACCAGACAAAAGGATGAGGGGGAGAGAATGGTAAGTTATTGAGTAATCAGCCGGGGGCAAGTTAGTGAATTAAAATGTGTTAGGAAAAAAATGTTACTCCAGCACTTCCTAGATTGTTGTTAAAATAACAGGAATTATTGAGCTGAATATATCCACACTGGTGTTTGTGCATAAATTGCAGTGCTGTAGAGAGGTGGGGCTGTTTGTGTACTAATATATCTTACTTAGTGTGGCTCACAGTGCTGTTGTTGCAATCTTGGCTGATATTTTACTACGGCAGCCCAGAGAGAGGACGGGTGGGAGGGAAGAGTCTCTATCCTACCTCTTCAACAGTCTGCTGGGAGCCCGCATGAAAGGGAGTGTAGGGAGAGTTTCTTTCCCCAGCCTTTCGTGAACATTATGACATTATTTGGTAAAGAAATAAGGCTTTTTTGCTGTCCGTCTGATAGGTCAGATGAATGGGATAGATAATAGCTCCTTGTTTCCTGCTCTTTGAATGACATTTCTCCATTGTCTTAAAGCCTCACTGGAGTGAACTTAACACAGTAGGCTTTGTTGAAACAAAGGCACTTGTGCCCTGTGTCACCAAGTGAACTACAGTGGAAATGCAAGCCTTTGGAGTGGAGCCACTGAACTAAATATTACAATCTCATCATCAGCTTTTCACAACCCTTCACTTTTCAGTACTGGATGAACAGTTCGTTCACAAGAACATCAATTTTTGTGCCTAGGTCATTTCACCAATTGCATCATGCAGGTGGGCTTCATATGCCTTCGGAGTAACCATGGCAACAGAGGGTAATTTAAATTAGCTGAAGGAAAAGGAATTCCTTCCTCTAAATCCCCCCCCCTCCCCTCACCCTCAAACAAATGAAGCCAGAAAGATACACATCAGGCCTGATCCTCGGGTGCAGTAAACCAACATAGCTCTATTGAGTGCAGTGAAGTTACACTGATTTACACCAGCTGCTGATCTGGCCCATAACGTGAGGGGTCAGTGGGTGACAAAAATAGGCCCAAGTAGGTGCATCTTTCTCCTGAATTCAAAGTTGTGACTGCTTGCATAAAAACATCTGTGTTCCATTGTGTGTGTGTGTGTGTGTGTGTGTGTGTGTGTACACAGACATTATCCAATTCTTCCTGTGCCATCAGACATTGTATATGTATGCTATCCTGAATAAAATCACCTCTGGTACCTGAGAGGGAGCTGTTGCTGCTGCTATTATAGCTGAGCTACGTAAAAGTGTGTGGTTTTGCTTTGAGAGGGTTCCGGTGCCAAATTTAGGCTGGATTATCAATTTAATTTTAGAAATACTGCATCACAGTTTTAATGCAATTCAGTAATCTCAATTATGAGTGCCATGTGATACACTTAGCTATTCTTTAATATCATAAAAATGTTATCTGTACACGAACACACAACATAAGTCAGGTAAGAGCTGTCATTGTGTTGTAATGACCAGAAATAAAT
>ML685792.1:13965737-14053858 GCA_007922175.1 Pelusios castaneus | reverse complement strand
AATCAATTAATCAATACGCTAACCCCCGGCGCAATGCTCCCAACTCACAACTTCAGATCTGAACTGTTGTACTATGTCTGTCCTTTTTTTCTTCCTCTTTTTTTTTTTTTTTTTTTGCAAACTGAAAATCTGGATGCTCTATTGTTAGGGCTGGAGGCTCTGAATGTTTCATTGAGAAGATTGCTCCATCCGTTAGCGTATTGATTAATTGATTAATTCTCCCAGACTCATGCCTACATGGATTTCAATTAAACATGGTCCTGGTGGTTCTAAATATAAACAATTCTTCTTTTGTTACTCTGTAAATTGCTCTCTACCACTATTCCTGCTTTAGAGTGGAACAGTGTAAAAGCTGCTTTTTTTTGTGGTTTGTTTAATCACTGCACTGTTATCTTTGATGAATAAGTTAGGGGATCGAACATGGAAGGAGTTTATAGCTCAACTAAAGAGTGATTCCCCCAAGCTGAGAATGCCAGTGAAGTGCAATGTATTGGGCAGAAATGCTGGTATAGATACATACTATAGAATACAGCATGAGAAACGTACAGGCTGATGGCATCCATAGCAGGGAAGTAAAAATGATTTGATCTGTGAAGCTATTAGAATTTTCCAATCAGATATATTGATAGGAATTAAAATTGGGCCAAGTTTTGAGATCGTTTTTAGATATTTTATAACAAGGATGTTGGCTAACATCTCAGATTCAGGGCCAGGGCTTTCAAAGACCAGTCTCTGAATGGTTTTTATGTGTAGCACACAGAACCTTTGCAGACCAGGTAGAATGTGGATTTAGATGCCTAACTTTAGGAGCCCAAGCCTGTAACTTTATAGAATTTGGCATTTTCCACTCTTTGTAGAAATTCAAGTATTTTATAAATGCTACCATAGCTTATGTTCTCAAATTGTAATAATTTACTACAATGGGATTCAAAGTCTATACACCGACTGAAACCTCCAGCTCATCAAGCTCTCTGTCCATTGCTACTCACTACAAATAATGTTTTTGTCATGGACAGCATCGCACTTACTAATGTACACAGCTCAGCACTGCAGTATATTTCTGAGAATCTTAACTTTTCTCATGCCTTTATGCTACAAAATGAAGCATACAAGTCTACATATATAGGAATAATTTTCACGTGACACTGAAATACAGCCACCTCTATGCCTTTCTTGGACTAGCAGTAAGAGAAGTTATAATCTGACTGAATTGTCATTTTTGTTCCTTTCTTTTGAATCAGATCAACCCACGTACTCAATGCATGAGTACTGTCTCCTTTCCAAAGCTCATCCCTTGCAGGTTTCTCTGTATTTCCCTCAGTGCCTTCATCAACACCAGATTAAGGTGCCTGGGGCCCCCAAGCTGTCCACTTATAGGGGGGCCCCCAGGCAACAGATGACCAGCCACAGGGGGTCCAACTGGTGCTGGGGGGGTGGGGGGGCTGCAGATCCCGCCAAGCTGTGAGGCCAGGGTGGGCCAGTGCTCAGCATGCCGGGGGGGGGGGGGGAAGGAAGAGGAGTGGCCAGCATTGGGGGGCTGGGGCCCTCAGGCCAGAGAAGCCGGGGCCTGTGGTGCCCCTGCCCAATCTCCAGGCTGGTTCTTCTGCTCCACCAGGTCGCAGAGGACCTGCTAGGTTCCTGGGGCAGATAGGCCAGTTGGCAGCACAGTGCTTCAGAAGCAGGGACTCCCTCCCCTCTGCGAGCTGTGTTGGGGCAGAGGCTGGCATAGGGATGGGCAACAATCAGCAGGGAAAGGGGAGAGGGATGGGATGGGGCAGAGCGGCTGGCATTGCAATGTGCGGACAATGGCAGCAGAGCTCCACATGAAGGTGTGGCAGGAAGACCAAGGAGGGAGACCCAAGCCAGCAGCAGGCAGGGAGGTACCATCAGCACTCAGGGCTGGATTTTTGCAGGGCTGTGGGGCGTCCCTTTAGCCAACGGCCCGGGGCTGAAGTCCCTAGAGCCCCTGCGTTAATATGGCCCTGACTCTCATCATACTTTTTATCCTTCCTCACTCACCACATCCCCATTTTTTAGATATAACCACATGTTCCCTTCCTGCTATCACTGCAGCTTTCAGCCAGTTCCACTATAATGATCGATAGCCTCTGTGCATAAGTATGCTGAACTGGCATGTTCAAGACACAGGGAGTGCTGAAGAGACTAATTCTCCTTGGCCTCTGTAGACTAAGAAAGAAGTAGAGGCTGGCATTCATGATAGTGGCATCTCTTAGATGTCCACAGTGCATTTATATGGTATAAACACAGATAATTTTGCTTTGGTTTTGATTTTTTTTTGACTAACCATCAAAATAATCTAGATTCACTGGTGTAAATTCTACTACATATGGACTCAAACCAAAACCCCAAATCTGAACATAAATAAAACCTACAATTGCTATTAGAGGGTTTGATCCAAATCACACTGAAGACAATAGAAAGACTCCTCTTGACTTGACTAGGCTTTGGATTCGGCTAAAAGTGCTGTACATAAGAATGCTATATAATACAATAAAAAAGCCTTCTGAGGTAATGTCTGGACTCTCCTATTAATTATCACAGCATGGACTATTGTGACAACAGAGAAGATTGGGGTTTCTCTTGGGAGGAGCAGAGAAGAGCCTTTCTTCCACCCCTTTTCCTAAGGGGATATCCAAGACACACCACAGATTGAAGGGTAGGAAATATGTGACTACATCTTTGACTTTTGATTCTTTCATGAAACTCTCCTACTGGGAGTCCAGTCCATTTCCCACTTCTTTTGAAAGCCTGGCATAAAGCTCTGACCAATCATATTCTGATCACTCTTCTCCCATCCACAGGATCTTCTCTTTTTGTGGAACCAAATATGAAGATGTGTTTGAAGGGGAATGTGTTTGTACAACAGACAGCATCTTGCATATATCACGCATGGCTCAGTAGGAAAATATAAACACACATTTACATTTCCTGCACCTGATTTTATGACAGTGATTTATGACCCTGTTCACATTTGTCCAGTATCTGGGGAGTGATATCAAGCCATCTGCTTTTGGCCCTCTGAGGATGTATAAACCCTGATGGTAAGTTGCTAATATGTCACTGCACCTTTTGTGCAAGAAGTCTTATTGCATATCTTGGCTCCCTTCTCTTTTGCCTGGAATATAGTGTGTATAGTATAGATGTGCGGGGTGCACATATGTTTTTCATGTGGTCAGGAGTACGGTAAATAATCTGACTTTGGCTGTCTGAGGGTGCTTTAAGCCTTTCCTGGTATATTTTGTAGGCTAAATTTGATAAAGAGGAGGCAAAGGCGTGCAAGGAGGAAGGCTGGTATATTTTAGAAACCTATCAACTGATTTGTTTTCCCTGGCAGAGGTGTTCCTTTTCCCCAGACCAATTTTCAAGGAATATTGAGTGCATTTTGTGCAAATTCAGCTTATTCTCCACTTTGTGAAGTCATTGAGAAGATTGTGATGTCAATTAGTTGCAATCTAAAATGATTATGGACTACACTTTAACTTTAGGCACAGACCTGTGCAAGGGATGTTATACAAGCTGCACTGCAGCAGGTGTAGTTATGAAAGGACTTTTGATTCAGACACACACACTTCTGAGTCACAGTTCTTCCCCTTCTTTCTGTTTGCTTCAAGGGGCTAGTAATTAACCACTGGTTTACACCAACGTGAAAGCCCTGATCCTGTTCAAATTTAACCCGTCATTCATTTTGAATGCATCTTCTGCAGTGCATAAAGTTAAACGTGTGCGTATGTTTTTGCAGGTCATCATTACCTCCAGGCAGACCTATCTGCTGGCAAGTAGGGGAGCAAAGTCAAGTCTATGTCCATTCCCTGCCTAGCAGAGCTAATGCAAAGAGCTGCAGAAAGGAAGCCATTTGCAGTATGCTACTAGAAGAAGTTTAATTGGTCCTACAACGCACAGAAACTAAGCTATATATTCTTGAGTGCCATCTACTGGTACCTATTTACATTATACAGATATTTCTTTTAACAGACCATTCCTGCTCACCTGTTCTCAGAAGAGAGTAAGCAGGCAAGTAATCCAGCTTACTCTACGGTTTTGATAGTCTGTGGTGTGGTATATAGGGCAGGAGGTTCTTACCGAGGTCTTACTCCCCGAGGTTGCAAATCAAGTTTCTGTTATAATTCCCCATTTCCATATAGTGAAAAAATTTTCAAACGTTTGACCTGGCATGAACTTTCCCATGCTTGAGCTGTGCCAAAGAAGGAATCAGTTTGGGAAATGTGAGCAATGTCCCTTCAGCCAATGTTTAGTTGTTACAGAAAAATTGTAATCTATTTCTGTGCAGCTTTTGCATGAGGTTTCTGCTGTTTTCTGGCTGATCAGTGAGAATGCTCTCATTGCCACACACTCCACCAACTTCTGTCATTGCTAGCGCTGGTACTGATTTGGTTTAGGCAGTCTCTACTCTCTTCTTGGAGCTTGTCGCAAAGGGAGGCACCAGTTGTGAAAACAGGGACAATTGGAAATAAGAGTCAGGAAAACAGAGAGGGGACAGACAAAAACAATAAAAAAAATAAGGGGGGCAACTGGTAGGGAATCCTGGCTTTATTTTTGTTAATGTGAATAATGTTCATGTAATTTAAAATCTTTTGTTATTCACAATGTACAAAGAGTTTACAGGAACTGCAGTAAGACCACAGCCAGGATAGTAGTAGTATTTATGAAGGTTTGCTGTATGCTTCAAAGCCTTTCCCTGCATCTCTGTGCTGGCTTCAGCATCACACACACACTGACCATAATCCCTTTTTTGTGATGTTGCCAACCATTCCACCCCACCAATAGACACTGATGTCATAACTAGAAGATTATGACCTCTTAGCAGAACCAGCAGGAAAGAAAAGGCTGGATTTGTGGGGGGAGTAAGAGAGGAGGAGAAAATTCTTCATTAAAGCATAAGCTTTTACATAAAGTTTGCTGCCATTTTGTGGAGGAGACGGTGACAAACTCCAATAACAGGAGCACACAGAATTGGCTTGCTGATCCTTTTTTTTTGTCATGTAATTTCCATTTGTATTCATTGATTTTTTTTTTTTCTCCAAAGCAAGGCCATCCCTGCAGGCTTCTTTCTGTGTTACAGCAGGTTCTCTGCTGGGAATCCATATGGAATACCTTGCTTTGTTTGCACAATATATAACCAAATTCCCTTTATTAAGGCCAATGGGTGGTGAGTCTGTCTGTCAACTGCAATTAGCAACAGCACATTTTGTGAATGGAGGGGCATTTGGGGGGTGGAGGGGAAAGTCAATAAGTTAGTTGGTGTAGACCAGGGGTCGGCAACCGCTGCTGGCGGGCGCCGGGGCCATGAACCAGAGGCCACCCGCCAGCAGTGGCGGCTCCGGCCGAGCCGAGCCGAGCCGACCCACCCTCTTGCTGGCCATGGCCGGGGCTGGCTCTGCCCTGCCGGCAGCGGTGCGGCTCTGGGCGGGATGGGGTGATGTGACCCGATCTGCTCCCCTCTCCTCCTGCCATCCAGCACAGGGGCGGGGCCAGCAGGGACCCTCAGCTGCGTGCCGCAGCTGCTGGCTACGCGGTTTGCGGGGTCAGTGGAGGAGCCTGAGCGGCTCTGTGTGCTGCTCAGGCTCAGCCCGCGTGCCAGCTGTGGCACATGTGCCGGGGGTTGCCGACCCCTGGTGTAGACTGTGTATTTCAAATAAAGTGGACATCTAAACATTCAGACTGATAACCCATGTGGTAAAATCAACTGAAGAGATGAGGCATAATATTCATGTATATAACCATGTTATTTCATGGAACTTGCGATTATGGTTATGAAATAGACATGAATCATAGAATCATAGAATCATAGAATCATAGGGTTGGAAGGGACCTCACGAGGTCATCTAGTCCAACCCCCTGCTAAAAAGCAGGACCACTCCCCCTAAATTATCCCAGCCAGAGTTTTGTCTAACCGAGCCTTAAAAATCTCCAAAGATGAAGATTCTACCACCTCCCTAGATAGCCCATTCCAATGCTTCACCACCCTCCTAGTGAGAAAGTTTTTCCTAATATCCAACCTTGACCTCCCCAGCTGTAATTTGAAACCATTGCTCCTTGTTCTGTCCTCTGTTACCCTCGAGAACAGCCTAGCTCCCTCCTCTTTGGAGCAACCCTTCAAGTAGTTGAAGGTTGCTATCAAATCTCCCCTCAGTCTTCTCTTCTGTAGACTAAATAAGCCTAGTTCCTTCAGTCTCTCCTCATAAGTCATGTGCCCCAGCCCCCTAATCATTTTTGTTGCCCTCCGCTGGACTCTTTCTAATTTGTCCACATCCTTTCTGTAGTGGGGAGCCCAAAACTGGACACAGTACTCCAGATGCGGCCTGACCAGTGTCGAATAGAGGGGAATTATCACATCCCTCGATCTGCTGGCAATACTCCTACTGATGCAGCCTAATATGCCATTGGCCTTTTTGGCAACAAGGGCACACTGTTGGCTCATATTCATCTTCCCGTCCACCATAACTCCCAGGTCCTTTTCTACAGCACTGCTACTTAGCTGATCGGTCCCCAGCCTGTAGCAGTGCATGGGATTTTTCCATCCTAAGTGCAGGACTTTGCACTTGTCTTTGTTGAACCTCATGAGGTTTCTTTCGGCCCAGTGTTCCAATTTGTCCAAGTCTCTCTGGATCCTGTCCCTGCCCTCCAGAGTATCTACCATTCCCCCTAACTTGGTGTCATCCGCAAACTTACTAAGCACGCAGTCTATTCCATCATCAAGATCATTAATGAAGATGTTGAATAGAACCGGCCCCAGGACCAATCCCTGGGGCACTCCACTCGTTACCGGTTGCCAACCAGACATCGAGCCATTGATTCCTACCCGCTGAGCCCGTTGATCTAACCAGTTTTCGATCCACCTTACGGTCCACTCATCCAACCCATACTTCCTTAACTTGCCAACGAGAATGCTGTGGGAAACCGTATCAAAAGCCTTGCTAAAGTCAAGGTATATCACGTCAATGGCTCTTCCCGCATCCACAAATCCAGTCATCTCATCATAGAAGGAAATCAGGTTGGTCAGGCACGATTTGCCCTTGGTGAATCCATGTTGACTGTTCCTGATCACTCTATTGTCCTCCAAGTGTTTCAGGATGGATTCCTTGAGGACCTGCTCCATGATTTTCCCAGGGATTGAGGTGAGGCTGACCGGTCTGTAGTTCCCCGGATCCTCCTTTTTCCCTTTCTTAAAGATAGGTACATGTTTTTCATATGTTGTGCAGCAGCACACAGGAGCAGTCAGCAGGGCTGTGAACAGGGGAGTTTGAATGAGCCTTAAGGGCTGTGGAGGAGTCCTGGGGGAGTTGTAGTTCTTGTTTGTTTGCTTGTTGTTTGTGTTCTTTTTGCCTTGTTCAGTTTGCAGGAGCTGAGTGGTGGAGAGAGATCAGCTGACCCCAGTTAGGGGTGGGGCTTCCCTGCTGAGGGAGCTATAAAGGCAGCCACTCCAGCAGGCAGCGGCACACAGGGGCAGTCAACAGGGCTGTGAACAATGGAGTTTGAGTGGGAGTGTGGGATTCTTGTATTGTTTTGCTTGTGGTGTTGGGTTTATTTTGTGCAGACCGGGAATAGGGGAAGAAGCACTATGGCAGATACAGAGGCAGCAGTGGTAGACACTCAAGCAAGGGAAGAAATAGCAAAGATGACAGGATGTGGAAGCTGCAGGATGTACTTGATCTTGGAGGGATTGCCTCCAAGGACCTTTATATGCATGAAGTGCCACCTCATAGGGTTGATGGAGGAGAAAGTTCGGGGGTTAGAGATGCAGGTGGAAACTCTCATTGGCTATGTCTACACTTACAAAAGCTAGTTTGAATTAGTTAATTCGAACTAACTAATTAGAACTAATTTTAGTTAGTTTGAATTAACTTAATTCGAACTAGCATTCTAGTGGGGTCATGCTAGTTTGAATTAACTTAATTCGAACTAGCATTCTAGTGGGGCCATGCTAGTTTGAATTAACTTAATTCGAACTAGCATGGCCCCACTAGAATGCTAGTTCAAACTAGCCATGTCCATGCAGGGCACTTGCTTAGTTCGAAATAGTCAGTTGCATGAAGGTCAATCTGCCAATTAGTTCGAACTAAGCAGTTAGTTCAAACTAATATGGCCACATTGACTTAATTCGAACTAACTATTTCGAATTAAGGATTATTTCGAACTAAGCAATCGAATTTGTTAGTTCGAATTAAGGAAGCCCTTAATTCGAATTAATGAGATCCTAGTGTGGCCAAGGCTTAAGTTGGTTCGAATTAAGCTTCCTTATTTTGAACTAACTTGAAAGTGTAGACATAGCCATTGAGTTTAGAAGGGGTTTTGAACAACTGATGGAGCAGACAGGTGAGGAGGTTTTAAGAGAAATGCCAGACCTGCAGATGGAAGCAGGACCATCAGACTGTGAGGGCAGAATACCAGGAGATGAAAGTGGCCGGTGGAAGCATGTGACTGTGAGAAGTCGGCAGAGGAAAAGATGGGCTAGCGAAGGAGAAATAGAGCTCAGAAACAGGTTTGCTGGGTTAGCAAATAAAGGAGCACAGCATATGGTGACTGATAGTGGGAGTGCAAGGAAAAAGAGAAGAGCAGCTAGTCCTATCCAAAGAGGGGATGAGCCAATGGAGATTCCTCCCAGTAAGAGCCCTTGAAGGACTCTGGAGTGGGTGCAAACAATTGCAGAGAAAAGCTGTAGGACTGAGGACTTGCGACCAGAAGGAAGTGGGGATAGGCTAGAGAACCGCACTGTTGCCAGGAAAAGGCAAGTCTTTGTGATTGGGGACTCCCTGTTGAGAAGGACAGACAGGCCTATAGCCAGAGCTGATCCCTAGAACAGAAGGGTATGATGCTTGCTGGATGCAAATATATGGGATGTCGATCTGAGGCTGAAGAGGATCTTAACAGGAGCCGGAAAGAATCCTCTGATTGTTCTTCCTGTGGGTACAAATGACGTAGGTAGATTCTCACTGGAATGTATCAAAGGTGACTGTGCCAGGCTGTGGAGGACTCTCAAGGAAATAGAAGCTCAGGTGATCTTTAGTGGGATTCTGCCTGTCCCTAGAGGAGGACAACAGAGGTGTGAGAAGATCCTTATGATAAACAGATGGCTCAGGCAGTGGTGCTATAAGGAGGGCTTTGGCATGTGTGATCACTGGGAGGCATTCATGGACAGAAGACTATTCTCTTGGGTTGGACTGCACCTGAGTAGGAAGGGAAACAGACTTCTAGGAGGGAGATTAGCACAACTGATCATGAGAGCTTTAAACGAGGGAGTCGGGGGAGATGGTTGGGAGATGCCCGAATAATCTCTACGCCTTATATTAGTATTGAGAAGAAGGAAAATGAAATAAGAAAGGACACAGAAACAGGGAGCAGCATGGAGGTTAGGAAGAGGGGTAGTGTAAATGCCAGACTAGCGAGAGATATTGTCTATAGAATGACTGTGCCGAATCAGACAAAGAATGTGAGTGAGGCCAAGCAGCAAAAACTAAAATGGTAATATACTAATGCGAGAAGCCTGGGTAACAAAATGGAGGAACTGGAGCTACTGGTAGAGGAAGTGAGACCAGATATTATAGGGATAACTGAAACATGGTGGAATAGTAGTCTTGACTGGTGTACCGGTATTGAAGGCTATGTGCTCTTTAGGAAAGACAGATATAAAGGCAAAGGTGGGGGAGTGGCATTGTATATCAATGAGGAGGGAGACTGTAGGGAAATTGAAAGTGATAGAATTAACAAGACAATCAATCTGGGTAAAAATCACATTGGGGAAAAACACTACTAGAGTTTCTCCTGGAATAGTGCTTGGGGTGTGTTACAGACCACCCGGATCTGATTTAGACATGGATAGGGACCTCTTTTAAGGCCTTTAAGGAAGTTAATACTACTGGGAACTGTGAGATTATGGGAGACTTTAGCTTCCTAGATGTAGACTGGAGGACGTGTGCTAGTAGTAATGAGGGTCCAGATTTTCCTGGATGTGACAGCTGATGAATTCCTTCTCCAAATGGTTACCAAACCAACAAGAGGGGATGCCATCTTAGATTTAGTACTGGTGAGTAGCAAGGACCTCATAGAGGAACTGGTTGTAGGGGACAACTTAGGTTCAAGTGACCATGAGCTAATTCAGTTCAAACTAATTGGAAGGATAAACAAAAATAAATCTATGATCAGGATCTTTGACTTTAAAAAGGCTAACTTTCAAAAATTAAGGGAATTAGTTGGGGAAGTGGACTGGACAGAAAAATTCAGGAATGTAAAGGTAGAAGAGGCTTGGAATCACTTAAAATCAAAGTTTCAAGAACTATCTGAAGCCTATGTTCTGAGGAAGGGGAAAAAATTGATAGGCAAGAGCTGTAAGCCAAGCTGGATGTATAAGCATATCAGGAAGGCAATTAGGAGGAAGCACAGAGCCTACAAGGAGTGGAAAAGGGGAGGGATCAGCAAGGAAAGCTACCTTTTGGAGGTCAGAACATGTAGAGATACAGTAAGAAAGGCAAAAAGTCAAGCTGAGCTGGACCTTGCGAAGGGAATTAAAACCAATAGTAAAAGGTTCTTTGGCCATATAAATAGGAAGAAAACAAAGAAAGAAGAAGTGGGACCGTTAAAAACTGAGGATGGGTTGGAGGTCAAGGATAATATAGACATGGCTGAATGTCTAAATAAGTACTTTGCATCTGTTTTTAATGAGTGAAGATGAGCTGGGGGATAGAGGTAGGGTAGCTAAAGGGGAACGAGGTCATGAAAGTGGAAATTACCATACCTGAGGTAGAAGCCAAACTTGAGCTGCTGGATAAGACTAAATCTTGGGGCCCAAACAATCTCCATCCAAGGATATTACAGGAACTGGCTCATGAAATTGCCAGCCCATTAGCAAAGATTTTTAATGAATCTGTAAACTCGGGGGTTGTACCGTATGACTGGAGAATCACTAATATAGTTCCTATTCTCAAGAAAGGGAATAAAAATGATCCGGGTAACTACAGGCCTGTTAGTTTGACCTTGGTAGTATGCAAGGTCTTGGAGAAAATTTTGAAGGAGAAAATACTTAAGGCTATAGAGGATAACAGTAACTGTGATAAAATACAACATGGCTTTACAAAAGGTAGATCATGCTGGACCAACTTGATCTCCTTTTTTGAAAGGATAACAGATTTTTTAGATAAAGGGACTGTGGAGGACCTAATTTACTTAGATTTCAGCAAGGCATTTGATACAGTTCCACATAGGGAGTTATTAGTTAAGTTACAGAAGATGGGGATTAATATGAATATAGTAAGGTGGATAAGTAACTAGTTAAAAGGGAGGCTACAGCGGGTCATACTGAAGGGTGAACTGTCAAACTGGAGGGAGGTTACCAGTGGAGTCCCTCAGGGATCGGTCTTGGGAGCAATCTTATTTAACCTTTTTGTTACTGATCTTGGCATAAAAAGCGGGAATGTGCTAATAAAGTTTGCGGATGACATCAAGTTGCCAATATAGAGAAGGATCGGGATACCATACAGAAAGATCTGGATGACCTTGTAAACTGGAGAATCAGGAATAGGATGAAATTTAATAATGGGAAGTGCAAGGTCATGCATTTAGGGACAAATAACAAGCATTTTTCCTATAAGTTGGGGATGCATCAGTTGGAATGGACTGAGGAGGAGAAGCATCTGGGAGTACTGGTTGATCATAGGATGACTATGTGCCGCCAATGTGATGTGGCCGTGCAAAAAGCTAATGCGGTTCTAGGATGTATCCGGAGAGGTATTTCAAGTAGAGACAGGGAGGTGTTAGTACCGCTGTACAAGGCACTGGTGCAATCCCATCTGGAAAATTGCGTGCAGTTCTGGTCCCCCATGTTTAAAAAGGATGAATTCAAATTGGAACAGGTGTAGAGAAGGGCTGCAAGGATGGTCTGTGGAGTGGAAAACCTACCTTATGAGAGGAGACTCAAGAAGCTTGGCTTGTTTAGCCTAACCAAAAGAAGTTTGGGGGGGGATATGATTGCTCTCTATAAATACATCAGAGGCATTAATATCAGGAAAGAAGAGGAATTATTTGAGTACAGCACCAATGTGGAAACCAGAACAAATGGTTATAAACTGTCCATCAAGAAATTTAGGCTTGAAATTAGATGAAGATTTCTAACCGTTAGAGGAGTGAAGTTCTGGAATAGTCTTCCAAAGGGAGTTGTGGGGGCAAAAACCATAACTGCTTTCAAAACTGAGCTTGATACATTTATGGAGGGGATGGTATGATCAGATAGCCTATTTTGGAAATTGATTGATCTTTGGCTACAGGAGGTGGATATACAAGTGGCCTCAGAAGGGAGGGTACATGGGGTGGGTTCTAGTTATTACAGAGAAGTGTTTCTTGGGTAACTGGCTCTTGAGACTTGCCCATGTGCTCAGGGTTTAACTGATCGCCATATTTGGGGTCGGGAAGGAATTTTACCCCATGGCAGATTTGCTTGGGCTCTGGGGGTTTTTCGCCTTCCTCTGGAGCATAGGGCATAGCTCACCTACCGGTGAATTCTCTGTATCTTAAAGTTCTTAAATCATGATTTAAGGAGGTAAATAACTCAGTCATAGGTTAGTGGCCTATTGCTGGAGTGGGTGGGTGAGGTTTTGAGGCCTGCATTTTGCAGGAGGTCAGACTAAATGATCGTACTGGTCCCTTTTGACCTTAGAGTCTGAGTCTATATACTGCTCCAAAATCCTCTTTTCTTTCAAGTCCAGTAATTTAAATTAATCAATATTTCCTGAAATATCCCAGGTCAGAAAAGACATATTGCATGTGTTCTTCTGTTGTAATGATTTCTGAACTCACTGCACCAGTGAAGTTCTGCTGTAAAACTGAAATAATTCCATTGAGTAAATCTATATGTATAGCAGTGTGATTAGAAGAATCTGGCCATGAGTGGGATTTTCAAAAGCTCTTAAGGGAGGTAGGTGCCCAACTCCTACTGAAAGTGGGGTGCTTAATTTCCTTTGGCTCCTTTTAAAAATTGCACTTCTTGTCAATACTGAAAATTCCAGAAGGAAACAAAGACACACCTTGAACCCTGCAGTAAGATGCTTTGGACGTTAAAATTTTAGAGGGAAAAATATTGAGTTAAATTTTTTCCTGGTATGAATTTAGCAGAACTTCTTTGGCTTCAGTGGCGAGGCACCACTAGCTGCACTAACAGAGAATCTGGCCCAGTAAATGTAGTTTATAAACTCAGACTGTGCCTCCTAAAATGAGACTCTTAGGGAGCATAATGAAGGGATGGGAGAAAGCAGAAGAATAAAGGGTATATTTTTATTTTTCAGATGGTAGAATTGCCTCCCACTCCCTTGGCTTGAAAAATCTAAATTAAAAAAATAAACATTTAAGATGACAGGTGCACAGAAATGCAATTAAAAACAATTTTTGAAAAAGTGCTTGAAAATCTTTCCAGTGCAGAACGTGAAGTCACACACAATAGCATCCAATTTCTGTGTCTCAGTAGAAGGTTCTGTCAAGAATGAATGATCTTATGGCCAAAGTATAGGAATGAGAATCATAAGATCTCAGCTCTGTTTTCTGCTCTGCCACAAACAGCTTTTGTGATCCCCTTCAAGACACTTATCTTCCCTGTGCTTTGTTTTCTCTGCCTTTACTATGGGAGCCATAAAACTGACCTCACATAGCTGTTTTGAGGATTAATGGACCAGATTCTCAAACACAGTCAGAGGGATGTGCCAGGAGGGTGCCTCTTAAAGCTCCCGGATTCTATGGCCAGTTCTACGCTGTCTGTAGCTCCAGGGTCGCTTACAGCAGGAGTTACAGGAATCAATATACCATCTTCCCCAACTACCTCTCCACACATTAGGGTCTACCAGTGCCAAGAGGAGCTAGCTACTTTCCACTACCTTTGCACTACAGGATGGGGCCAGGAAATCAAGTCCATAATGTTTGTCAAGGTTTGAGATCCTTTGATGGAAGGTGGAATACAGGAGCAAAGTACAAAGGATGGGAAGTTGAAATAACTGAGTGGTTGCATTTCCTTAATGTTTTGATGCTAAGTTGGGTGGCATGGTTGCATCATCCTGCATTCCTTTCTGTATGGTGTTGGCTTGGGGACTAATACTGAATTATTGTTCATTGAACTTGCACCTACGACCAGTGGGAATCCAGTGTTACTTCTCAGTCTCTTCTGGTACTGAAGTCCAGGGTGAGTCTACACAGCCACGGTTCAGACTTTACAACATTATAAATAAATTCATATTCTCAGGTTCCTCAAATCATACCATATCTGTGAGGTGTTCCCTAGTGGGAGATGCGTTAGCAAGATAAAGTGTTCAGTGGATAGAGAACCGGACTGGGATTCAGAAGGCTTGTGTTCTATTTCCCAGATCCGCCACTGAGGTGCTGGAAGACCTGGCGCAAGTCACTCCAACTCCCTGTGCCTATTTCTCCTCCCATCTTTTGTCTGCCTTGTCTATTTAAGCTCTTTAGGGCAGGGACTGTCTCTTATATGTTTGTACAATGCCTAGCACAATGAGGCTCAATATCTGTTAGGACTGCAAGATGCTACTGTAATATAAATAATAATAAAATATGAGATGTATAACACTTCCAGCATGTCTAAACTACCTCTCATCTCTTCTTCTAATCCTTGATGGCCAATTTGCAATACAGCATTTCTCCAATACCTCCCTTGGCAGTATTTCCCTGTGAAATTCAGTGAGTCAGATCTGCACAACTACAATACTGATATCTGAAAACTAGGAATGGTCCCACATTAAATACCAGAGCTAAACACTACTTTGCTTTGGGAAGTTTGGCTATGGATCTCATCACCTGGTGACTCAGGCACATCTTTCTGTGTGTGATGAAACCCAAAGCAGACTGGCTGTTCCCTCAGTTCGTGACAGCTCAAGAGACTGATACCGAATCTTTAGTGGATCTAGGTTTATGTGTTATCATTATGGAGTGTACCTGTCTTCACAGTAACTGATAGCACCTTCCTCAAAGGTATCCAGAGCCAAAACCAGAAAAAGCAGTAGTAAAGCAGCTTTCTCTCAAGTCTCCTGTAGTCCATAGCAAATGTGATACAGCACTTGTAGCCCAGATTCACCACAATACATTGAAACCAATTACCTGTTCTGAACCATTTCCACTTATTCTTGACAGCATAGATAGATTCATAACCAATCATTTTCTACATACCCATTGTTAGTAGCTGTCATTTTTTATTACGTGGCAGGTGGTACATCAAGTACGTCTCTGGCTGCTAGCGAAAGTAACCTCTGGCCTCACATGATAAACAAAGAAGCAAAATGATCGGCCAAAGGCTACACAATGTAAAATGCACATGCAGCTGGCCTAAAAGGAAAGACGACTCTTATTATTTGAATTAAGATTTTTCAAATCCTTTTCTAGCATCTTTAAACTGAATGACTTGTTTCTTTAATTATAATTTTGCTTTAACCACTATGGTGTTACCTCACTGTTTGCACTTCGTTCAGCTTGAACAAGGAAGCTAGGCTTGTCAGTTTCACTGTATGTTTCTAGTGAGTTTTCCTTGGTGGTTAGGCACCAGCACAATTTTGTTTTGTTTTGGATTCCAACATGCTGCATAGGAACTAATGCACTTGTTTTCCAAATGTCAGTGTGCTTTCATACACTGGAACCACACTCCTTGAGCTAACTTATGAAGTCACTGCTCTCTCATTCTAATCCTTCCTTAAGACCCACTTCTGCTGTGACACCTACAGGAAATAAGTCAACCAGACCTGGCTAGGTTAAGTGTCAATTGAGGATAGCAGCTAGCAAGATTTATAAAAGGAAAAAAAAAGAAAAAACGAAACCAAAAAGCCTTTACAATGATTATAGGGTCATCACGATCTGCACATAGATCAAATGATTATACAAGTTATCTTCATCACACTTCTCCTCCCCCTCCCCCATTTTCTTCCTGTTATTTGTTACACATGCGTGTTGAGTTTTGTTTTAAATTAGATTCTATGATCTTCAGGTTGTGTCTTCCTATGTGTCCAGCAAGTAGCGCAATTGGGCCTCTATGCTAATAGGGGCTTTTTAACATCATTGCATTAATAACAACATAGGACCCAAGTTTGGGATCTAACTGAAAACAAGTGTCTCTTTACATATGGCTGGAAATGTGGTTGAGTTTCAAGGGTTTTTCTCTCCTCTGTCCAACTTCCACTCCATATTTTGTTTCAACAGTAAAAACAGTAAGTCCAAAAGAGAGGAGTTATCTGGGGAAGATAATCATTGGCTTATTTCTTTTGAAAGCAGCTATAAGGCAGAAGGTTAAGCTGTAAGATTTTTAATTTGATATTTACTAAGAAACAATCCAGTTTTTCAACTCTGTATCAGATCTTAAATTGCCTGATGACCTATACCTTGTCTGTGCTTCAATTGTTCTGTTAAAATTTCCTGCTGTTGATATCACTGGAACAGCCCCACCAGAGGCAGCAATAGTGAGAACTTTAGTCTAGACCGGCTGCTGTGCTAACTAATCTTGCTCTGAAATAGAAGTCTACTGCAGATACAGCCCCAGAGACTGTTAGGTGTTTTACCAAAGGAAGGAAAGGTGTGTACTTTCTACTTCCCTCCTGATGGGTTACAAAAAGTCCCTCCAAACAAACAGGATAGAGTGGGCAATGTTGTTTGACTGTGAAATGCAAATGAAGTTGCATAGAGAGAATATATTGACTTGATGAGTTCCAAAGGGGTAGCAGTGTTAGTCTATTGCAGAAAAACAAGAGAGTCCTGTGGCACTTTTAAAGACTAACAGATTTATTTATGACATGAGCTTTCGTGGGAGAAAATCCCACTTTGTCAATATATTGACTTAAGGCTCCATGAAAGTGGAGTGTGATGTTCCCCTCCTGCAATCTGGACTGGTGTGCTGCTGTACCCTCCAATTCTTCACTCCAGGGCCCTAACTTCCTTTACTGTGTGACACTCCTCCCGGGTCAGCTCACACCCAGCCCCCAGCATGACCTCTCAGGCAGTGGAAGTGTGCTCTCACTAGCCACTCGTGGGATGGTTCCCAGCAAGCACCCCTAGCCCCCAGATGCAATTCCGGGAATGTCCATCTTGCAAGGCTCCATGCATGCCCACTGAATTCTAAACTGAGATCACTGTTACAGTTCATGTCTAGCTTACCCAGGTTTGGCTGTGATGATTGTTAACCAGTCTCTGCCTGTGGGCAGGGCTCAGTTCTTAGTGTTGCTTAGAAGATGGAACTGGATAGCATTCTTTGCCATAGAATCCAAGTGCGTCTTTTTCTTTCCAAAAACCCTTCCCTTCCACCCCCCTTGTGGTCAGGTGATTCTTCCTCTCTAGCCAAGGTACTTGATCTGCATTGTTCTTGTAGGCATACCTTCACTGCATGTGAGCACAGCTCTGTTTGTCTGCCTCCATTCAAGCTATGTGAGATGCATACTTCATATCTATACATATGTATGATATTGCGGGACACATGCTGCCATAACAGTAATGTAGAACATGCCATGAGCATTTCAAAAACACCTTACATGACATACTTGCATCAGACCTTATACAGTTACATTGTAAGAGTGAACAGGAAAGCTACACAGGTCACACTATACGGGTGGGAGGCATGCAGCATGTCACATGGAGGTAGGACTCTTCTGATTCTGGCTGCACCCAGTCAAACTAAAAATGATGGCTTTTGCTTATTTTGAATAGGTCAGGTAAGGAGCTCAATCAGTTATATGCTCATTTCCCTTCCAGTGCCCATCCTTCCCCCCATTCCTGGTTTACCTTAGTTTTTATAATGTATTTTAACTAATCATTTCTTTAATATTATTTTAAGAACCAATCCTAACACATTGTAGCAAAATCCTCTACACCAATCTTACCCCACAACCTCAGCTGAGTGCAACTAATTATAGGACAGACAGAAGCAATCAAGGACTCAGACAGAAGTTGTCAGAGCAGTAGGTACCAGGATGACCAAACAATACAGAATGTAGATTCTATCACCACAAGTGTTTGCAAACCAGACAGGATGCTATCACCTTTGTCTGGAGTGTGTGGACGTAACTCCACGCTTCCCAGCTTATGGCTGCCGCTGGTGCTTTTTGCCTTTGCTTAACCCAAGTACAAGGCCTCAGACTGTCAAGCAGTTTGTGGTTTTGATTCTTTGGTTTGCTACCACTCTAGCTAGCTAAGTGATACAAGCATACTTAAAAATTATGGCTTTACAAGCAGGCTTTATTGTCTGAACCTGTGATGATCTTCATTATTTTCCATTTCATTGTTCATGTTACATCTGTAGAGCTCTAGGGGCAGCACTGGAAACTCTCATTGCTCCTGTTCTGTAAATAAAAGGTGGGCTTGAGCCTTCAGCACTCTGAGATCCACTGGCATTTAATTGTTTTTTCCCTGCTCAACACCATTCTGAAATAAACCTGTTTTGACTTCCCCAAGCTGTGAGCAATGAACAGGTTAAAAAAGGAAACGAGCTAAAAGCTCTGTTTCCTGTGCCTGAAAATCCACTGATGCAGGGTGAAATTAAAGGCTATAAATAGCTCCTGTCCCTTCAGCTTCATCATGCAAGCTTTGGCAGTGTGCTAGGATTAGAAGAAGACAGAATGGATTTCTGTATGGCGTCAACAAGAGTCAAGGATTATGCCCACTGTGCACATTGTATTGTTCATTTCTCAGAGGCCCTTGCAGGAAAATTAAATCCCTTCTGATACTCCAGGTGCAGGGAGCAAAGGCGGCTTTGAGCAGGACACGTGCATTGCAAAGCAATTTTACACAGTGGCACTTAGCTTCCCATGGGGCCAGGGCATCCAGCCCTGGCTGCATTTTCATGCAGGCAGACAACACAGCATGGATCCTAGCAGCAGGGAGTTTGGAGTTTCCTTGCTTTGAACCTTAGCTGTTATCACCGAAGTTCATTTCTGCTGCACTGTTTAGAAGGGTGGGTGTTGCCACCATAAAAAAATAAATAAATCAATAATGAGGTGCTCCTTCAATGCTTGCCTTTCTAGTGACTAACATGGTCTCTCGTGACATAGGTTTTTACTGAATTAACAGTCAGTTTTACTGAGTTAACACCAGATAGAATTTCATGACAAGTATGAATCAACTGGAGACAGCACTCAGATACTGTTCTCAAAGGAACAGTATGACCTTACTTATTGTGTTTTAGATTGCAGGTGTTTTTGTAAAATGAATCCCACCTTTCTTTCTTCCCCCCACAGACAGTCTCTGTCTGCTTTATTTTTGTGTGGAGTAGTCCCAAGAGCGCTTTTTTAAAAAAAAAAATTGTAATTTTTTCTTTAACACTTGTGAATGTGAACAGAGGGGACAGGCTAGCAGGGAAAAAGCGTTGACCAACAGGTAGGTCACCTTTCTGGCTATTATCTTTGATAAGTATCCCTTTTTTGAGGTCCCAATCTTATGAGCTGCTTAGACCCTCCTGTGAGTGCCCCTAACTCCCATCTTGCAGGTTTGGGTCCTACACTGTGTAATTATTTAGCTGGTGCTGTTCGTCTTGCTGCATTACACACAGCTGCTTCACTGGAAACAAAGGAAACAGATTAGTAACTTCTGACTGTCATCTGAGTCACACTGCAATGTGGAAAGTAGCTGTCTCCACTGAAGGATTTGTGTGTCATTATGGCAGTGATGGATATTATTAGGAGATAAGAAGACAATGTATATATTTTATTTTTAAAGTTGCATCTGGTTCAAGCTTTTAGGCATATTTATGATAAGAAAAACACTGCCCCCACCACAATATGTCAAAAAACCAGTGCTAGCTAATGCATCAGGAAAACTTTGTCCCCATAGTCCTCAGGACACTCCCCATGTGTCCCCTCAGAAAAAGCCTGAATGAGGAGATAAATCTTGCAGTGTTCCCTGAAGGTCAACACACTCAGCCTTTGTTAGACCAAATAAAGCTATTCCTCAATGAGTTCTTGCAGCCACATTTAATATACACACACAAATAAGTAAGTAAGAGGCAGGGTGAGCTACTGGGAATGGTTAAGTCACAGGTCTGGAAGTCAGAAAATTATGAGTTCTATACTTCCTTACTGTATCACTGACCAGTGCCAGATTCTACCTCCCATACTCTCATTGAGCACTCTCTTACTCCTCAAGTAGTTTCACTGAGCTGGATCATGGCCCTAGCCTGTCTTTGCTACTGTTTCAGGCCAGTAGCAGATTACTACTCAATGGAGCTGATCCTGATGTAGAGTAGGGAGATGTTTTCTCATCAAGTCCACTGATCCCAAGCATCCGGCCAGTCACACTTCCATTCCTTCATGCAGCCCTTAAGAGAAAAGACCTAGTTGTTTGGGTATTCATAAGTTAACAGGAAGGAAGCTGTACTCTTATATATCTTATTGCTTCTCCCTATGGGAGAGGATCCCTTATTCTGAGCATCCATGGGTTTTGCAGAAATGAAATTCACTCATTTTAGACCTTTGGGGGTCTCTAGCATCAAGACTTCCTCCATAAGACAAAGGATGGGAATGGCAGTGAGCTAGAAATGTTTTTGACTAGCAGACTAAGGACGCAGTCCTTCAGCTTCCAGGCACCCTAAATTCAGCTGGCCTAAGCCTTCTTTGTTGTGGACCTCTTAGGAATTGCAAGGAAATGGCTCTTTTTCAGCAGAACTTTAGATCATTTAAAACAATCGAACCCAAACCAACCAAGACCCCCTCCCACCCACAACTACAGAAGTTGACACACAACTTTTATTGAGATGAAGCTAAGATTTAAGGTACATATCAATAATTAAAGAATAAAACAAATTTATTGAACCACAAGGAGAGAGGTTTTAAATGGGTACAAGTATAAGGCATTGTAGTCAGGCGGCCAGCCCTCCCTGGCTGGGGCCTGACCCGTCCCTCCGTCCCTGGAAGGAAACCAAACTGTCTCTGGCCCTCAGGCAGGGCAAGTAGGGAAACAAACTGTCCTTGGCCCCTCGGGCGGGGCAGTTAAGTTTCTAGTGCAGGCTGAGGCGACTCCACGCCTGTTAAGGCTTCTGGGACGGTACCAGAAGGGGGGAGACAGGGGGACGCAGGCCCACCCAACTCCACTGCGTCCCAGCCCAGGGCCCTAACCGTGGCAGAGCAGTCTACCACGGGCCCGGCGGAACCCTTATCAGGGTTCACGGGATCGGGCTCAGGAATCGCCGAGTCATCATAGGCCCCTAGGCCCCCTGGGCCACTTCCTGCCCCCAACCCTGCGGGTACCTGTTCTGAGCCTCCAGCGTTCTCCTCGGGGTAGTCGCCCAGGGGGAGGTCACAGAATCCGCCCAGGTCTTCCACGAGGGGCGTCCTCACTGGCCAGGGGGAGCTCCTCCAGGTCCTGGCCCGGTGACGGGAGGGGGTCATCCGGCACGGTCGCAAGCGATGGGGGAAGCGGCAGGTCCAGGTACTCCTCAGGTTTCAGGTTCCTGGGCGGCTGGTCTCCACAGGTGGTTCCCCCAGGGTCCAGTTGCCCGTCAGGGCCCCAGGCCGCCGGCAGGTCCTCGGCCGGGTAGTAATCAGGCGGGTGCTGGGGAGGGAGCAGAGAAACACCCTTCCCCTTCAGCTGCCTCCCTCCCTCTGAGCGTCCAGGCGTGGCCCTTATAGTTCCTGTCCCGCCCACCTGCTTCCGGCCTGACGGACAGGGTGCCTCCAGCTCCGCCCACTTAGGTGTAACAGGGCCCAGGCTGTCCATCTCCGAGGGGGGCCATACTCCCTCACTACAGGCATTAAAGTCACAAATGGTTACAAGAAAAATAAAGATAAAACATTTTATCTTATCTTCAAAGTGTCTGACGAAGCGGGATTTTCTCCCACGGAAGCTCATGCGATAAATAAATTTGTTAGTCATTAAAGGTGCCACAGGACTCCTTGTTTGTTTTGCTGAACTAGACTAACATGGCTCCCCCTTTGGAACTTTATCTTACAGTAACACTTTCTATCACTAGTCTTGGTTCAAGGTGAAATTCTTACCACAGGTTCCTAGTAACATTGCTACCAAGTTTCAGGTCATTGGCTGTTTCTTTTGTCTTCAGTGGAAAAGAGACTTGGAGAGGAAGAGAAACAACAGAGTCCTGTGGCACTTTTAAAGACTAACAGATTTATTCATCGCATGAGCTTTCATGGCAGAAAATCTCACTTTGTCAGAGAACTTGAAGTGTTTTTACCCCCACTTGTGTAGTTCAGTCACCCTTTGAAATACATTTGCCTGAGGGTTATCCCTAGTTAAAGTTCATTTAAACAGTAAAGTAGACAACATGGTATTTGGTGGTGAAAGAGGTTCCATGCTATCTTTTTGTATCTCTGATGAAATGCAGATTTTCCTTGTCTCCTATCTTCCTTGTCTTGCTGTCTGAGGACCCTGTTTGCTACTTATATGTAAATTGAGGTGAACACACATCCCTTTGTTTAAGATAGGACTGTTTGACCAATTATCCCTAATAGGGGCAACACAGGTTTGAACAAGTGCCACCAAAATCATTCAGGGAGAAATCATAACTTTACATATAATATTACTGTATACATTTCATTATGATATTATCGACTAGTGAGTTATTAATTTTCAAATGATACTTTACAAGGCATATTTTGTACAAAGATTTTCTCTAGCATGTATAGGGTGTGCCTGTGGGGTGCACTCTGTCACAACTATACACCATGATACCACATGGAAGACAATTATCCAAGTGTTATTAGACACAGAACTAGTAGTTTTCCTTATACAAAGCACATATAATATAGTCAGAGGACTTGCATGAAAAGAATAACAGTTGGTGTGATGACAAATTCTATTTTTGAAAGGCAATGTGCATTGAGACCACTGATATCTGCCTATAACCTCAGTTTCATCCAAACAAAGTGTTTTTGTTTGGGAATCACACTTGCAATGTTTACACGCAGGATGGGGAAAGGATACAATAGGAGGATAAAGGTATTAACTGTAAATGTGACACGAGCAAGAAGATTAGACTAAACTAGACTAGAATTATTGGTAGAGATATTGTCTTTCCTCTGGAAGGAGTCAGTATATCTCAGTATGCTCCTGTTCCATAGATGCAATAGGTCTTTGTGCATTTGTTTTATTTTTTAAATATTTCATAATGAGTGGAGTGCCTCAGGGGTCGGTCCTGGGGCCAGTTCTGTTCAACATCTTCATTAATGATCTGGATGATGGGATAGATTGCACGCTCAGTAAGTTTGTGATGACACCAAAATGGGGGGAATGGTAGACACGCTGGAGGGCAGGGACAGGATTCAGGGAGACTTAGACAAATTGGAACACTGGGCCAAAAGAAATCTCATGAGGCTCAACAAGGACAAGTGCAAAGTCCTGCACTTAGGATGGAAAAATCTGATGTACTGCTACAGTCTGGGGACTGATCGGCTAAGTAGCAGCGCTGTAGAAAAGGACCTGGGGGTTATGGTGGACCGGAAGCTGGATATGAGTCAACAGTGTGCTCTTGTTGCTAAAAAGGCCAATGGCATATTGGGCTGCATCAGTAGGAGTATTGCCAGCAGATCGAGGGATGTGATTATGCCCCTCTATTCAGCACTGGTGTGCCCGCATCTGGAATACTGTGTCCAGTTTTGGGCTCTCCACTACAGAAAGGATGTGGACAAATTAGAAAGAGTCCAGTGGAGGGCAACGAAAATGATTAGGGGGCTGGGGCACATGACTTATGAGGAGAGACTGAAGGAACAAGGCTTATTTAGTCTGCAGAAGAGAAGATTGAAGGGGGATTTGATAGAAACCTTCAACTACTTGAGGGGCGCTCCAAAGAGGAGGGAGTAACAGAGGACAGAACAAGGAGCAATGATGTCAAGTTGCAGCTGGGGAGGCTGAGGTTGGATATTAGGAAAAACTTTCTCACTAGGAGGGTGGTGAAGCATTGGAATGGGTTACCTAGGGAGGTGGTGGAATCTTTGTCTTTGGAAACATTTAAGGTCTGGTTAGACAATACCCTGGCTGAGATGATTTAGTGGGAGTGGTCCTGCTTTTAGGAGGGGGTTGGACTAGCTGACCTCATGAGGTCCCTTCCAGTCCTAAGATTCTATGATTCTATACTTTTTCCTCCATGTACAAGTGAGATCAGACTTATATCTCCCTCATATATCTTTCCATGGAAACTGGAAGTCCATTTTTGTGCCTCAAACACAATCAAAGCCTCCTAAGGATGACACACTATGCACTGTATCCAACAATAAAAGAAGAGAAACGCAATCAAGAGTAGGTAACAGTAAAACTCATAAATGATTTATTCCATTAATGTTGTATCCTACCAGTTTCTCTTCTTCTGTGATGCTGTACACCAGGAATCCTAGCAGAGTGAAACAATAAGTGTGGTTGCCAGAGGTATATGAGAAAATCAATTAAATGCACAGTTAGAGGTACTAGTTTGGAGATAAGATATAATAGCTGCCTTGGCAAAAAATCAAAATTGTTCTATTAACTGCATTAGAAATGGGGTTCTCCAAGAAGAGGAAGCATAAGGATTTGCAGTTCAGGGCCAACTCTTTCTCTTCTTCAGAAGCCACTGAGTCAGATCTTAACTGGTGTAAATCTGCATCACTCTGTTGATTTCAGTGGAACAGGATTGGGCTTGTGGTCTGTAAAATGCTAACACTGCCACAGTAGAAGCTTCTGAATGTCAGAAATGCAGTGCCAGTCCACATGAGATATATGTCCAATGGGGAATGTGAATTGGAGCCCAGAACTCATCGTGCATCTTTCCAGTGTGTGTACAGCCTCTGCTCAGATCTCCAAAATAGGAACACATTCAGTGAACAGACACAGATGGTGTCGCCCACGATGGACCCATCAGCACCTCCCCCGCAAAGGGAAAGAATGTATATTCAGTGTTTTGTGAAGACACAGGGGAAATTGTACAACTACACTCTCAGATGCTCCTCTGCCATTCAGCCCGTGTCCCTGCCACAATTCCCCAGGACATAAATAGTGCAAAATGTCACCACTCCTCCCCAATGAAACCTTAATAAATGCAGGACGTGGAAGGAAATAGTACCACTACTCTTCCTAGACATCTCCCCAGTCAGACGAACAGATGGAAAAGCACAAACCGTTCTCAGAGAGAGCAGGAAACATGGAATGATGCCTACAGCTTGATTTTCTTGCCAAACAAACCTGTTTTGAAATAAGCAGTAGTGGGGAGTCTGGTAGGAAGAGCCACAAAATAATGCTCAATATAGTATCTGGTAATGCAAGACCTAAAATACCTTGAAAATAATATAGAATTCTGTAGAATTCAACTGCATAAGATCTTGATATTTTAAAAACATTTTTTAAAGAGCAAGGGGAAGTAAAATTTGACAGCAAAAAACAATGAGAGTCCTGTGGCATCTTATAGACTAACAGATTTTCTTCGGCATAAACTTTCGTGGACTATAACCCACTTTGTCAGATGCATGAAGTGGAAATCACAGAGGAGAAGTATATATACACATCTCAGGATGGAGGAGGGCAAGTGTAGGCAAAGTCAGTTCATAAAATTTGACAGTTAGTGAAATGTAATGGATCTGGGTTGGAAAGTAGATTATCAAGACACACTTCGACTAAAAAAGAAGGCTTGTCTATTTGGCGCTGGCAAAGTGCATGAAAGGAGTATGCTTTGTGAAATGCACTAACGTGCGACGCTCTAACTCCCCCAACCTGACACTGCTAGTTTGCTCTGAAAGGATCATGGTAACAGTAGGTATTTCTTAATGGCGTGTGAGTGCACCAGCAGTATCTGCAAGGGGTGATTAGAACGCAGCACATTAGCGTGCTTTACAAATAGCACGAAGCTTTTTTGTCACGCTTAGCCATGCTGTGTAAACAAGCCCAGAGACTCAGCAAATTAACCCACACATCTGTCTGTAAGTCCTCTGTGTTTATATGACTTTTTGAACCATGAGAACTAAGCATATTGGGCTGCTGTATGTGTATGGTGCCATTAGGTGCACACAGAGCTCTTTATGACAAGTCAGACTTGTTGGATGAAGGGCAGGTTCTCTGCTCTGAGGAGATCACAGACTAAAGGTACAAGTAAGTGGATACAATGCAGACAGCTACCATGTAGGCGAACACAATGTGGTGTAGTCATTGGAGTTGGAATTCATAGCAAAACAGTTGGATTTACAGAAGTCTCTTAAAAGGCGATGGCGGGGTGTCTGGATGTATGTTATTTGGAAAACTGTTTTAAGTCATTCAGGATGGTGTGAAAGAAGACGCAAAAACATGAGTGAGTGAAAGAGGCAGAAGGAGTAGACAAAGCAGAGGTTTGAGTGAACCAAGAGAACTAGAGAAGATACAGGGGAGACAAGGTCAGAGAAGCAGGTAGTTGTGAAATGTTTTGGAGCTTGACATTTTTATAAAAGAATTGAAGATGCTAGTACAAGGATTCAAGAAGACTGGAGACACAACTGGAACAGTGAAAAAGGAAGAGAAAGTCCCCTAGAAGGCAAATGACATTACAACTTGTGAACTAACAGCCAATTTGCTTAATTCTCTGCAGAGACTTCAGTGCATTGGGACCCCCAAACATACTCCTTTAGAATAAACCGGACATGGATCCAGTTACACACAAGAACTGCAGGGCATATAAGCATCACACCATATGAGCACTCCGTGACCTAAGTCTATTGGCAGCACAAAGAGAACACCTGGTATGAAAAAAAGACTGAAAGAGCTCACCAGTGGCTGAAATACCAAAGAATGCGCACAAAAAAGATAACCATGCAGCAGCCTCAGTCAGTGTTTGCCTCCCCATGGCCAGTAAGGAGGTTTGTGAGGAAGTCAGCAAGTCCGTTCACACAAAATGATTGAGTAAGGTAAGCAGGGTAGTGATGGAGATAAACAAGCATGGCCCAAACCATGGGACACTCAAGGAAGCATTGGCAGGACTGTGGAAATATTCCCTCTTCCAGAAAACGCAAACTAAATAGCAAACAATTAAGTCGAGCAGGTATTGCTAAAGGTCTTCCCTTCATCCACCTGAGTGATCCTGTGAAACTGACTGTTCTCCATAACGAAGACTCACTTGTAGGGCAGAAAACAAATTGCAGAAGGTTTCAGTTTCCCAGTTAGCCTGTAAACAGTTAGGATATTAGATTGTACTGGATTATGACTTAAAGGATGCCTATAGAATGGGAATTGCAAAAGCTACCAGGCAGAATTAATTTTTTAAGCTAAGGAAACAGTGGAAAGTTTCCTAAAAGTAAGAGAGTACGAGAGATGCTATCAGCTAAACCACATTGCAGCCTGTTGGAAAATCCTTTACCCCCTGGGGGGGGGGTGTCTTTTTTTGTTTGTTTGTTTGTTTGTTTTTTGTTTTTTAAGCATACTTTAAACCAGTTGGCAAACATTAATGGGTTAAACAGCCATTTTTTTCTAGATTTTTTCACATGGATAATGTGCTTTAGATAAGTACTTTAAATGTTATAGAGCAAATAAATTATTGCAGTTTCACCAACTTTGATAGGGGGAACAAAGAGCTGTAATACATAGATGGGCAGGTTACCAATTAACAATATTCTGTGCTAACATACCATTTTGTTACTCTGTCAAGCAGAGCTCAGTCAACCATAAGAGATCCCTATGCTTCTGAGAGCATCAGTGCTTTACAATAAGACTGTATTCTCTCTTTCTCTGGTAGAGGGAGGGTACTGTGCAGGAATACGTAGTCCACAGGCTTACATTAAAATTGTATTTTATTTTCCAAGTTGGCACTTAAGTACAGGACATACTTGTATCAGTGCAGAAGTTGATGACCCTATATTAAAAGTGACAGCTGGGAAAGTGAGGGGGGAAAAATCATTTCAGAGAGAGTATATAGAAGGTGAGCATCCACAAAGAGGCCATGCTCATAACATTCTTTAAAAGTCAATAAATCTTTCTAGCAATTTTTATACAGTCATGCTGGGAATCCATATTCTCCATAGAGATTGGCAGTAACTGAGAAGGAAGGAAGGGTTGAATTTTCTTTATGCCTGGGAAAGTCTATCATCCACAAAGCTTTCCTCATTATGAGGTACTCTATATTCTGCTTCCTTTCCCAGCATGCCTCACTGGGGGGAGGACTATGAATCACAGCAGCTTTGGGACGACATGCCCAAGGATTCCCTCAGCTCTCCCTGAGAGAAGAAGGAAATCCTTGTGCCAATCACAGGTCATGGCTGTGGTCCTGGGCCCTTGCAGTGTTAGCTGCCTGAGTTCAAACTGCCCCCCCATGGGACAATTTTCTCTCTCGGCTTTTGTTCTTTTGCCCCTTGGATTGATAATTACAGAAAATTCCTGGCAGATAGCAGCATAACCCTCCTACAGCGTCTCTCTCTGTCTTAAATGATCAGTAGGAAGCAGATGAAGGATGCTGCAGTGGTTTGCTCACTAGCTTGGAATGTGGGAAACCAGGGGACGGTTCCCTGCTCTGCCACAGACTTCCTGTGTGATCTTTGGAAAGTCATTATAATCGCTCTGTGCCTCAGTTCCCCTTCTGTAAAATGGGGATAATAGCACTTTCCTACCTCACAGGATGTTGCCAGGATACATACACCAAGGATTGTAAGGCACTCGATAGTCATAGTCAACAAACTACTGGAACAATAACTCTCATCATGGAGTTAATGGACTAATGGCTTGTTATACTGCAACCTGCTGCATAATTAAAAATATAATGCTCCCTTTAATCTGTTTGCTTTACCGCACTGATGAAGGAATGCAGGAAGTCTTATGAGAAAATAGCTACTCGTAGCCATTTTAAAAGCTACCATAATACATTCTTACACTCTCTTTCCCCCACTCCCTTCAGGTACTGTATGATGCTTCAGATACAGTGTCTCTTGTTAAATTATGTATTCTTTCTTTGAGAATATCACATTTATCACTGTGCTTTGTGTGTTTCTTCTGAGGAGCATTTAGCATAAGAAAAGTTATTTGTCCCAGTGTTCTGGCCAAATTTTAGTTTTGTAAAGTGTATTAATTCCCCCTGCAATTTCATCTGAATACAGTGTCCTCCACTTTCTGTCCTAACTTGTGTTGTAATATTGCCGTGTTGCTAAATAGTTACTGCATTTTACCTCAGAGTTGGCTGCATTTCAGTGGCTGAAGTGATTCTTGTACTTTGAAAGGTGCTTTGGGATCCTCTAAGGCAAGAAACACCAAATAAATATATGTTGTTGTGTTTCAGTGTGTGGTTTGTTTAACTAGCTCTCTCTTCAAACAAGCAAGCTTGTCTCAGTTCTGACAAGGGATGCCAGTTATGACTTTAGGCTTACACACACTTGTGCATCTGCAGGCTTTGTTCATTAACTGAGAATATGTCCATGTAGGTTTAAAAATGGTCCTGACTGCATGTCAGGATATATATATATACACACACACACACACACACACACACACACACACACTATCTGTTAACTAATTACCATAAGCAGACAAAGCTTATTTCAAATTTATTTATTTTAATTATTTGCAGAATCATTTCTTGGTCTGAAGATTGTTTGTGAGCAATGTGATACAAGTATTCAATATGCAAAATTTGTATAGGGTTCTTATGTTTGACATGATATGTAAATCACATGGTATTACTCCTAATCTCTGGCATAATGAATGTAATTCTTAGAAGTACCTAGCTGGTGTGCATAGTTTTATTTAAAGTTTGAAATTCCCTTTTTTTTTGTAAATATGCTCCAATATTTGCTTTAAAAAACACTGTCAACTTGAATGTAGCCAGTTTAAAACTACCAATTAAAAATAGTATCAGGACTGCACCTGTCCCAGATTTTACCTGCCAGTTTCAATGGTTTTACAATCACATTTTCCTAACTTTTAAAAATGTATCTTTCTCTCCTGTTTCTATGTGAAAGATGCATACAAACTGAAATGATCTGATTATAAATATGGAAAGGATTCACGTGCTATGGAGGATAGTGTTAAAATTCAAAATCATCTGGACAAACTGACAAATGGTCTGAAGTAAATAGGATGATATTCAACAAAGTCAAATGCAAAGTACTCCACTTAGGAAGGAACAATCAGTTGCATGCATACAAAATGGGAAATGACTGCCTAGGAAGGAGTACTGCAGGAAGGGATCTGGCGGTAATGGTGGATCATAAGCTAAATGAGAGTCAACAGTGTAACACTGTTGCAGAAAAAGCAAATATCATTCTGGGATGTATTAGCCAGAGTGTTGTAAGCAAGACACAAGAAGTAATTCTTCTGCTCTGCACCGTGCTGATTAGGCCTCAACTGGAGTATTACATCCAGTTCTGAGTATCATATTTCAGGAAAGATTCGGGCAAATAGTAGCAAAAATAATAATAAGAATAAAAGTGTTTAAAGATCTAGAAAACATGGCCTCTGAGATAAGATTGGGGAAAAATGGGCTTGTTTTCTGAAGAAGAGAAGACTTGAGGAGGGACATGATGGCAGTTTACAAGTACATAAAAGCTTGTTACAAGGAGGAGAGAAAAAAATTATTCTCGTTAATCTTTGGGACAAGAGACAATGGACTTACATTGGAGGAAGAGCTGTTTAAGTTATACATTAGGAAACTTCCTAACTGTCAGGCTACTTAAACACTGTAACAAATTACCTAAGGAGATTGTGGAATCTGTCACTGATGATTTTGAAGAGCAAGTTGGACAGACCCCTGTCAGGGATGGTCTAAACAATGCTTGGTCCTGTCTCAAGTGCAGAGATATTGAGTTGGCTGTGGGGGGGGGGGGGGTTATTTTATTAAATTGATGGTGTACCTTTAAAATTTGCTTTTTCCCTGTACACTCCTGCTAGTAAAGTAATTTACTAGAATATTTCCAGAGAGGCAACACACAAGGGTGATGAACAGACAGGAAGAGAAATAAATGTTTTCATTTATGTGAAAATGTTAAGGCATTTGCTTGACTTTGAGGTATGTAGCAGGACTCCTTTCCTTTACAAACAACTGACACATTGTGATGTGGTGTTTGCCCAGTTTTCTCTGAAAAGTTTTCATGTTCAGCAAAGAAACTCTGGAGAAGAGAGCAGCAGGCATGGAAAGCCTGATATTATGTCAGGAATGCCTTTTGGTCACTGGTTTGGGTCAGTGTAGGAAGAGGACAGGTCAGAGCATAACATTCTGTTGTAGAAAACGAGTTTAAAAAACATGGGAAAAGGTGCATAATAGTTTAACACTGAATAAATTATCCCATTGAAACCCATTTAAGGCTAGTTAGTCTATTCAAACCCTTTGCAGTGGCAGAGATGCCAGAGCTCTTGGATTAACCTGATTTTGGAATAGGATTAGCAATTGCTTTCCTCATTAATTTAATTAATTCTGAGAAACAGCAACCAAAAAGAAAGGGATAAGGAGGCTTTCACTGTGCTGCTCTTACTACCATTTCTGTGCTCTGTAGCCTCAGTTTGGAAGAGGGAAAGAGGCAACTGTGGTAGCCGATCATCAGAGACATCACAAACAGAACACAATGATTTCCATCTTTTCCCATCTGCCTGTGGGGGAAGTGGCACTGATAAGGCCCTGGGATTGGTTACAATCTACAGAAATCACAACACAGATGGATATTCAGCAGATAAGCATTAATCTGTCCTGGGAGAGGATTAATCAGGTGAAAGATGGCAATCTGTGTGCATGCACATGCTCATTTGGGGAGAAGCTGGTGCTGCTATCAGCTTTTCAGGTCCTGTTTTGTCATGCTGTGGTGTGGTGGTGTGAAAGAAGCTCTGACTTCTGCTGAAGGTTTATTCTTCTAAAGTTCACTGTAGAACCATGAAGGAAATGTGTTGTACTTTTTAAAAGGGAAAACACCTTCTTTTTGTTCAGTTCTTTAGCTTGATGGGGTCTCTTCTGTTTCCTCCCAAACGGAACTAAGTTCATCCTGATTTGGAAGCCTCATTTTTCTCCCCTTCTCTCAAGATTAAGCACAGTGGTTGCACTGTAAACAATTAAAAATGTTATTCTGCATGTCCACTTTATCTTATCGGAGAATTACAAAACATTTTATGGGCACTAGTTAATTAATCCTTACAACATCGCCCTATGGTGGGGAGCATTAGAGGTCTGGTTTTTTTCCACAGCCTCTCTGTACCTGCAGTTACATTGCTTTAATATGAAGTTGGAGTGTGCTCATCACTTTTGAAAATTAGACCCTATGCCCTATTAACAGTACAGCAAAACTGAGTTACAAAAGGGAATGGGCCTAATCCTCTAGCATTTACTCATGTGAGTGGCCCTATCAATTTAAGAAGGGCTACAGATGAAACTAAATGATTTGCCCAGGATCATAGTGCAACAGTGACAGAGTTGGTAATACAACAAGGAGTCTAGTGGCACTTTTAAAGACTAACAAATTTATTTATTGCATGAATTTTTGTGGGAGAAAAATCCCACTTCATCAGACACTTGAAGATGGAGAAATACAGAAGCCAGGAGTTCTTAATCCCCTTTATCCACAATATACAATGTTTCTTCCCATGTGTTGTACATTGGATTAGTCTTGTCTTCTCCAGAGAGTGCCCGGACCTTTCTCTGCTTCTGCCTTCATGTTATGGCTTATACGTTTCTTTTTTTTTCCTCATCCCACTTCATTCTTAGCCCCACATATTTTGCTTTATGGGGATACATGCAGAGATGCCACTGCCACATCACAGAAGTTAATATATCCTGCCAGAGTTATTCTTTGCATCCAGCGCTGTCCCGTGAGGGGAGCAGGGCCTGGGGCCACCCCATGCTGGAGGGGAACATGGCGCCTGCTCCGCCTCCCCAGGGAGCCGGCCCTGGGCCAGGACGCCAAGGCTGCTGCCTGCGGGGGAAGGGAGGGGAGTAGGAGCCTGCTCCGGTCCCGGCCCCAGTGGGAGCCGGCTCCGGCTGGGAGGCTGAGGCCGCCTGTGTCAGGGGGTGGGGGGGTTGGAGCCGGAGCCGGCCGTATGGGGCAGGCCAGCCCAGAGGGTGGGCCCCATGTACTCTGCCCTTGGGCCTGCCTGCTCTGCCCTGGGGGCGAGGAGGGCCAGCCCAAGGGCCAGGCATTGCCCTCCTGCCCCGCTGCCTTCGGCTGGGTGCCAAAGGCAGTGGGGCGACCATGGGAGGAGGGGCTGTGGCGTGCGCACAGGCCCCACACTGCCCTGCTGGGAGTGGGACAGGGCAGGGCCCATGTATCCACGGGGCCTGGGGCGATCACCCCGTTCGCTCCCCCCAGGGACAGCCCTGTTTGCATCTAGCCTTTGCAACAGCACTGTTGCCAGAATGTGTAAAAGATCTGGCAGTTTTGGATCAAACTGGAACAGTATAAAAACATTGGGGTTACCTAGAGTACATACATACAAATTTTGTTCTGTTATTTAGCTTTGGGGCTTAGCTCTGAATGTCCTACCCTGACATCCCTAGTGGGAGGTTGAACAGCATGATTTAGTTGCATGTGACATACATAATTGCATGCCATGGGCCAGATTTTCAAGGAGGCCTAACCTGATCTCTATTTTTCTGCACTGTGAACACTTATTTCTGTATGCAAATGAACCTCAAGAAAAGTCCTATAGAAAATAACCTTTCTATAGAATCTTTAAACCACTCTCTAAAGTTATATAGCAGGAATATTGTCTATTAAGTTATGTAGGTATTTAGAATTTATTTCTGTTCGGCGCTATTGCTCACATCATTTATACACAAATATTGAGAGACCACATCTTGAAAACCTGGACCTGTATAGCTCTCTATAAAACTTTGCCATGAATGGACAGCGACATAGCCAGCCAGGTGCTGTAAACAGAGGCAGCTTTTGGGGCAGGCGAAGCAGGCGGCCGCCTAGAGCCCTGAACAGTGAGGGGCCCCTTCACCTGCCCCAAAAGCTGCATCTGCCTCCTGTCCTGCGCTGCGGAGCACATGGCGGGCAGTGGGGGCCAGCGGTGGGGGGAGGAGGAGCAGGGTAGGAGTGGGAGGACGGGGCCCAGGGCCAATCAGCATGGGGGGAGGCAGGGCAGGCTGGCCCAGAGGCTGGGCTCCACACTTCCACCCCACCCCTGGGCTGGCTGCTCCGCCCTTGGGCCCAGCTCTGCGCTTCCACCTCTTGTCTTTGCTGCTGAAGGCAGCGGGGGGGCCCTGCGGCAGCAGGGGGGCAGACCGCTTGCTCTCTGGGATGGCAATGGGCGATTGGGAGCCCCAGCAGGGCACCCAGCAGAGTGCCACACTGCTGTGGGAGCCGGCCATGGGGAGCTGGTGTCACGGTGGCATTGGGGGAACAATGGAGGACTTTTTGAGGTTTTCAGGGCCCCTGGAGTGGCACCAGGGCCACAGGGGGAGGTTTCAGGGCCCACAGTGGGATACCGGGGCCACAGTGGCGGCTGGGGGCTGGCACCAGGGAGCCCTATGGGGACCCTGCAGTGAGCCTTTGCCTAGGGCTCCAGATAGGCTAAGGCCACCTCTGGCTGTAAAACAGTTTGAGTTACTGTTTTTGGTGGGTATTTTAGAGATGAATATTCTGAATTAATTCCCTAGCATCCAATACAATGTATGCACCATCCTATGTGCTTAAAGGGAGCTGGATTATTGTTGCCACACAGCTGCTGCTGGCAGTAGCTTTCTGCCAAATAGCCTGTGAATATCACGAAAATTCTGAGAATGTGTGGGTGGCAGAGTTAGAATTCATCCCCACTCCTCTTTATTAAATGGGTGTGTCCTTTTATTTGCCATTCTGTCACTTTTCTCCTTATTTTTCTTTTCCAGTTCCTAATTTTGTTCTGTTTGACTTTTGGTTTTGCAAAATTGCGTTGTTTGGGGTTTGAGTTTGCAAAAGCAGGTGTGGTTTGAATTCAGGTCCCATTTTATCCTAACCACCAAAGTTTAGGTGAGTTTGAATGAAAGGTTTTTGCTTTCATCTCATCTTTATAATACGCCAGTTGCAGTGGCTTTGGTCTTGGAAAACCTTGTCATCCAGGTTTTGAATTAGAAGAACCGCACTGGAGCTGGTTTTGATTCATGTTCCATTTCAGTTTAAAGTTCTTTAAGTTAGCAGATAAATATGTAACAAGATCCAGTGGCTGGAAGCTGAACTAGACAAATTCAAATAAGAAACAAAGTGCAATTTTTTGAGAGTGAAAGCAATTAACCATTGGTACAGCTTATGTAGAGAATAGGTGGATTCTCCATCACTTGAACTCTTTTAAATCAAAGTTGGATATCTTTCTAAAAAGGCACTCTATCTTACTGAGAATTTACAAGCTTGATGAAGGAATTGTTTGGTAAAATTCTATGGCCTGTGTTATGCACTAGGTCAGACTAGGTTATCGCAGTAGTCCCGTTGTAGCCTTAAACATAATTAACTAAACCACAAAACTTCCGGGGTATTCACACAAAAGATTGCAGTTTGACTCACCTCTGGTTCTTTTATTTTTAATCCTACCTCTGCATGTGATGTTGTGAAAGCATTGTCCGTTTTTATTCTTACAGTTTTTACTCATAGAGTGAGCGAGGAGAAGTTACTACCTTCTCCTTGCTTCGTGCTTTTGAATGTCCTGATGTTGTTTTACAAGCTTCCTGTGGTCAAGCAGTTTGCCAGAGTTTGCAGTGACACATGGAGTGGAGAAATAAAAGCTTTTGAGACATCAGGTTATTAAAGCTGAGAGGCCATGCTGGGAAAATAAATTGCCACCAGCATGAACTGAAGTAGAAATATTTGTTAACTTGCTTTCAGCCATGTATTTTCCCTTTTACAAATAAAAATACTTTTTTTTTTCCTTCTGTTCTGGTCACTTTTTTTTTTTTGATGAGGATCTAGAAGGTCGCTTTGTTTTCTTTACAGTTTTAACTGTTTTCTTTATCACCCATATAATTTTTTACTGGGTGGAGGATGCTTATGAATGGAACTGTTGTGGCTCAGTTAGCATTTGTGAGAGGTAACAAGAAGGTGCAAGAGCAAGATGCAGATAAAATAAAAATCAGGTGAAAAATAAAATATCTTTAACATCCCAGAAACCTCCTAAAGAATTTGGCCCAAGCCCTGCTGTAGTTTATGAAGAGACTCCCAGAGACTTTGTTGGGCTTTAGGGCCATCCTTTCTCCCTTCCCCCTCAATTGTTTTCTTTTTTAAATGTTATATTCTAATTTGCAGTGGGGGCTGCCAGCCCAGGCTTGCCCCTGCTACTGAACCTAATTATAGGGAAGGGAAACCAGCTGAGAAAACTGGCCAGAAGCTGGGAGGAAGACCAGCTGTACCTGGGAGGTTTATAAAAGCTCCCAGGAAGAGGCAGCTAGGAGGAAAAGGCAGGCCCAGTAACTCGAGCAGGGGAGGTGCTAGTGTGAGGCGGCTGAGCACAGTGCTGCTTCAGGGTGACAGTTATAAGACCCTGGTCTGTGTGGAATCTTATGTATGTAGAAGGTGGTGGCAACTCACTATAAATAAAGCACACTGATGGAGCACAGGTTAAGATGTGGTTTATGTGGCTGAGGACCTGAACAGCAAGGGGGCTAAGTGAAAATTACTATGTAATCATCCTTTCAGGTTGTTTTCCAGCCTTAGTGGAGAATACCAATCAAGGGTTTACCCATTTCTGTTGCTTCTTACTAGTTGATTAAATTTTTATTTGTGATGTGTGTCCAGCTGTATTTGGATGGAAATTAGAATTCAATTACAAAAGTACAAAACCAGCATTTTAATTTGTTTTAGTTATATCAAAGAACCTTCATCATGCTGGATACCTAAGAAAAAAGTTTATCAAAACATGTTTTGCATTTTAAACTTTTATTAAACAAATTAAGTATTTTATGTAGTTAGTGAGTTGAACTGATTATTTCTGGCTACCATGTTCTTTGAGATTCTAGAACCAATAGATCTCATCCCCTCAGACCATTTTTTATACATAAATTTGAATGTGAAAACAAACTTTCCTGCGTTTTTAACTCCCAATCAACTTCCCAACTTTGAATGAACTAGTCCTTGAACAGAACTAGTTGAATAAACTAAAATGAAGAAAATAGTCTTTCTGTCCCTGCAGAAGTGGCTAGTGCTGTTAAACAGTGGTTTAACATTTCAACAGACTCTGGTTCTGGGTGCTTAGCCAATGACTTCTACCAGTTCAATGGTCTGACTTTCTTTAAAACTTGGTGGTAAATATGTACTGCTTAATCTTTTTTGTTATTTAATTTAAATGATTTTCATAGAGGATGAAAAATTTAGGCTTCAGCATAGATGGTCATAATTACTCATTTAATTTTAAATGCTTTTGTTTTTAAAGATAAATCTGTTTAATTTCAATTTAAAAAAAATCAGGCTTTTTTTTTTTTAAAATGTATCTACCTTGTACTGAAGCCAGTAAAAATATTCCTATTGACTTCAATGGTCTTGGGCTCAATCTCCTGCAGAACATCTAGAGGGCTATTGTGTCACAGCAAATCAAAACTAAAGAAATATTACAAAAATCATCTGTGTATTTCTGGGCATGCTCACTCATTTCTCTCTTGAATCAGACTCGTATAGTAGATTAAAACTTCACTGGAAAATATAGCCCATCATTTTTTCATTCTATTGTATTAGGATGTAAGTGAGGCAACGGGCCTCACTCACTCTCGTTGGTATACCTCAATTGACTTAAATGGAAGGTACTCATGATTGACATTACTGACAGTGAGATGAGAACAGGCCCACACCTTTCTTGAGGAGGGAGGAAAGATTTGTAAGTACTATATGTAGGGCTATAGGTGCTTGAATACTGCCATGTACAAAATTTTAAATAGGTAGATACAGATATATTTGAGATTCTAAAAGTAAATACTATGATGCAGTAAATATCAAGATTTTAACAACATTCTTTACAATTTAGGTATTGCCAATGCAGCAATAGATATTGTAATATATAAATACTATACATATCAATATTCACAATAGAAAAACAAATTTTACAAGTTACCTAAGTTTACAACCCAACTTTGGACTTCTTTTTAGTTTGTTTGGACAAGTCAAGAAACTAAAACACAGATGCTAGATGTTGTCTGTAGTTGCAAAAAAAGTCCTCATTAGTTAACTTAGAAGAGCGGTTCTCAACCACTATGTCGGGACACAAAGGTGTGTCGCGAAGAGCTGGGAGATGTCACAGAAAATTGGCAGCTCAGCTTGGAGAAAGCTTGGGGCTTCTGCTGCCCACTGCTCTCTGCACCCTCAACAGCCCGCTCCTGCTGCGCAAAACAGGCAGCAGCCAGGGTCAGAGGAGTAAAGGGACTTAGGGACTGCAACCCAGAGATCCTGGGCTGAGTGGGACCACCTGCCCCACAAAAATAAACCTGGTCCGATTGAGCCAGACCACCAGCCTCCACGGGCTTGATTCTGCCCCCACCCAAGCCCCGGATTGCTGCATCCTCCAGAACACCACAGCCTCTCAAGCGCTCCCAGCCCAAGCACCACTGGCAGACTATAGTGTGCCACACAGGGGAACATCATCTGTCAGGTGAGTCGTGATGGAAAAAAGGTTGAGAACCACTGACTTAGAAAGACATTCATGCTGGGAAATACTTAAGATGAAGAACCTTATACTTAGTATGTAAATGGGTATAGCTCCATTTAAATCTCCAGCTCAGGAATAGAGTTGCTTGAAAAATAGGAAAAACCAGTATAAAAAGTGTTTGAAAATTTCTCATTTTGCTCCTCAGGTTTCAACAAATGAACAACTTTATTTATGCAAAGTATTTTAATGAATGTTTCAGTTTGTGTTTTAAAATTTTTTTTCTGGCTTGGGGTTTTTTGACAGCTGTCATTTAGTTGTTTTGTGTTTTTTCTGTCTGGTTTCCCCTTCACTTTTTTCTTTTTCAATGTTTGTTGCTGAAAATGAAAAGAAGGAAAAAGAGGGGAAGAGAAGAGAAGAATTTTAAAAAAAAATAGGCTGTTCAGTTTCTTTCTTTCCTTTTTTTCCTTTTCCTTCGTAAACAGTAAACTTCAAAAAAAAAATTTGGAAAAAAATTAAATTAAAATAAAAGCCTATATTTGATCATGAACAGATATTTCATCCAGATACATTAATCCATTTTACCTTTTTATATGATTTTGGGGGGGGGGGGTATATTTACTAATTTAAGGTTTAGGTACCTGATTTTCAGAAGTCTTGAGAGCTCAGCAGTTCCCATTAAAATCATTTTGATTTTAAAAAACAAAACATTTTTTTTTGGTTGCTCATGATGATTGAGACATTCTTTCTATTTGATGATATCAAGGAATGACAGTGTAGCCAGGGAATATCCTACAACTCTTGCATCTTTTGGAACATTACTTGGTTACCAGTACCACTCCATTCTTTTCTTGTAATTTCAGGATGAGATCACTCCAGCAGGAGTTGGAATCTTGAAATATGGCCGCTTCTCTAGGCCAAGGAGACCTGTCTCCCCTGAGAATGCTGAAAATGTTTGAAAATTTCTAAGTCATTTTTGCTTCTCGGGCTTCAAAAAAAAAAAAAAAAAAAAAATGAAAATTCTATTTATACAAAATAGTTTAATGAATGTTTTAATTTTTGTTTGAAATTTTTTGTTTTTCCCCCCAGTTGTGGTTTGAGTCAATGAGACTTTACTTGAAGCAAGACATTTCTCCAGCTTGGTTCCCTCTCCCCCATTTTTTTCTAAATGAAATTGTTTCTGGTTTTCTGCTTTCCTCACTGTTGGAAATGTCATATTGTTTAGTTATAAGTACACTCACTTGGAGAAGTTTATTAAAGGTGATCTGGAGTTTCTGACATACCAGTGGCAGATAAGCAAAATGAATTTCATGGCTGGATTGGTAAAATGCTCCTTTTTTATATGGGTGGATTTAATTTGACTATTTTCTGTTTAAAAAAACAAAAAAAACAAAAAACTTTTGTCCAAAAGACACAGTCTGAGTGGGCTGGGAGTGGCACCTGAGGAGAGAAGGATGCAAGGGTGAGGGAAGTAGATTCAGTTGAGTAGAACGGTGTGCAGTGCATTGAAGCGAGTGGAAGTTGACAGAGTCAGCTAAACGCAGACTGTTTTATTGGCTCATATATTTGGATACCTGATCAGCAGCACAGATCATGTTCAGTTACACTGTCACATCTGAGAGTCCGGAATATTACAGTGCTTTCTGCCTGCATTGTTTACTCATTTCTCTTCTTCCAGCCTCTCTTCTTGACTTCCGAGGGTTGCGCTATACAAATGGGGTTGGTGACCTGTGCATAACGTGGGCACGTACATATTTGAAGTGGGTTATTTGAGAGAGCCTGGAGTCTGCTTACTGTGCATTTCTGTGCTTCCTTGCCTCTGTCTTCTCACTCAAGCAGGACATTCAGCAGTCTGTAGCCAGCTATTTGTTTCAACCCAAAATTTCACAGATCAGAAATCTCTTCAAGCCCTGGTGGTTTCTGATAAGCAGAAGTCTACTGTGACTGAGAGCCAAGCTCTGGTTGCTTGAGAGTGAAAGAAGCTTACTGTAAGAGCCTTGGATTGAGATTACTTGCCAAAAAGGGAGGAAAAAACCTTGACTTTATCCCTAATGAGTTTTATAGAGAAGATCCAATATGGTATTGGGAGTTTTCATCCTTATTTTTGAGAGCAAACATAATGGGCCAGATTCTGCCCTCCATCATCCAGGGGCATATCCTGTTGAAGCAAATGATGATTATACGGGAGAATAGAATTTGGTGTCCTTGGTATGGATTTAGAGTCTCTCGCTACAGTGGTTTTCATTCAAAAAATGCCAAACTACAAACAGGAATCATTTTACTCAGCTCTGAAATTCACTCAGTTCTGGGGTAAAATGTGGCAGCTCTTCAGCCACTCTCACTAGCTTTATATAAGGAGTTAGGGAAAGACAGGAACAAGAATAAACACAGGCAGAATGTATTTGCCCAGGCCACCTGGCTTTGTATCTCTGAGAAAGAGTGTGCTGGGATCACCACAGAGCAAAGCCAGTGAGAACCCCAGCACTATAGTTTCATTCAAAATTTTTAAATATGTAAACCATACAAGAGAAGGCATTCATTGATCTGGCATTTCCAAGACGTGCAGAAGGGATCTGAGCCACGTGGAAAGAGCTGATCTTGGAAGAGGGCCCTGTCTATAACACAGATGTATGCCAGGCTGGTTCCCTATTGTAGGAAAGAAAGGAGTGCCATTACTTCTGTCTCCCTAAGACTGCCAGAGGTTTCCCATCCAGCTGCTGACCAGGGCTTGACTGCTACATTTATGGCAGCTGATTAGATCACAGGCCTAAGTGACACTGTTGCAAACAGCAGCACTATTAAAACTGAGTGTATTCTGGCAGAGGGCCGAGAAACAGTTCTCTCTTCCGTGTAGAGAGTCTGCTCTGGGCTTCTGTCACTCTCACAAGGTATCGTTTAGGGAACTGGGACGGAGATGAGTAGGGAGAACACTTGTCACTGAACTGGAGAAGGCAACCCTGTTGAGATTTGACTAGAGCAAAGATCCACAGCTGCCATGGCTTTGGATCAGTAGTATGTAAGGCCAGCGTGTGCTCATGTCAGGTCTGACCTCTGCAGTCAGGAATCCTTCCTTTCCAGATGCAGCACAGTGAACAGTGGTGGGCAGGATTTTTTTTATTTTTTTTTTAGCTGCTAAGTTTTCAGCAGGTGAAATGGCTGACTGAGATGCTTTTGTTATGGAATGCCCTGCAGTGGGCCATTCCCTTTGGCAGAGAAGTCATATTTGGTGTAGTGGCATGTGAATGTGTTTGTCAGATAAATGTAAGCAAGTAATAAAAACTTAATGCTGTCAAATATATATTAGTGGCAAAGTAGCCCCCTGGCACTATCCAGGGGTGGCTGTCTCCAGTGGTGAAGTAGGCCTACAAGTCTGCCCCAGTCAGAACCAGGCCATTCACTCCCTTCAGTCCCAGAGGAGGAAGGGGTTGAGCTCCAACTCCACTCCACAGAGTGGGGAAAGCTGTCAGTCCGTGAGGCCCAACACCCACCCTCAGAGTACCTGTTTCTGGCTGTATCACCAGGTTGTTGCAGTGGTGCTCTTTTGGTGTTAGGCAGTCTCTGGTCAGTCTTGCAGGCTTGGTGCCTGAGTCCTTTCTCCTGCTCTTCCCCTGGGAAGAGAAACTATTTCCCTGGTCTGTGTGGCAAAACACTACTCCTACTCCCTACAAGCCTTCTAGCAGCTTGCCTCCCTCTGTTCCACCATACCCTGTTTCTGGCACAGGAGAGGCTTTTAATAGGGCTGCAGCAGTCTTTGCCTGGCCTCAGGTGTGCTTACTTAGGTTACAATTCCCTCTCCCCTACCTGCAGGGAAGGCCTTTGTCATTCTGGTGCTCACAGATCGGCCCTCAAGCACCCTTTTAAAACCCTCTGGCCTGACTTTGTCACTATATATATATAATTTTAAATTCTCACAAGTGAGGTTCTCTCCCTCTGGCTCTCTTTTTCTGGTGGAGGAAGAGGAGCAGATGGAGTGTAGAGAAAAGTGTAGTAGGGGAAGAATAGGATGAAGGCCTGCTGCCTGAGTTTAGTGATAATTTAACTTAGGAGATAAATGGTGCTTGGAATGTTATGTTTCATCGTACAGAATGTAGGCAGGAGATTAGCGGTACTCTTAGTCCATTTATAAGGACCATCATGTAGTTGGAACAATGTAAGAGTATTCACAAAGGGGCATGCTCAGTTATGTATTGACATGCCCCATATAGTGCTCCACAAAGAGAAGAACCCATCAGAGCTTCATACTACAATGATGACTGTTGCATAAAACTTTTAAAATACAGAATTTTGCATTTATAGCTTAGGTGAGACAGCAGTATTAGAGGCAGACAAAGATACAGCTTCTACATAGTCCCCAGCTGAATTCTCTTCCCGCTGTTGTTAAATGTGTACTTTTAGCCAAAGGAATACTGATTTTGAACTGTGCACTGCATGCAGACAGTGAGAAGACTGAAGATGAACAAATGGAGGTTTAATAAAATACATCAAGCTGTAGTAACAGCAACAAAGATGCTGGCTGAGCCTTCATCTCGGAAAGATGCCACATGTTTCAGAGAACAAACTGAGTTTCAGTCTAAGACATATGGATTTAGGAACCTGAATTTAGGCACAAAGGTTTCAGTCCTCATTCTCAAAGGAAACCTTCATAACTCCTTCAAAAGACAAATCTGGAAGCTTAAATTCATTACTTTGCTAGGCACTAAAAATCTTAAGTCTTAATAAAGTCATTGGATTTATGGTTTATTAAAATAGCCATTCCAGACCTATCCATATCTGTCTGTCTAACAGTCTAAAAGTGAAAGAGAGAGATGGTCAAATTTTCTAAATGTGATGGAGAATCTGTGCAGATTCTATTATTCATAAGTGATGATGGACAAAAACTGTGAATGCAAATGATTGCATATAATAAATTCTGTCTGCCCAGTTGGAGACTATGTTTGGGGAAATTAATTGTAAATTATCTTTCTATCTATCTATCAGTCAGACAAGGTGGGTAATATAATGCTTTTTATTGGATCAACTTCTGTTGGTAAAAGAGACAGGGATTTTAGCTATACAGAGCTCTTCTTCAGGTCTGGCAAAGATACTCAGTGTCACAGCCAATATAAGATGGAAGAGATAATTTCAACACACATTCAAAGGGCCCATTCAAGGTAAAGTGTCCAGTTAACACCTCTGCAGTTACAGGACAAAAAAAAGGGGGGGGGGTTGTGGATTACAGATTTTTGTAATAACCAATAACCAGTGTCTTTATTTGGACCATGATTTTTAATGTCTAGCAAAGTTATACATTTAAGCCCCCAGTCTCATCTTTTGAAGGAGTTATGTAGGTTTCTTTTGAGAATGAGGATTGAGAGACCTAATATGGAGTAATTGTCTATGGTCTCTTATAATCTGTTAACTACTTATGCTAGACAATCTGTTTCACTTGTTTTTAGCTGTCGCAGTCTGAATACCTTTCCCAGACCAGAAGAAAAGGTACACTTCTCTTCATTAACAAAAGTTGGTCTAATAGAAGATATTTCCTCACTCACCTTGTCTCTCTAATATCCTGTGTTGGACAAGACTACAACACTGCTGCAAATATATTTGTTTATCTGTCCTCTGTGTATATACATGCACTTGCAGATGTTATGTGAATAGCTGTACACACACCCTTCCACTAATTTCTTTTGGATCCTAGAGATTATTCTGTTTGAAACCATAGGCTGGTCTTTGAGCGGGTTATGTGTAGTGGAGCTGATTTCTCTCAGAGATGGCACTTAACCCATGTGGAACTGAGCTGAAGGAAGGTGCTTGTCTGCTTGACAGTACAGCACCTTTGATGGATAAGGTGACGCTTGAACACCAAGGTTTGTTGTGTTGTTTAAACAGCTGTTGCTCTTTGCACGTTCTTCTCTGCAAACAGAAATATCTGTAAGTGTTCCGTGCTTTTTGGAAGATTAAGGTGAGGGAAAGTGTTTGGAGAAACTGGAGGAGGATATAAGCAGAGCACTAGTGAAAGGGAACAAATATTTACATATATTTACAGAATAATTACAGCAAGTCCTAGTGTCTTTCTAGATACAGAAAGAGTCTTAAATTATAATAATAACACTTAGCTCTTATATAGCACTTTAAATTATTAGATGTTAAAGCACTTTACAAGAGCTTAGAAACCTTATACCTATTCTACAGAGGAGCTAACTGAGCCCCAGCGACGGGAAGTGACTTACCCATGGTCAACTGGTAGGACAGTGGCAGACTAAGAATGGAGCCCATGTCTCCTGAGTGCAAGTGCAGTTTACATGGTTTAAAATACACAGCTCCTGAATTGGCAACTGGAAGTTAAAATGAGCTCTCATTTAAGTCTCTTCTCTCTACTTGGTATATTATGTACCTCCTGGAAGAATAGTTGGTTATCTCATGGTTTCTTTAGTGTGCTGTAAAAGTGAACAGCTGCCTTCAGAAAATGTAAAAAAAAAAAAAGTCAGGATCCAAAGAACTGAGGGCTTGCGTCTCTTTCCACCTTTACCAGTGCACATCTGAACCCCAGTTGCCAATGGTTCCGTTCCTGTAAAGCCAGTAAAAGAGGCAAGTTGAATCTTTAGGCTACATCTACATTATGACCTAGGTTGTGATTGCCCTGCTTATGGCCAGTTTATAGGACTAGCTCTCAGCAGGCTGGTGCAAGTATAAATAGCAACATAATCACGATAGCAATGGTAGCAGAAGCAGCAGCAGTCTCACGACTCCCCAAATCCATGAAAACAAGTTGGTATTTCCAACTCATTTATTTTAAACTCTGGAATCAAAATAGAACATTATAGCACTGTTTAAGCAAGAAATGAAAAATATCCCACCCAGTTTGGGAGAGAGAGCATCAGTTATTGGGTCGTTTTGGGATCACAGAAGGGGGGTGGTTCAAGATGGGAGAGAGAAAATCTATTTCATTATAGCGCCGTTGAAGTGTCTTCACGTCTTCTGGCTTTGTACGTTCACCACCAACAGTCCTTTGTAAATTGTGCTTAACCCAGTTGCTAACTTCAGTCTAAATAGTATTTATTGTCAGGTATTATTACTGTAATGTTGAGGAACCGTAGTAGTGGACCAAGACCCCATTGTGTTATATCGTGGAGTAATTTGGGGTCCCTTAGATACAGGTATGTGTCTGTTGTTTTGTAAAGGTGGGAAGGGAAGTGTGTATTGGGGAAGAAAAAGAGAGAGATGGAAAGACCCGCTGGCAGAGATCCTAACTGACAAGGCATCATGCAACCACAACAGCATTTCAGAAATAATAATTTAGCATTTTCAAGCCTCTTTGGCATACCAAAGTCCACAATAATTAATAGCACCCCTCATACCTGACCAAATCAACGTTGTTATCCTCATAGCATCTCTTTGAGGTAGGAAAGCATTATCCCCATTTTACAAATGGGAAACTGGAAGACATGTTAGATTAAGTCTCTTGTCCAACATCACACAGGAAATTATTAGCTGACCTTGGACTAGACCCCAATCTCCTGAATTCCATTCTGATCCCCTGTCCACTAAAGGGATGCTTCCTACCCATTAATTGTACCCTGTCATAGAGCAGCTCTTTCACTAATTCGCTTTTTTTTAATGTGTGGAATGTTTTTGGATCAGATACATACATATGTACTGGGCTAGTAAAACAGAAAGGGATTATGAATACGTAAATATAAACCTGTGAGAAATGAGTAGAAACTCCATGTCTTGTGGAACCTTCCTGAGAGTAATTTAAAATAACATTGCCCTCAACATAATTCATCTCCTTGTTCAAACCAGACAGGCAAGCATGGGGTCTTATTAATAATTTAAACAGTCTCCCCCTCAGCCTCCTTCCTCTTCAATAGGAAGATTAGCATTTAGCAGAACTGCATTGTTTCAGAGTCTAAAGAATTATTTGGTGTGTCAAAGAGCTATGACCACATTCACACAGATATTGCACTTCATTATTTTATATTTTTTTCATAAGTGGACAAGGGTCAGGTTTGTTTAGGTGTGGGTTTGGTTTTTATTTTTGTTTTTGTTTCAAAATGGCTACAAAGAGTTTGGTGTATAAAGGAGTTGTCAGAATTGTTCACGTTTTTGAAAGTGAGGGCTTAAGAGCTTGATCCAAAGTACAGTGAAGTAAACAGGATTAATCCCATAGACTTGTATGCTTCAAGTAAAATAAAACTGAACAGAATGTTAGGAACCAAAGGAAAGAAATAAATAATAAGACAGAAAATATCATAAAGCCACTATATAAATCCAAGATGTGCAAATTCCTTGAATACTCTGTGCAGTTCTGATCTCCCCATCTCAAAAGCAACAAAACAAAACAAAACAAACAAACAAAAAACCCACAATTGGAAAAGGTAGAGAGAAGGTCAACAAACATAATTAGGGGGAAGGAACAGTTTCCATATGAGATGAGATTAAAAAAACTGGGATTATTTGTTTTACAAAAGAGATGACTAAGGGAGGATATGATTGAGATCTATAAAATCATGAATGGTGTGGTGAAATTGAATAGAGAAGTGTTATTTACTTCTCCATGTAAGACAGGAATGAGGGTTCACCCAATGAAAGCAATAGGCATCAGGTTTAAAACAAATGAAAGGAAATATGTCTTCACACAATGCATAGTCAGCCTTTGGAACTTGTTGCCTGGGAATGTTGTGACGGGCAAAAGTTTAACGGGGTTCAAAAATGTGTTGGATGAGTTCCTGGGGAATAGGCCCGACAGTGGCTATTAGCCAAGGTGGTTATGGTCACAATCCCATGCTCCAGTTGTCTCTCTACTTTCGATTGCTTGAAGTTTGTACTGGATGACAGGATGGATTATTTAATAATTGTCCTGTTCTTTTCATACCCTCTGAAGTACCTGGGATGGGTCACTTTTGGAAGACAGGATGCTGGGTTAGATGGATCATTGGTCTGACCCAATATGACTAATTTTGTATTCTTATGGATAGTATTTGGGTCAGGTCCTAATAGCTCTGTTTAGAAGCAGGCATTCCTGATATTGTTCTGACTATGTATTTCAATACAGTTTGGAACTTTATATTCAAGTCCTGCCTGTTGCTTCTCCATGCTCTATACCAGTCTTAAGCTTCCCTTGAGCAGAGAATATCAATTAAAATCAGGCAGTTCTGTGATGTGGCCTAATGTCTTCTAGGGAATAGAATGGATCCACCAAAATCATTCTTGTATATAAGCAAAACTTTGCTTAAAGATCTGCAGAGTGGAAAAGCGTGTGTAAATTGACTCCAGTGGAGACTTCAATGGCACTATGCCAGTTTACCTAGCTGAGGATGTATGCTGGGTGTTGTAACTCACTTTGCCTCCAAGAGTACAACATGCACTGAGTATAAGTATTTTCTGATGGTCCGAGCTCAGCTTAGGCTCACAAAGAGTATTTGGCTATCAGTAGAGCTGGAAGAAATTTTTCAGATAAAACTTTTTTTTGCTGAAAATTGCAGATTTGGGTCAACCAAAACATTTAATGAATTCTTGTCAAATTTATCTAATTGTTTTAGTAAAATAAAAATGATAATTTCAAAATGAAACATTTTGACTTTTAAATTTGAAATAAGTTTTGAATTTTTTCCCAAAATGTTAAAGCAAAGCCCCCACACCTTAAACAAAATACAATGTTTGGGGTTGAATAATATATTTCATTCACACTGAAATGATTTTTTTAACCTCTTTTGGTTCAAAAATTTTTCATTTCATGTTGACCTGAAACAATTTTTAAAATTTTTTTCAAATGTGGTGGTGTTTTAGCCACTGTTGTTGTTTTAGCTACTGAACTGAAAGATCCGTCATTGTCATGGCCCTAGTTTTCAATATCTCAGCTAGCCAGCTTAGGAAACCATTTGCTGAATGGATATGAAATCAAATAACTGAGTTATGGGACTTTCTTGCTGGAATATTTGTTCAACTTGCTGAATCACTGGGCAGAGGTCACTGGGACTCAATAAATATCACTCTTTATTCTGTTCTAGACGTAGTAATTTCAGGCATAGCGATCTCATTGTTACCTGCATTTCACTTACAGAAGCAGTAGGATCAGTAAGGCAGGAGCCCTGGGAGATGACGGTGGATCTCTTTCACTAGTTAGATATTAAACAACATTAGCTCCTTTCCATCCTTACTTTCCTGCTGTGTTCTCTTAAATTTGCAAAATTTCATGGCACACTTAGACAGTTCTTATGGGACACCAGTGAAAACCACTGCCCTAGCTTGTAAATGGGACAAGACAACCTCTCTAATCTTAAAACAATAGCTTGCAATTCCAATCCAACGCAATTGTCAATGCACCACAGTGCTCTGTCCTACCCAGCACACTACAGACCCAGTGCTGCTTCATCTTACAGAACAGATCTGTGAATGTATCAGTAGCTCACTGTTGCTCTGTTAGCAGCCAGTAGGAGCTACTATTCTGAAAGATGTTGCTATACTTCCAACTGCTGTCAGCATGGGCAATAGGATCCTGCATTCACCATCAGTCTCAACTACTCACCCACCTACTGCTTGATCCAATGCCCATTGAAGTCAATGGGAGTCAAATGATTCATTAGATGGCACTTTCCCCAGTAAGTCCGTATCAGATCATATGTGCCAGTATTATACCAAAGACACTGTGCTTCAGGAGATGACACTTTTCAGATGACATACTCAATTGAGACTGACTACTTATGAGCATACAGATCTCATGTCACTTTTCTCAAGAATAGGAATATTTGACCCAGTGCCTAGGAAGGGTAAATATATTCTGCCTCTCTAAAATTCCCCCTGCAGAGTCTGCTGGATGTGTTTTCTTTATTTTTCTGTCCTAAACCGTGGGGTAAGGTTGCTGTGCATTTTAAAACATTTTCCCCATATCCTTCCAGAAGTGGCTACACATCACTAGTGAGTGAATTGCATGTATAGGGCCTGAGCCATCAGTGTGTTACTCCAATTTAGAAGGTTGTAACTCCATTGATTTTAATGGTTTTGCATTGGCACATGATAGAAGTTGTAGCAGTGAATCAAGATCATATTTTGTAAAGACCTTTGATCCCCTCAGAATGATAATTGCTGTGTAAATGTAAGAAACCGTTGTTGTTCCTTTTAGGAGATTCCAGTGCATGTATTGCTTGCTTATGTCTGAATGACTGTCAAGCAGGATTTTTAGAATATAATGTTTCATTACATACTTATCATGGATATCTGGAGACACCTTTACATACCTCTCTGACTCAAGTCAGGAGCAAGATCACTCTTATGCTTGTAAGTGACACTCAACAGAATGTTTGTTTCCTCAATACTAATAAATAATAATTCTTAATACTTATATAACACTTCTTTATAGCTCTCAAAGATGGGAAGTATTATCTTCACCAAATTATAGGGAGGGAAACTGAAGTACAGCATCACTAATTACTTAGCCAGCATTAGCATGACTGAGTTGCCCCCTATATTTTGGATTAAAAATTATGGCCTATAAATACATATTCTCCTCTCTAGATGATGCTCAACCTTTTCCAAATATAAAATCCTGTTCATCTGCTCTAATCAAACTTCGCATCCTGTCCACACACTGGAACAAAGCCCATGAAGCCAGAGGAGTTGTCCCCGTTTACCTGAGTGGTATATTTGGCCTATTCTCTCAGTAAAGTTTCCCCAAGTTAATTTCCATTCCATTTATTTGTTTATTTTGGCACCATTTTGCTGCTCCCTGCCCATTAGCAGTATTTGCACAGCTTGAGAGGATGGATCTTGTTTAGAGCCAGTAATCCTCCCTGAGATTTGATTTTTAAGGGGTTGAAACATGCAGGCAGGCTGCCCTTTAAACCAGTCTTTGCAACTGTCTCAAATAGGAGCTGTGCTCCCATCCTCTATTCTTCCCCTTCTGTGCTCCTGAAGAAAGAGCTTCCCTTGCTTTTCCCTCCCCCTCCCCCCCCCCCTCCCTCTCTCTCTCTCTCTCTCTCTCTCTCGTGTGTGCGCGCGCATGTGGTTTGTTCCTCGTCCAGATGCCGCTGGTTAGTGCAAACGAGCTTTGCAAAGAGATGTCCTGATCTCCACCAACTGTGAATGCTAATGAAAGGTTTGTTTTATTTCCACATCTCAAAAGTAAACATTTCCATTGTAGTTGTGCCTAGAAGAGAAAGTTGCTAATTATGGCTTCTTTTTCTCTTCCTCTTCTCCCCAGTTACTGTATTTGCCTCACCCCCCTGGGTAGTTACTGTTGACATAGCAACAGCTTATCCTACTCACATCTGTATCTGTGCATGGATATATTTGGGTGATGGAGATGTAAAAAAGAAATCTGCAAGATTCTGGGAGTGTAGAGGAAGGAAGGAATTAATCAGATCTTTGTCCACCTATCATTTGAAAAAATCAATTAACATGAGAGGTCTCCTCAGAGGCCAAGTGTTTGCCCTAAAAGATGCTCTGCCTGAACTCAGTGAGTGGAGATAGAGGAATCCAGGTTAAGGAATTTAAACAATTAAGACTAGATTTGACCAAGTATCTCATGATTTTTGAGTGCTTCTGTTTTTGTGTACCTATCTGAAGCACCTGAGGAGCCTGGTTTTCTTAAAGTGATGAACACTCACCCTCTGAAAATTGGGCCTGTTAAGGTGGCTTCAGCTGAACAGTCAGAAGCTGAAGCGCATGGCAATCACTAGCTGCTCTTGGAAATCTTGAGCTGTCCATCGGTCATCAGGTCTATGCTGCATGTTTGATGTTCAAGCTCACTCAGCACTGACTCAGAGGGAGCATATCAGCCCACAAGGGAGGATGGCACTGATTTCTGTGTCTGCTGATGCAGACACCAGGCAGGCTCCTGGCTCTATTTCATCTTCATCACCTTTGAGATGGCTAATGTTGCTAGAAGGTCTATCCTTGCACCCAAGTGTGTGCCAGGACCACTCCATGTTTCCTTTCCTCTCATGCATTCCTATGCAGGAGTCAGGCACCCTAAAGGATACAAACCTCACTGTCATAGGTTTAAATTGGTATTGTCTTTATAGGGCCAGTGCACTAATCTCCTAAGTAAAGCAGATGTTGGTAAGACAGAAAGGCTATGTCTAGACTTGCGAGTTAGGTCAACTTAAGGAGGCTCAAGTCGACATAAATTAGTCCCCCTCCACACCAAGCTTTCATTAAAAAAATCTTTAAGTCGCCCTAATGAAAGCTTAGGTCGACTTAGTAAGACCTGCCGGTTAGGTCGACCTAACCTTCCTTTACGTCGACCTAAGCACAGTGTGGATGCTTAAGTCCACTTTATTAAGTCGACCTAAGGGCAGTTAGGTCGACTTAACAAAATGGACTAAGTCCACATCCAGGGAAACCACTTTGTTAAATCGACTTAATAAGGTTGACTTTAAGTCGACTTAAAGTCAACCTCATTAAGTCGACTTAACTTTTTCTAGTGTAGACATAGTCAAAGATTTTTCCTCAGTGTAGATTTTCATTCAGTAAAATGCTCAGATTTGTTTCTTCTGTCCAATATGTGTGTTCTTGTTCACCTGCTTTGAAAGGGCAAGGTTTTTTTAGGGAGCCAAAGCACTGTCTAGCTAACTAACATGATTAAGTGAAAACATTTCAGAGTGCCAGTATATGGGAGAATCTTGCTGCTTGCATATAATAAGACAAAAGAACATCTTTCAGGTGAGTGTTGTCCATGATTGCTTGAAATGGACTGATACATTTCTCTAGTTTCTTTGCAGAGTCTATACATAACTTGTCATCCTGTCCAGGAAATGTGCTTTTTTTCAATACCTACAGCATCATCACAATAAATTTCACCTGTCATCTTCAGCATGAACACTGTAAGGAAGCAGGGAGTTGGAGAAAATATTTTCCCCTCTGTTCAGTGAGGGAAGAGCACCAGTGCTATAGAAGGTTGTACTGAACCAGAACACTGTCCTTTTTCGCACTGGGTGCCAATACATGTGGTACATATCTAAGAGGGCTCAGAGAAAAGAAGACACACATGCCTAAATTGATCACTTTGTTTGGGCAAGCTTGACTGTGTGGACAATATATACAGCATCACGGTAGTAGCATCATGTGTTCTGAGTAATTCATTGAGCACTGAGTCCCCTCAATTCCCAATAACTTCAGTAGAAGTTGAAGATACTTTAGTACCTCATGGAAGGAGCTCCTAAATGCATTCAAGACATTGATGGCATGGCTACACTGTAATAAAATACCTGTGGCTGTCCCTAGTTAGCTGACATGAGCTCACAAAGCTTGGGCTGTGGGGCTATAAAATTGTATCATATACATTTGGGTTTGGGCTGGAGCCCAGGTTCTGGGGCTCTTCTCCGGCACAAGCCTGAACTTCATTGCAATTTTATAACCTTGCAACCTGAGCTTCATGAGTCCACAGCCGCTGACCAGGGAAACCACGGATGTTTTATTGCACTGTAGACATACCTGACCTTTCATAATACATAGACTTTACATAGCATTTTTAATCTATGGATCTGAAAGCCACTGTACAAAACAGGTCCATATTGTTAACCCTGCTTTACAGACGAGAAAACTGAGGTATAGATGGGAAGTGAAGTGACTTACCAGTGGGTCACTGGTAGAGCAGGGCATTGAACTTTGAGTTTTATGCTATGCCCTGTCCAACGGGCACACTTCCTCTATAAAGGTAAGCGATACGGAGCCTGAAGGTGGTTGTGTGTATTTTACTTTGGAGTAAATGTAGCATTATCCTGCAACATTGCTAGAAAGCTTTCAGCTAACTGCAGGCAACCTAGCTGTTGCATTCAGCTTGGCAATGAGAGGGGTAAGCATCTCCTAACGTTGCTCTTGACGTTAGTGTATCTAGAGTGCTAAGGACATTGAACCACATCTGGTGGGCCACAGTAAAGGGTTGTTGAGGGTAAAAGAAGAGGACTGAGGCACCACAACTCAGTCTGAAGACAGAATATTGAATTAAAATTCAAACTTGATTTAATTGCCTTAATTGACCAACCTCTCTCAGTGCTTTTCAGTGCTGCTGCATATACTGAAGATTCTGTCTACTCACAGTACGCTCCTTATTATGACATTTGCAAATGCTGATTGGTGGCATGAGCTCTCAGTGAAGGGTGACCGGTTCAGAGAGGAAACCACTTACATTGGTAATGGTCAAGTGCTTAAGCAGGAAGAAATGTGGAGCCCTAAAACAGCCAAAGTGAGAGAGTTGACATAGAAAAAGTACTTAATCAGTTCCTGACCTTACGCCACAAAATAAATGTGAACTGACTGTAGTGATTCGTGAAAGTAGACTGAGTTGGAGCTTGGCTACTGGCCATTCATGCAATGAGTTTGTTCAGCCCTATTTCTGCTTTTTAAGAGATGAAAGCTCTTGACATGAAAGTGCCTTGTGTTGTAGGTTCAAAATGAGGTGATAGCACTCTCTCTTGGAGGGACCTGGGTTGGACCTGGCTGCTGATAATACATGCACTGAGTTTGTTCCACCTTCATCTGTTCTGACAGGGTGGGGAATTTACATTATCACTCAAATTCAGTCCAGGTCCATAATTTGTAGGCGCAGTTGTCCCAGCATACAAAAGGAAAGTCTTTTTCAAGTGCTGAAACGAAAAGTGTTGGATAAGGGTGGGGGAAACGTTTCCCTTTTCTCCGACCTCCCAGCATTTAATCATGCTATTGTATAACACCATGTCAGCACTGTGTAACGGTGCAGAACAAATAAAGACTGCTGGCTATTACTTTCTGGACAAATACAGAATTCTCATTTATGTCTGGTAGGCTGTAACTGCACTAGGGCTTATTTGACTACTGCACATGGTTGCCTGATATCTTGGCTGAGATCAAAGCAGCTGCATGTGTATTTTATCTTTCTTTTAGACTGCAGCTGTGCCTGTTCTCATGGGTATGAAAAGAGACCTGGGAACTTTGGTCGTTCAGCAAGAAGAAAGAGTTAAATTAAACCACATAGATGTTAGTTAGAATCTGGATGAGGAAAAAGATGAACATTGAGAACAGTTTCAGGCCTTGTTTACCCTTATAATTTACCCCAGTTTCAGCCGTTGAGCTGTAACTGAATCAATGCTAGCCTCTTATGTAGCTAAGAAAAGGCTACAGTCCCTACTGGTTAGGGTTACGAGACATCAGGGAAAAGGAGGACATGTCCTCCTTTTTACGTTCATGTTCTCTGTTCAGCAGTTAATGTGCTCCCTAAGAATATTTCTGTCGTTCAACTTGTTCTCCATTTTTTTCATGCTGCCATGCATTCATTAATCATTACCCATTTTCCATGACATAATATGGTAATGACAGTTATATTAATACTACATTTTCTCCATGTCCTCCTTTTCGTATGTCTCTGTCCTCCTTTCCATGCTTTGGTATCTGGTAACCCACTACTGGTGGAGCTTACTTTGGTTTCAAGTAGGGGCAAGCAATTATTAGTGCAAGTTATGGCTTTCTTTCTCTGTAAGAGGGTCTTGAACTGGTTTCAGCTACAACAATGGATGAACTAGGGCAGGGGTCAGCAACCTTTGCCGGCCTCTGTACCAGCCTCACTCCCCACACCCTCAGAAGGTGCCAGGGGCGGGGACAAAAAGGGGTGGGGTCAGGGACTCCATGTGTGTGGGGGGTGGTGGGGTCCTCAGGCCAGGCCGCGCTGGCCCCCAAGCATACCCCTGAGCCGGGCCGCCCCGGCCCCCCCAAGCCCCATGCCGGTCCCCCCAAGTCAGGCTGTGCCAGCCCTCCAAGCCTCGAGCTGGGCAGGCTGGGGCCACGCCGGCCCCCCCGAACCCTTTGCTGGCCCCTGTGCTGGGCTGACCAGGCCCCAGAGCCGGGCCACACCAGCCCCAGAACTGGACCGTGCCGCCCCCCTGAACCCCGCGCTAACCCTTCCCCCCCATGTCATGCGTCGGCCCCCATGCCAGGCTGGCCAGGCTCCCGAGCCGGCCCCAGAGCTGGGCTGTGCCGGGCCCCCCAGGTGCTGTGCTGGCCCCCCGATCCCTGCACCGGGCCACACCGGCACCCCCAAGCTGGGCTTGCCAGGCCCCAAGCCAGCCCCAGAACCCCATGCCAGGACGCACTGGGCCCGCGCCTGCCCCCGAGCTGAGCTCCTGACCGGAGGCTCCACCCCCACCCCACAGCACTTACCTTGCTGTGGAGTCAGGGTCCTGGGGACTGGAGCCCCCACTCCCGACAGGGCGGAGTAGGGAAATGCGGCCAGGGAGCCTGGAGCCGTAGCAGGCGTCTTTTGTGGCCCCAGGCCATGCGGGGGGGGGGCCGGGGAGCGGGGCCAGCTGGGGGAGCCTGAGCAGGGCCACGTGCCGCTCAGGATTGGTCCGCGTGCCAAGTTTGGCACACGTGCCGGGAGTTGCCGACCCCTGAACTAGGGCTTATTTTAAGTGTAGCTTTAACCCATTGATCAATTATATGTATACTCCCTTCTCTGTGCCCAGTTCACATAGTAGTTCTAGGCTTTAGAGACCTGTGTCCTAGCTCAAGCTGTAGAAATGCATGCTTTCAACTTTGGAGATACCTGGAATTGGCCAAGGTGGGAGCTTATTTGAAGTTTGAGCTGCTGTGGAGCTCAGATGTTTGAGCTGAGTTTAGTTTTGGCAAGGAGGCATGTGACCCCCAACTTAGCAGGTGTTAGGTGCATCTGTGCCTGATCCACAGAGGAGGTGAGTCTGCTACAGCCTTCAGATATAGAGCCTGGCTCTTCAGCTCATGTTCATGCTTCTTACCTCCGGAGGTCCTGAATTAATTCCTTGTGTCTAAAATAACAGTTGTCTTATAAATAAGGCCTCACTATGCAGGACTGAATGTGGTGTTTCCCACCGGATGCCCACAGCCATCACCCATCATTTTTACAAGCACCATGTGAATTATTTCTGTGATGCTCAAGCTCTTGTTTTAAGCTTTTGGAGAACCCCCAGAGAGTCTTCTAGGTGGTTCCAGAAATGCTTTTGGATGCTATTATGATATTTCTTTATCCTGCTCCAAGACCTTCTCTCTACAGAATCTTGTTGATTCCCAGTGGTTTTTTGTGTCACCCTCAGCATCTTTCTCCTACAGACTTTTCCGAGGCTAAGCCACTATCACTCGAGTAAGGTGGCATTGTGTTTCTTCCGTGACTGAGGCACATCTTCAGTTTCTTTACAAAAGTGACAATCTTTTACAGTCTGTGTTCAGGAGCTGAAGTCTGAATCTATGGATGGAGTATTTAATGTCAAGTATCTGTTGTGATATGCCCAAAGTATTTCATTCATATATTAACATCCTGGTTGGTTAAATTGATATTTGCTAATAAACCTGTGGGGAAACAGATTTACCAGAATTATGGTCACATAGACAAAACCCCACAGGCTCTTTTTTGTCTGTTTGGATGATTCTGAATTTTTCCCCATTCCCTCAATTATACCCGTCAGTTTTAAGCTTGAAAAATTGGGAGTTTTTTGCTTTATAATTGCTTTAAAAAGAAAAACAGGGTGAAGGCGCATCATAAGAACTTGCAGCAGGTTTAGTGCCTGTTCCACTGTGGTGGAGGTGAGGGTAGAGTTCATGGAAACCCCCTGAGGAAGGAGGAGCTGGTCACCACCCTAAAATTCTGCTAGTGATTTAATAAGGCAGAAAGAGGAGGGGAGGTGGCTGGAAATGAGAATTGCAAAACAGAATTAAAAATAAAATTTTAAAAAGGAATAAGAACAAAGCAAGGTCCATTGGGGGATACTGTGCTGCATTTTCTGTGTATTAAACAACATCATGCCACACTAATTATGTTGATAACAAGTCTGTTCTTTTGATGTTTTTCAAAACATCAAAGAGATGACCCTGGTTCATCAGCCTCCAAAACCCAGATGAAAAAGAACTTCTTCAGTTTGGTTTGGTAGGTAGAAATAATTCATTTAGCTTAAATTTTGTGTTTTCAAGCATTTAAGGAAGACAGCCAAGAGTTTTGATGTAGTCATGAATATAGTTCAAACTCTGTGCAGAACTGCAGTTCAGAGAATTGTCAGAATCCTGCAAACCATTTTCCATTCATTCCAGCAGGAGTGGGACCATTTTCAGGCCCTCTGTGGAGCCCTTGAGGGCCTGAGATGAGTGGGTGTCTCTGGGGGCAGACATACCAACAGAGACTGGTGCTTCTTTCAGATCACTTCCTGACAGCTTCCACATTTCTTACTTGCCCAGGCCAGAACTGTAACTGACCCTTTCACTTCAAACAACCTGTCAGAATTATCAAATGCTGAATCCTGTGGCCATTCAGAAGCAAGCACCAGTCCCAGCACAGAGGGACTCGTTTTGTAGCCTGGTCCTGTGTCCTTGTATACAAAGAGAGAGAATGTGGCTTGACTTAAGATTTTTGGAATGCAGTAGTTGGAATGCAGAAGTGCAGATTCTGTCATCAGAAATACATATGGTTTTCTTAAATTTTGTAGCAGGTTGGGAAACCTTCTACTGTCACCATGAAACACAAGAAACAGCTGATTTCCAATAATGCTTTTGGTTTGAGGGTCAGGATTGAGCCCTTTATTTTGACTTTTCATGTCGTTTTTGTGCAGAAAGGAAGACAACACAAAGGCCGTTCAGTTCATACAGTCTTTGTGCGTGCTGTGAAGGACATTCTTTAACTGGGTATAACAGATGCCTGATGGGAGGTCTGGAATTAAGTGTGATAAATAAATAATGCACATTAAAGCCAATAATGTTTCAAATAACCAGGAAGAGAGACAAAAGCAACCAAAACCGAAGGAACATATGGCTCGAGACCCACAGTAACGTCAAAGCTAGAGATGGGACGTAGATACCAACGTTGTGGATCTGACTAGATGAATATAGAGGGTTGTTCTGTACTCTTGTGTGTAGCAATGTCACTCAGTGTTTACTTTTAACAACAAATCCCACCCCATTTCATCCTACACTGACAAATGTCACTTGGAGGTCATTCTAGTTGGTTGGGAAACAAGGGAATACTATAAGAAGAGGTGTCTCCCGTCTAAAGCGGAAGGGATAGCAAGTATAAACAGAAGAAAGGAGGAGAATGATCACTCAGAAAACTTGAGCAGTACACACCCAGTAGTAGTGAAGGGTACAGAGAAGTAAGCTAGAATCCTCAATCTCACAAGAGTGGAAGGCCTGATCCAGCATCTTTTGAAGTTGATGGGATGGGAATCTTTCACTGACTTCAATGAGCTTTGGAGTAGGCCCTCAAATTCTCTTACCTGGACCACAAAACCAAATCTGGAAACAGCATGAACTTAACCCATAATTGAAAATCTTTTGCATGTGTTGCCTTGCCAGCTGCCGTAAAGTTCTTTATGCCACAAGAATGCCCATAAAAGTTGAGGCAGATAAAAGTTTGAGGCAGAATACACTTACATTAATTGTTTTTCTCAGTCTCCTGCCAGTGCAAGATCATTTTCTACAGTATATTTTTTGGCATACTAAAGCAGTTCTGTGAATCTGGGTGAAATGCTCTCATCCTGTCTGAGATTCTATCTGCTTACAGAGGACTTTATGTTAGCTTTATACTCTTCATGATGTCCTCTATTTCCAGCAAAATCCAGCAACTATTGTTAAGCGGACCACTGTTCAGAAACTAATTGTGAGCATTGTTTACTTTACAAGGAATGAAGGGAGATATTTTAGTCAGACATTGACATTTCTAGATTCTCTAATATTCGTATTTTGAGGAGAGGTGGTTTTATTTTTAATCATTTTATTTAATAATTTTATTTTTAATAGTTTGTCTTTCATTGATGGATCCCAAAAGTTTAAATGGATTCTATTAGTGTCTGCCACCTCTAATAGCTGGTTCTGAAGCATGAATTATTTTCATGCTCTGGATTTATTAAGAGTTTGCTAGTCCAAATTAGAATGTTCCTGCACAAGAGGAGTAAGTATGTCACTTCTTATACTGCTTCACAGGTTACCATGACATTGGGTCCAGGCACATGAGTAAATGGCATTATCCACATACTTCCTAGCTTCCTGGAGTAGGTGGATAGAGCCTTGGCTTTCTTTTTGGCTAACACAGCTGAGCCAATGTATAGTAGGGACTGGTATAGATTAGTAGCAGATTACTTCCTTCTTGTAACATGAGCCCAATCAAGGAGGGAACTATGACTTTGAATTGCAGTATGTACACTACTGGAGAGAGGCACCATTCTCATAGTTATGCCAGAAGTCACGATACAACCTTGCATCTCTAATGTGGCATATTGGCACTGTGTGGAAGGCTGAGGGTGGCATGCAAGGGACAGAAAGTCAAGATATGAGCATTTCCCCATTAATTTATATTTCCATGGAAGCAAAACACTGTAAGCTTACATCCTTTACAAAATCTGTTATTGGCAGTATGCACTGGTAGATGGCTTGCACTGGCTTATTGCAATTTTAAAAAAATATTATTTATCTCTGCATGACTTTTTACTTTTTAAAACAGACCAGACCTCTGTATTTTGTCCCCATTATAATTTCCTAATTGCTAATTAAATGATCTTTCCTCCTAAACATTCCCTGCTCGCTCTTCACTGTTACAATTGATAATTCCATTATTTTTCCTTTCTCCCAGGCTAGCACTCATGATGTTCTCAAGTCCTCTCCCTCTTCTCAAATCTGATTGCTCTTCCTCTGTTTTATTGGTAGAATCTGTTCCTTCCAGTTTTTCACTACATTTTAATCTCTGGTCTCTGTTTTGATCAACTGTGCCACCACTTCTGCAACCTCTGTCTCCAGCTCTCCTGCATTTCATTTCTCCTCTCTCCATTCCATCCGAAATGCACCAGCTAAACTCATCTTCCAGACCACTTCTCTGACCATGACATCTTCTGATTCCTTATAACTCCTTTCTTTTTCTATTTAAATTCCAAGTTTGTCATTCTCACTTCCAAGGCTCAGCACAGCTCTCATTTCACCTGCACCCTGTGTTCTACCCAAATTCTCTCTTCTTGGTGTTACTTCTCCCACCCTTGACTTGATGAACAATACCCACTGTGCTTGGAACAGCCTCCTGCTTCCCATGCATTAGGCAATCTCTCTTCTCCATCAAATCCCTCCTTAAAACTCAGTTATTGAACCAAGCCACTTGTTGTGGATCACCTATATGAGGATATCTACTCACACTTCTATGCAGGATCTTTAATTGTTTGTATTGCAAATGAATTGTAAGCTGTACAAATCAAGGAATGTGTCTTCCGAAGTGTCTGTGTGTAAAGTACCATGTACACATATGCCACTCTCTAGCTGAGTATAGGCCTAATAATAAGTTCACTGGTGATAGAGATAGAATGGCTGGTGTCTGAGGATATTTCACCAAACCATACTTGCTTCATTCTTGCAAAGAGGTTCATTGTCACAGATCTCTATGGGTCAGTGAGTAGACATGTTCACTGTTGAAGTCTTGCTCCATTCACATGCTTTGGTGTCTTTTTGGACTTTTGTTTAAATGCCAACCAGGGAGGCTGAACAGCCACTCAGTGCAGAAGATCCATAGTCACGGTTGGAAATTTAGATGATTATGAACATGACATTCAGAGATCAGTTCCAGAGAGAAAAATTACAGGGTTTTATAAATAAATAAATAAATAAATAAATAAATAAATGAGATGCTGTCCCCTCAGTCCCAGGCACAAGTCCAAGCAACAAATTTAAGACCACTGATCTGTTAACAATAGTTTTGCCTCCTTTCATCAAGGGCAGCAATATCAGAATCTCTGAGAAAAAAGAGATTACAACTTCCAATGCCCCCTCCCCCTGTTCTTCATTGAAGACACTACTGACTTGGCAATTGGGAACCTAGCCTGTCTAAAGGCAATTCAGCAAAGCTAATAAACTGACTAGTTATCTGTTTGATAGCCAGTGGTTGGTGCTCTGGGGATTTTAGCATGATGAAAGTTATTATGCATCGCTCAGGATTAAATGTTACCTACAGATTGCATAACTAGTCTATCTCAGCCAACGTAATTGTCCTCCATGAGCTCTACAGCACCCACTGGCTGGCTGCTTTTTATAAAAACAGATCACAATTAAAAACAAATAAACAAAACAAAAACCCAGAGCTCTCACTTCCATGAAAGGTGAAAATGTTAAACGTGTACCCTTCCTTCATAAGTTAATAGGAAAAATAATGTTATGGAGATAGGACCCTTCTCTCTGTATGCTCTCTTACTATACTTTCTGTTTAGAGTTTTCTAAAGTCACCACAATGCCCTCCAGTGACTTGGCACTGAGATGTGTCTTGGTATCCTTGGCACCTAGCTATTTCTGTAAACACCACATAATTATTAGTATTTGTGTCTGCGCTGTACTTGGAGAGCTAATTACTCATTAGTGGAAAGTGATTGTGGTGACTGCTTGTACCTGGCATGCTTTTATCACTAAAGAGAAATCTCCTATAAGCACCTGCCAGCATTCATCAATATCTGTTCTAGCCTTTGTTTGGATTTCCATCTCTCAAGTTGGGTAATGCCAATCTCCTGTCTAGTTAGATGACCATAAACTGGAGGGACGTAAGGTTGTGTAAAAGGTACCCTCATGTTCTACCACACTTCCAGAAGTAGGTGTCCCCATTTGAACTGCAGCTTACTGATGGGTTTGTTGTTTCATCATGTCCAGATTGAGAAATAAAACTATCAAAAGAAAATGACCCATAAAATAGACAGCTCTTGTGCTTGGCCTCTACCACTGATTTAAGGTTTCCTGTAGGAATGTTCCGTAACTGCTTGGCCTATGGAGTAGCTTCATTCTCTTCTTGCCTACAAACACTACTGCTTTGATTTGCTGTAAAAGTCTGACCTGATCCTATGACTTACACTTCCCTGCATGTGTTTTCCTCCCATTCTGTAAGTTCCCCGTCTTCAAGCATCTGGCAAAGTGGGATTTTCTCCCATGAAAGCTCATGCAATAAATAAATGGGTTAGTCTTTAAAAGTGCCACTAGACTCCTGGTTTGTTAAACTTAACTCCTAGTGTCTCTGCCTAAAGTTTTTAAGCATACTACAGTCTTCTTTGTTGTATCCACCTTAATTTTCCATACTGATTACTGCAATGTCCTCCTCTCTAGCCTCCTAGACACCTGAATCACCCCACTCCAGTCTATGCAGGTGCTACTCTGCTGACAATATCACTGTTTTGAATCCTTCCATAGGCTTCCCATTTCCAACATACCAGATTCTTCTTATAGAATTATAGATGTGTAGGACTGGAAGGGACCTCAAGAGGTCATCTAGTCCAGTCTCCTGCACTCAAGGCAGGACTATGTAATAATGATAACATTCCTCACCTTCAAAGCCATCACCACTTGTTCCTCAAACTGCATTACATGCCCTGCTTCCTTCATTCTGAAACTGCTGTGCCTGTTTTTCTGCTGCTTCCACCAAGTTTGCCACACTTCCCCTTGTGCACTCTTTTTGAATTAATTCATAAGGCTGCTTCCTCCTTCAAAACTCTTCTTAATAGTCATTTGTATTCTACTCCTACCAGCTCTCTGCCAGTTTATGATGACTGGGTGCAGTAGCAGGAAGAGGTAGTTGATGGTATTTATTTCTTCATATATTTTGTGGAAGGTTAAACATTCCATTGATTCTGAGTAGCTTGTCTATATAACTGTATGATCTTTTTATTCTTATTTTCATCTTTTCTCCCAGCTTCCATCCTTCTGTCTTTTGTTCTCGCTTGTTGCATTTTGTTTCAGATTACAGTCTGAACTCCTCAGAGCAGTGACCCTGTCTACCTAAGTGTTTGTATCACACAATGAGGCCCAAGTCATCACTGGAACCTTCTGACCCTGCTGCATTACAAGTAACAAATAGTGCTGCTAATAATAATTTTAGGATGGAGTTTTCAAAGAAACCTAAGCAGACCCCTTTAAGATCCTTTGATAATCCCAGCCTTAGTCATTATATTTAATGAAGTGTGTCTGTGGCGTTTCTTCTTTGGAATTGTCAGTGTGAGTCTTCTAACAGTAATGAAAACAGAGGCAGGAGGATCTCTGGTGGCCGACCAAATGAGAGAGAGTTATCACAGCTTCAGAACATGAGAAGTAATGTGACATGTCAGTCCTTTCAGTGGAGGCTGACTCAGTAGGGACAGCACTACAAACGTGGATTTCCATAAGAGACAGTGGTTCAACACTCCTGATGGATGTGGCAGGAAAGATTTGATTCCCTGACAGAAAATGGACCCTTCTGGGTATTCATAAGATGCTTTGGGCTTGATTGGATACAGCCTGCCTTTCTGAGTTAAGTTATAGGAGGGGTTTTTTGGTTTTGTTGTTCATTTTTTAAATGTTGTACGTTTCAGTGCTCGTAAAGTGAGGAACTGATAGTGCTAGGTATGGCTAGGAATATTTCAGAGCCAAATTCCCAACACGTGCTGGTCTAATGCATCTGATTGCTGAACTGCAACATATGCTGTTATTCTATATAGGGGCCTCTCTATAGTCCCGGTAATGTATCTGAGTCTTGGGATGCAACCCGCTTCTGTAGTCCAGTCCTTTTCCTTACTGGAGGCTCATATTTGTCCCATATTTGTTCAGCAGTTCTGTGAAGTAGAAAGATTCTCATGAGTTGCTACACTTCTATAAATTCCAAGGTCAGAAGGGAGTATGATCATCTAGTCTGACTTCCTGTATGTAGCCTTTTCTTTATTTGAATTGAATTGAATGATTTTATATTAAACCACAGTGGGTTCAGCTCCTGTTGCCACAGTTTCAAGTTCACATCTGGTGCTTTTCTTAAATTTGGATATTCTAGGAACACACCAAGACCCAGGATAGTGACCACTGACACAATCACAAGCACAGAGTCTTATCTGTACTATAAGTGAAATTACAATTACCCAATTATTCAGTTATTCCAGTTATATATATACATATATAAATCCTTCAAAAACCCATGCAATGATTAATACTGTAGTTATACTCACATCCCAAAGATATTCTAGGGTCTGATGGATCTCTCAACAGATGTTCATCGATAGAGGGATGGTTCCTGCTGGGGTTTCTCATCGGTCTCCCCACTTTACTCAACCAGAAAACTCTTTTATAATGTTGGTCTGACTACACCTAATACTTTATGCATATGCGTGAGGGTTTTAACATTCTTTTCCTTATCTGTACTTCCACAACCCAAGAATATTGAGGTGCCCCATTTTTCATAGGTTGTTTCTCAGTTCCCCTTTTTTTCATTAGCATTTATGCACGTGTCCATGGTAACCTGCAGTCAAAGCAGGACGTCCTATGATGTTACAATCTGTTTTCCTGTGGTCATGGACAGTGCATTGCAATCTATTTTTCTGGAACATTACCCATTGGCACATTCTTTCCAGTAATTTTATAACCTGACTGGCATAGGGATATTCCTGTGTCATCCACTCATGTCAAGTGGTCTAAAGCCTATGACTTAGCATGGCTAAGCTAAAATCTTACAGGCCTTACCCTGTAGGTCTTCCATTACAGCCAAGCTTTACTTATTTACCGAATACTCTCTCCACACTCCTGAATACTTATCAGTTTTATACTTTATAACTTACATCTGTTGAGCATACATTGATTATATATGAAATAGCATATGAGTTGACCCTACCATTAAATAACAATAATAAACTAGATGATAAAATGAACTGACTGGCTACATGTGTAACAGAAGCCACAGAATTTCACCAAATTAATTCATAGAGCATATCTTTTAGAAAAATATCAGACATTGATTTAAAAATTGTCAGTGATTCAGAATCCACTACAACCCTTGATAAGTTAGTCTAATGGTTAATTACTCTCAAGGTTAAAAATATACACCTTCTTTCCAGTCTAAATTTGTCTAGCTTCAACTTCCAGCCATTGTATCAGGCTCTACCTTTCTCTGCTAGACTGAAGAGCCCATTATTAAATATTTGTTCCCCATGTAGGTACTTATAAACTGTAATCAAATCACCCCAAAACTTTTTAAAGCTAAAGTCTAGAGTCTAGCTATATAAGGCATGCTTTCTAATCCTTTAATTATTCTCATGGCCCTTCTCTGAACCCTTTACAATTTATCAACATCCTTCTTGAATTGTGAACACCAGAACTGGACACAGTAGTCCAACAGCAGTCAGACCAGTTCTAAATATAGATATCAAATAATCTCCCTACTCCAATTCAAGGTTCTTTGTTTGGCCCTTTCAGCCACAGTGTCACAATGGGAGCTCATGTAAAATTGATTATCCACCACAACCTCGATCTTTTTCAGAGAGTCACTACTTCCAAAGACAGTCCTCCATCCTCTACACTCTTTGTTCCTAGATGTATACATTAACATTTCACCATATTAAAACACACAGTATTTGTTTGTGTCCAGCTTACCAAGCAATCCAAATTGCTTTGTATCATTGACTTTCTCTTCATTATTTACCACTCATCCAATTTTTGTGTCATCTGCAAAAAGAGATATTTGGGTTTTTTTTTCCAAGTCGTTAATAAAATGTTAAATAACATGAAGCCAAGAATACGATCCCTGTGTGATCCCACTAGAAACACACTTATTTGATGATAATTCTCTCATTTACAGTTACATTTTGAGACTGGTCAGTCAACCATTCAATGTGTGCTATGTTAACTTTATATGGGTCTAGTCTTTTTTAATCAAAATGTCCTGAGGTACAAAATTAAAGCCCTTACAGATTTCTATGCATTATAGTAGCCATGTTGGTCCCAGGATATTGGAGAGAAAATGTGGGTGAGTTAATATCTTTTATTTGACCAAATTCTTTTGACAAGAGAAACAAGCTTTTGAGTTTACACAGAGCTCTTCTCAGGGCCGCCTCGTGGGGGGAGCGGGGCCCAGGGCCAATCAGCCGAGGCGGGGCCCCTGCCCCCATGCTGGAGGGGACCGTGGCGGGCCGGCCCGCTCCGCCCCCCAGGGACCCCTGTCACCCCCCTGGGGACTGGGAGCTGGCCCCGGCCGGGACCCAAAGCTGCCGCCGGCACCGCAGCTGGGAACACAAGGCCGCCGCTGGGGCTCTGCCACTGCCAGGAGCCAGTCCCGGCCGAGGCCACACTGCCTCCCTCTGGGCCGGCCAGCTGCTCCACCCTGGGGCGGGGAGGGCCGGCCCAGGGACCGAGCAAAGCACTCTCACCCCGCCCTGCTGCCATTGGTCTGCTGCTGCAGGCAGCTAGGACTGGGGCGAAGCGTGGCCATGGGGCTGCGGCGCGGGCCCCACACTGCCCCATTAGGAGTGGGACAGCGCGGGGCCCACGTAACCGCAGGGCCTGGGGCGATTGCCCCATTCGCCCGCCCCCCCAAGGACGGCCCTGGCTCTTCTTCAGATCTGGGAAACTAAGGCTATGTCTACACTACAGAGTTCTGCTGGCAAAAGTTTTTCCAGCAGACAGCCACCACTATAATTATAGCAGTGAGTAGTGCCCACACAGCCATCCTTCGGTCGGGAGAGTGTGTCCTCACGAGGAACACTTCCACTGACAAAAGGGGCCGTGTGGGGGAGCTGAGAGGACAAGCTCCCTACAGGCTTCCCTGCTGCCCCCCGCACTCACTGGGGACCGAGGCATTATGCCTGCAGACCCCAGCAGCAGCACTGAGGCAACCGCTGGGGAGGTCCCAGTGGGAGCTCAGCTTCAGCCACTGAGCTCCCCGAAGGCTGCCTCTGGTCCTCTGTGGCAGGGGGCAGCTGCCAGGGCTCCTCAGTCCCCAGCAGCAAGGGGTTGAAGCGGTGGGGGCACTGAAGTCCCCTGGGCTCCTGCGTCCCCAGCAGCAGGGGCAGAAGCTATCAGGGCTCCTCTGTCACCAGCGGCTTTAGCCCCTCGCTGCTGGGTCTCCCCGGTCCCCTGCAGCAGGGGATTGAAGCCACCAGGGATGGAGGAGCCCTGGTAGTGGGGGCACCGAAGCCCCCGGGACTCCTCCACCCACAGTGGCTTCAGTCCTCACTGCCGGGGCTCCTTCGTCTCCAGAGGCAGGGGCCTGCAGCCTCCGGGGTTCCCCAGTTGGTGGGGTAGGCAGCTGCGAGGGCTTGTAACTGTGGCAGCTCCCATCAGGACCCTAGGGAGCCCCAAGCCCCTGCTGCTTGGGAACCGCCCTTGTCAATTTCACTGCTCTAACAGATCATAACAAGTATGACAGCACCCCCATCGGTATAAGGAGGCAATGTCTGCTGCATCAACTTTGGAAAAAAAAAAAAAGCCCTATGCCACTCGTTTTGGTAGTATTATATTATTGACAAAACAGGGCAGTTTTGTTGGTAAAGGGGGGAGTGTAGTGTGCACACTAGGACTGTTTTACTGATAAAAGCTGACCTTTGTTGACTAAACTTCCTAGTGTAGACAAGGCCTAACTCAGAGTGTCACTGCTAAATACAAAGCAAAATAAGTTGTTTAGCCTAAATAGTTAACACATATTTTAAGGGACCATTCACGGTGAAGTGGCTTATTAACACCCTTCCAGTCATAGGAAGTAAGGAAAAGTGGAGGAAGAAACTCTTGGGTGGGGGAAGGAGGAGGCATTGTTAGCGGGTTTCAATTTTTTATAATAAACCATAATCCAAAATATCTCTGTTCTGTCCATGATTTTTAGTGGCAAGCAAAGTTATGAATTTAAGCTCCCAGGCCAATCATTTGAAAATGTTGTGTGAGTTTCCTTTGAGTATGAGGAATGAGAGGTGAAAAGTGTTCACCCACAGGTGATTTGATGTTTTTGTCTTTTATCATTTTCCTGTGTGAGTTCATTTGAGACCATAGTGATTGTCTGGTTTCATCCACGTAGTTACTATTGAGGCAGTTAGTGCACTGGATGAAGAATACCACATCTTGTGATGGGCATGTGTAGGGACCCATGAATCTTGAAAGGTATGTTTGCAGGATGTGTTAATCATTGTAGCAGTGAAGATATATTTACGGGTTTTGCATCTGTTGTTTTGACAGGGTCAGGTATTGCTTTGAGTTGGTGAGTCCTAGCCTGTGGGGAGCTTGCTTTGGTGGTGAGGCTGGAGGATTGTTTGAAGGCCAGAAGTGGAGTTTCAGGAAAGATTTCTTTCAAGATCTGTTATGGGTTGTAATTGTTTGGTGATATGCTGTAGAAGTTCCAGTTTGGAATGGTAGGTGCCAACTAGGGATGTACAGTCAGTGGGGGTTTTAGTTTTGTGTTGAAGCAGGTTCTCTTGGGGTATTTGGGTAACTCATTCCATGATGCAGTCAACTTGTCTGGTGAACTGTGTCCTTGTTTGGTGAAGGTGGTTTTGAGTGTGTTGAGTATATGTTGCTGGACTTTCTCTTGGAGCATATTCTGTGGTATCTGAGTGGCTGGCTACAGATAATAAATTTCTTGGTGTGTTTGGCATGGTTACTGGATGTAGAAAGGTAGGTGTGGTGATCTGTGGGTTTCTTGTCTATAGTTGTCTATATATGATTCCATTGTTGAAGCTGTAGTTCATTAATCCATTGAGCTACTGAGGCTCTCATTCAGTTTAATTATACTGGAGGAAGAGGCAACTGAGACTTGACTTTTTATTTATTTATTTTTGCACACCTTGTTGTGCCCATCTCTTTAGATTACTGCTGTAGACAACTTGCTCAGGTTGCATTTGGTACTGTAATCTTGTTGTTAAATTCCTCCTGGAAGAAAAGATGCATTAGATTCTGGGCCTTTCTCAGTCAAATTTTGTTATGATTGCAAGCACATGAGTAGTGGCAAGTTGGCAAACATAGTGATGCATTTGCTCATATTACCCTTCTTTCATCCTTTAGTTGGCCATTGTGCCTGGAAGAGCACCTGTGGCGAAGTGGGAGAGATTGCCAAAGGCCCAAGGCTACTGAATTTAGCTGCTCAAACCACAGGAAAAAATACAGTGCAAATCTATCAAAGATGTTGCCCTAATGCATAAAACATTTATTTCTGAAATGTTTTTATTTATTTAACAGCTCTAAATGAGACTGTATTTTATCTTTGTCAAAGAAAAAATGCCTTGTGTTGAGACTGTTTCCTCAAGAGCATAGTGGACTAATTCTTTCCTTAAGATTCCAGTCTCTGGAATGAAGCAAAATTTGCTCTTGATGGGTGCTTGAAGATTTACAATGGAGGAACAGAATCTGCATTAGAGCACATGTTAATATTTTGATTTATTAATGGAGTTCTCTCTGTACATGGTAGGAGGAATAGGAAAGGCAAACGTGGTGCGAGGTTGAAAGAGTGATTTCGACTGCTGAGTCTGTTTTTTGGTGGTTTTGTCAGTATGTTTTTGCAATTATGTAACAAAATGAAAATATCCTACTTAGGTTCTGAAAGCTCCTGGAAACTGGCTGCTTCCTTGTGTATCTGCTTGCACTAGGGAATTGAAATGCCTGAGTTTTCATCTCATTTGACAACCCTTCATCTCTGTCATTTTGGGAAAAAATGACATCAAATAGAATTCAATTTACTAACCAAAAAAATAAGGAATAAAATAAATTCTCTATCTCAAGTGCATCTGGACAGTAGCAGGGCTCAAGACATGCAATCTTTTCAAACTTCTCATTTTCCTTCTTTTTTATTCATTGTCTTTTGCTTTTGTGACCCATGATATCACTATAAATCCTGAGAAATCCCCCAAAAGCCAGCATCTTGGTGGGAGGGCAGGGAACAACCCGAAGTTAGGCTAGTACATTCCCAAAAACTGTACTGCTCTGAAGCTGCTATTATTTATTATCTCTAGCTTTGGAATCATTTGATTTTTATTTTTGTTATAATTTTGATGGATAATGTCAATATTTATTATAAGCATTTTTTCCAATTTTTATCAATTCAAATTTTCACACTTGTGCAAAGTTATGTATTTTAAGCATTTTTATAGATTTAACTTTTCACAGAGGACATTATGGGACAGACAGTAATTAGTTAACAACAGCAGATGTTGAGATTCAATAAATTAAAGTTTTATAATCATTAGAACACAAATTGTGAGCATCACATATCAAAATATATTCTTAAATCAAACTCAGATTAGTTATCAAATAGCATTTTCTTACTTTATCTATTTGCAAGTTTCAGTTATTATTGATGGAAATATTTTTGTCAGTTTGTGTGTGTATGGTGCAATTGACATTCTTCAATATTTACTGATAAAAATCTCATTTGCCTAAGCCTAATTATAAATCAGTATATGTGTCCATGAAGCTTTACAAATCACTGAAAAACACAGACTCCCTATTCTGAAAATATCTCAGTTGAACTCCAGCAAATGAAGAAATGCACAGGATACTAGTGTATGCATAGGAACATGTAGAGACATGTTTTGGGTAAGGATTCACTTAGAAAGGCTTCTTAATAGAAGACTAAGTCCCAAACTGAGTTGAATCAAAAATGATTCAGTAAAAAATCACTCCTTGTCCATTATGGAAGTCAAGGGAGAGGGGTTTAAAAACATTAGAACAAAATCCATATGCCATTCATTATCATTGTTTATATTCAGGGTCCTGTTCTGCAGTCCGTACTTATGCGATGAGTCCTTTGCACAGGTAACCTCACTGAGGCCAGCAAGATTATATTTGCAGTACCAGACTCTTAGAATTTGGAGAAGGCTGAAGCAGTGTGAGGGGAGCTGATGGCACCAAGTAGGGCAGGTGCAGTCAATTAATACATGAATTAGAAAGGAAACTATTAAGGTTCTCAAACATCCCCGCTGTATTGTTCACATGTTTATAGGAAATATTCCCCGTTTTCTCCTCCCGATGCTAGATGAAGGGAGCTGGGCAGCTGACAGAATGAATGATTGCTTCCCCCACCCACTACCTCGCTATGATAGAGTGACACATTTAACCTCCCCTGCTGCTGGTGCCACTGGTGAAATGAATTATGGGACCCTCTGCATTCCTTGTGGTGCTGGCCATCTCAGGGGTCAGATGCAGCTGCTGTAATTTGGGAGTTCTGTTTCTGCTTTAATGCCAAGTAGAAATCATGCACATTTCTCTGCCTGAAGACTCCAGGCTGCTTTGAATATGGAACTTATCTTCCTAGGGAATAAGGGGAGGAAAGGATGGTGATGGAAGATAAAGAAACCTGTACAGAATTGCTAATCAGACAGTGCCCTATGTCTTCCCAGGCTGCAGATGGCTTCTTGCTGTGTTGTAAGCCTATCAAAGAAAAACACGTTCGTTGGCAGGCTCAGGGAAAATGCTTTGTGCTTCTACTGCACAGTCTACAATGGAGGAGGGGGGTCAGCTGTCCCCTCTTTTAGATTACTATGGAAGCCTAATTAAGCCAGTAATTTGCTTGTATGGGAAATGGTCATCAATAGCATTTAAGCTAATACTGAATGACAACGTGTCCCTTTTCATCTTCCTTGGACAGTTCCCGTCACCTGTCAAATAACAGTTGCTTGTTGTACTCCTACTGGGTCAGTGATGCGAGGCTTTCTTGGCTTGATCCTTGCTTTTATATCTTCCTTTGGTTATGCCTATCATTTCTTTTTGGTCTCCAGAGTTAAGTTTACCTGCCTTGAGGCATGTGTAGCAGGAAAGAAAGGACAAGATGGGCCTAACTCTGAGAGGCAGGAAAATGAGGATGGCATTTACAGGAGAAGTAGGGTTACATTTTATTCCCTGTATGAATCTTCAAGAAAATGTGATCTCTCCAAATGTGATCATTAAAGAATCTGTAGGAGGGGGAATATGGAAGGAGTTAGTAGTGTGACAGTTATTTAATTATTAATATGTTCTGTAAATTGAAATATTCCATTTATATTCATTACATTCCTTCTTTGAAATCTTATAGGAAGAGAACCGAGCACCTACGTTGTTGTTGAGTTCCCATCAATACTGTAAAAGCTGATGATCATTTATTCTTACTCATCCCCCTTAAGAGTAGGGGGTCAAATGTTAAGGTTCTTATTAGAGATGAGCAGAGTGAAAATAAAATCTTCCACAAAGATTGAGTCAAATTCACAAACAAATTTTCAGTCTGAAGGTGTTTGGGGTGCTTTTGTATTTGCTTACTACCAACTTTCAAGGGCTTGAGTTTTGCTAGCTATGAATTATTGTGAAAAGTGTGTTGTCAGCATGAATGGTTCCCCAAAGCAAATGTAGAGCCATAGTTTGTTGTGTTGATTAGTTATGTGCTGCATAAATAATTCTCTTGTGTTTGGTTGGTTATACAAGTTATATAAGTTACAGCGTAAATTGTAGCTCATATGATAAATAAATTTTTTAGCCTTTAAAAGTTCTACCAGACTCCTTGTTTGTTTTGCTGAACTAGACTAACATGGCTACCCCTTTGGAACTTAGCACAAATTGTGTACTTGCTTGTGATAGCTCCAATGCTAACATCCTGTGGACCAAAAATTATTTGGTAAAGAAATTCATGTGTAATTTTGTTTAGCAAATAAATTCACCAATTTGATACTTTGTTCAAGAAAAGAAGAAAAAAATAATAATCAAATAGATTATTTGTTTCAAATGCTCATTTCTAGTACTTTTGTCACTTTTTCTGGGTATCTATATAAATGTTATTGTTATATAATCACCGATTGCTATGCTAGCTGAGCATTTCTTTAAATTCTTACTCAGATAAATTCTTATTGACTTTAGTAACACAAATTACCTTGAGTAAGAAAAGAGAGGGTAACTATAGCCACAGATTCTCATCAAAGGGGGTGTTGGTGTTGGAATTAGTCTCCTGGAATTCTGATTATAAACACAGCTTCTTTTCTATAAGATTTGTCTCTGAAAGGTAGAATTCCTTCCTGTCCAACTAGGACATGAGACCTTTATATACTCTTACGCTATTTACAGTCTTCCCACTGAATGTTTGTTTTCATGGCTCAGAACTATATTTTTTTCAGAAAACATTGATGAAATTTCAGATTACAGAAAAATGTGAGCAAACATTTTTTATTTCTGAATAAAGTGATGGAACAATACTTCAATATTTTGTTTGGAAGATATCTCACTTGAGCTGAATGCTATTGCTCTCTGCTCAGTTGCTGTGAATAAAGAAAGACTGCCATCAAGAAGACTTTAGGGAGCTCTTACTTGCTTTTATTGAGAAAAATGTGAGACAGTATTCTGCCAGGTGAAGAATAAGTTATATATAACAAAGAGTGATTGTTTTGTGATGAGGGCACACACCTGGGAGTCAGGTGATGTAGATTCTATTCCTGGTTCTGCCATAGGCTTCCTGTATAACATCAAACAAATCACTAAACCTCTCTGTGCCTCAGGTTTCCCTTCTGCAAAATGATGATAATGATGCTTAACTATCTTACAGGAGTGCTTTGAGATGAGTGTTTTGAGTACTTTGTTGATATTTTTAAAGCACTTTGCCATCTTGACTTGGAAACTTCTGTAGACATGCAAAGTATTAAATAGATGGAAACTGATTCATGCCCGTTTTAGCTGTGTTAAAGTTTTAGTTTTGTTAAAGGATTACATGGACTAGTCAATGTTTCCTAACTTTTCTAGGTAACCGTTCCAGTTTATCAGATTAAAACATAAGTAGATTCACGGGTATAACCTGAGTAATGCAAAGCAGCCATAGTGAATCATCTCCACCTTACTTTTAGTTGTGCTCTCTCTAAACTTCTATTAATCTTGGAGTTGTTTGGATTGTGAAAATGGAGGTAAGAGCAATTTAGAGTGTAAGCACTTCAAAGCATGAGAGACAGTGGTGGTGCATGAGGCTCAATGCAGAAGCTCAGCCTTGAGAAGCCTGCTATACTAATCACTGAAGCTAGAAGTCTTAGTTCTCACATGTATAATAGTAATTGGCAAATACTGGTCTGTGTCATTGGTAATTCTTCTACTGTTCAGGGTATGACAAAGAATAAGAAACTGGGCTTAGGCACCATTTGGAAGCTGTTGTCAGTTAGCAGAAGAGAATAAAAGAAAATGAATGAATTAACAAGAAATGTTTAGGCTGCGTGGCTCCTAGTCACTCACCAGCTGTCTTGCTGTGTACTAATGTCTGCGGAACCAATGTCTGCCAGGTGGCATCGCTGAGCCCTAACTTGCCATATTTCATTAATGGCTAGGGCAGATAGTCAAAGCTAAGTGCTTTACTTCAAAAGCTTTGCCTTTGAGTTCCAGGCTGATCAAAAAGGGTTTTTTTTCCCCTGTCCATGGTGCTGAAATCAAGTAGTTTTATTCTCCCTGTCCAAATACTTCGCTTTGCTTTGCTTTTGTCTCTCTGATTCTTGAAAAATGCTAAGGGGAGATACTAGTCTCTAGTGTTAGACTTACACCTAGCAGGGCTGAAAGCCTAACATGCTGAACCCGTGACAAATGCATTCAAACCCATTTGCTGGCCCCGATCTTGCCTTTCTTTTGCAGAGTTTTATTTTCCCCCCTAACTTTCTTTTACTAATCATATCTCCTAGCACACTACCCATGATTAATAGTTTATATTGGAACACCCATCCAAGTATTTTGAAGTGGTAATTATTCAGGCTGTATAGGACAGGAATGCAATATAGCTACATCTTTTCCCTGTACCCATTATATAAGTGTGGGAAAAAAGTAGATGAAACTGTTGCTATTTTATTTATTCATTCTTGCATTTCCTTTAGATCTCTCTCCCTCTCCTCCCCGAAATATTGCATTTGAAGATGTGCTGTGATCTTTACAGCATACAGTTTCTTTCTATTTTAATGATTTTTATTAGCAGTTTTTAATTAACATCCTGCTCTTCCCCTCCCATACTGCCAACAAAGAGAGGAGTGTCTCTCAAGAAACAACTTTGAGCCATTTGTATTCTATTTTATTTTCACTATGCAGACTGCAAAAGGTTCTTTAGCATGATACATTATGGATCATGAAGCAGAAACACCTTTCAACATTCTGAAACATAGTCCAGATAAATACTCCAAATCATTTTGAATATGTATGGATGGCCTCTAACTCCACAAGGAAATTGTCTAGTGTGACGATCTCTACGCTATTTTTACCAATTCATTAAATGCCTATATATAGCCTATCTATAGATCAATGCACCATAACACATTTCCTGGCATTTGAAAAAGCTAATCCTAACAAATTAGGACCCAGTTCTGCAGGACTCTCAGGACGCACCACTACCTACCAGAACTGACCCCCTTACAGCTTGATCTTTGTGCTGATGTAGTCAGTGGAAGCTTTGTCTTTGATTCAATAGATGCTGCAGGATCAGGTCCCTGGGGACCAATTCTGCCCTGATATACACCTCATTCATCTCTGTTGATGCCCGATGGAATATACATTGGGACAGATCAGATCCTTAGACTGTTATTTATTCAGTGCCACAACCTCAAGTTCTAGGCTATGGCAAAATTAAAATAGAATCATAAAATCATAGAATAATGGGGTTGGAAGGGACCTCACAAGGCATCTAGTCCAACCCCCTGCTAAAAAGCAGGACCACTCCCACTAAATCACCCCAACCAGGGTTTTGTCTAACCGGACCTTAAAAATCTCCAAAGATGGAGATTCTACCACCTCCCTAGATAGCCCATTCCAATGCTTCACCACCCTCCTAGTGAGAAAGTTTTTCCTAATATCCAACCTTGACCTCCCCAGCTGTAATTTGAAACCGTTACTCCTTGTTCTGTCCTCTGTTACCATCGAGAACAGCCTAGCTCCCTGCTCTTTGGAGCACCCCTTCAAGTAGTTGAAGGTTGCTATCAAATCTCCCCTCAGTCTTCTCTTCTGTAGACTAAATAAGCCTAGTTCCTTCAGTCTCTCCTCATAAGTCATGTGCCCCAGCCCCCATGTTGCCCTCCGCTGGACTCTTTCTAATTTGTCCACATCCTTTCTGTAGTGGGGAACCCAGAACTGGACACAGTATTCCAGATGCGGCCTGACCAGTGTCAAATAGAGGGGAATTATCACATCCCTCGATCTGCTGGCAATACTCCTACTGATGCAGCCTAATATGCCATTGGCCTTTTTGGCAACAAGGGCACACTGTTGGCTCATATTCATCTTCCCATCCACCATAACCCCCAGGTCCTTTTCTACAGTGCTGCTACTTAGCCGATCGGTCCCCAGCCTGTAGCAGTGCATGGGATTTTTTCGTCCTAAGTGCAGGACTTTGCACTTGTCTTTGTTGAACCTCATGAGGTTTCTTTCGGCCCAGTGTTCCAATTTTTCCAAGTCTCCCTGGATCCTGTCCCTGCCCTCCAAAGTATCTACCATTCCCCCCAACTTGGTGTCATCCGCAAACTTACTAAGCACGCAGTCTATTCCATCATCAAGATCATTAAGGAAGATGTTGAATAGAACCAGCCCCAGGACTGACCCCTGAGGCACTCCACTTGTTACCGGTTGCCAACCAGACATCGAGCCATTGATTCCTACCCGCTGAGACCGTTGATCTAGCCAGTTTTCAATCCACCTTATGGTCCACTCGTCCAACCCGTACTTCCTTAACTTGCCGATGAGAATGCTGTGGGAAACCGTATCAAAAGCGTTGCTAAAGTCAAGAAATACCATGTCAATGGCTCTTCCCGCATCCACAAATCCGGTCATCTCATCATAGAAGGCAATCAGGTTGGTCAGGCACAATTTGCCCTTGGTGAATCCAAGTTGACTGTTCCTGATCACTCTATTTTCCTCCAAGTGTTTCAGGATGGATTCTTTGAGGACCTGCTCCATGATTTTCCCAGGGATTGAGGTGAGGCTGACCGGTCTGTGTTCCCCAGATCCTCCTCTTTCCTTTTCTTAAAAATAGGTACTATATTTGCCTTTTTCCAATCCTCCGGGACCTCCCCCGTTCGCCACAAGTTCTCAAAGATAATGGCCAGCGGCTCTGCAATCACTTCCACCAACTCCCTCAGCACCCTCGGATGCAGTTCATCCGGCCCCATGGACTTGTGCACATCCAATTTCTTTAAGCATTCCCTAACCTGACTTTCCATCACCGAGGGCCGCTCTTCTCTCCATTCCGCGTTACCCCGTGTAGTAGCCTGGGAGCTGGCCCTCCCTGTGAAGACTGAAGTAAAAAAAGCATTGAGTACTTCAATAGGCTTTTAACATAATATACAAGTCCCCTATGCTATGGTCTAAGGCCTAAGAATTGTCCAAATAGGTAAGCCTTTGGTTTTATTTTAAAATGTGTTCCTGCGTCATGTTTAAATCAAGTCAGTCAAGAGCTGTGGTGTACTGTAGCGTTGCAGAGCTCTGGCTTGTTAGAGAGCAGGACAATAGAACACCTCAGAGTTATGAAGTTAAGCACACCAGAGAGAGAAGGTTCTGCCCTCTCAGCTACCACTCATTGGGTCTCACGTCTGTGCCAGTTCCTAACACATAACTGTTTTCTCTTTTACATAGTAAGCTGTCTTGCTTTTCTGGTATTAATGTGGTATTTTCAAATTAGGCAGTATTTCTGTTAGTTTATATTGCAGAATTACCTAGAGATCTCATAGGTTCATTATGCTGGGCTCTATACAAAGAGAGGAAAAACAGTTCCTGACCCAAAGAGCCATTCCTTCAGGGCTAATGAACCTACTGCACACTGCTTTCAGACATGCTGATTGAGAGCACTAAATGGTGGGCATATGTGCTTCATTCACTATATAGAACTCGGGGCTGGTAGATCTCCATTTTTAATTTTAGCGTATCTCATTCCATTTTTAAATATGCACATTGAGACCATCAGACTTCAGTTCTGTTTTACTTTAAGAGAAAATAAAGGAATGGTGGTCATAAACCTGAGATAGATTGCCTTGATTTTAATATCCTAGCAAAATCACAAGCTCTCAGATTAGTGCTGCCAGATCTGAACAAACACTGTACAAACTGGAACTCTGTTAATTTTCCTCTGTAAATTCAGCTCAGCCCTTGTCCCATAAACACTTTCTGCTATAAATATACCCACTAGTAGGGTACAAAGTCAGCAAGTAGTTCTATAACATTCAGCCCCTGATTCCTTAATGAACTTGCCTCTCTGATGAATGAAGGAAAGCCCCATAAAAGTTAGCCATCACTGCATTATCAGACAGACCCCTGGGCTTTTCAAACAGAAGAACATTGTGTTCATTGCTGTGATTTCTTTTTCCAGTCATGTTTTCCCACATCTGAAAGATGTAACTCAATTGTTGTGTCCTGCAAAGTGGCACACAACAGACTAAAGTGTCATTCAAGCCCTCCATCAAGTTAGTCTTGGAAAATACTCAAATCAACAGTTGTGCTACATAATTAAACACAAAATGGACAAAAATCTCTTGTCACTGAGTTATCCACAAGACAGAATAGAGTGTATAAGGTACCTATTCCAAGCAAGGTATGGGATGTATTATTCAAGAATTGGTTATTGATGCCAGAGAAGCATCTAATGCCAGGCATCTCTGTATTTCCTTATGCAATGTGCCAAATTCATCCCTGAATAAACCCTGGAAACAAATGGAGTTACAGTAGGGATCAGTTTGGCTCAAAGGGTTTAGCAGTATTAACTGAGGGCTTGATCCTGCCATCCTCACTCATAGAATAGTATCTTGGTCTGCGATGTCAGGGACTGCGTATGGAGTAAGGCACTGTATAGGCTGAGTAAGGGTGGTTGAATCATGCCTTCAAATAATTGTGTTTGTTGTTTTTTATCTTCATAGTTGACCTAGAATGTTTCAGGCTTTGACCTTTGTTTCTATTCTACCACTAAATGGCATTCCTCTCCCATTAGTGCCCATATGCATGCATGGGACCAATTAGCAATGTTTTCAATTGAGAAAACAAATACAGTATCTTGAAACAAGCCCAAATAGATTTTTCATACTTAATCTAGCTAAATATAGAAAACTCCACCTTCCTTGAAACTCTTAATGAAATCCTGTAGTCTTGATCATTCATTTATTTTAATTACTGTTGTTTTATGGCATTCAAAAATGAGATTCCAGTTTTGGCCCTTCTCTCCAGGATTTGAACAGCTGGATTTTACAGCTTTGGAGAGAAATCGGTGGATAGTGGGAGTGATGGGCTAAGAGGTTTTTCTTTTCTTTTTTTTTATTTCTTCTCAAGGGGAAACACAAAGAGAGAGATCAATTTGCTATAATCTCAGCAAATACAAATAAAAAGTAATTTCCATATCCCCTGTAGTCTATTCCGCTTTCTCTCCCTTCTACCACAAAATAAATAAATAAGCTTTATAAGCCAAGCAAACTAAAGTGATGGATCCAAGCTCCTCTCTGGTTCTCAGTGGCCTTGTAATTCAGGTCAGAGAATTTTAATGATTGAATCATAAAAGTACTGCATTGTCCAATGAGTTCATGACCAGAAATCCTCATAACTGGATTACACTCATCCAAGGGAAGGGAGCAGTGACACCTGTTTTGATTCTGCCTTTCACTTCATTCTGACCAGTGTCCTGTGGCTGTTTAGGCAATAGACAGGCTCAGAGGTAGTCCAATTAGCAGTTTTGGGTATTCTTATTTCCAAGATGTTTCCTTAGAAGTAACCAGAAACCACTGATTTAACATTAATTATAGGAATACTTTCAAAAATTTGTATTTGCAACAAGAGAGGGCTGCCGCTACATACTCTATTTGTCCTCAATTCTGGCATTCAAAATGGCAGACAAGCCTAAAAGCCATGGCTCCCTGCTGATCTAATTACCACACCAGCCTGCCTAACAATACTGCTCCATGCCCTAAGTGACTTGCATAAGCACCTTATGCTCTTAACAGAGATGAGCACCACCTGCAGATACAGCTGCTATGTATGGCAATCAGCCTATGTCTTTCCCTCCACCACCAGAGCATGTATTCCTCTGTGCTAAGCCTAAGACAATAGAGCAGATAAAGAAACAAGATAAGGAGATGCTTCTATCTGTGACTGTCATTAGAAACCAGGTAAGAGTCTATCCCTGGGCTCAGCATCCTTGGAGACTCCGGCCTCTGTTGTGGATATGACAGGGGTTCCCAAAGAAGTTTTAAAGTAGGTTTGTTTTGCAGTCTGGAAAGCAGCAGGTATTCCCTACCTACTCCCTCTAGTAGTTGGATTCCTTCTTTTTTGGGGGTCCATACAAAGAGAAAATTCTCCTCTATAGAGAGATCTCAGTCTCTACATGGTAAGGGGAGCCACGAATGACAACAAACATGCCTGTCTCCTTTAACACTTCAGCCGTTCACCCTTGCTGGGGGAAAGGATGCAGTTAAATGCTACAGAACAGAAAGACTTTGACTCAGAAAGGGCAAGCATGTCATTCTCTTACAACCCAGAGATCCAGTTTTAGTCTCCTCTGACTCGCAGCCTCCTTCTCCCCCTATCCTTATAAACACACCCCACTGATAATCAGAGAATAATGAGCAAATCAATACTGACTTTAGAGCTTCAAGAGGAGCAAGATATCACTCAAGTCTTTTTTCCTCCTCGAAGTCTGAGCCATCCTTCCACAGGCGGTATTATTTTGGCAGACTGAGAACACTTAGAATGGGAGCTACCTTAACAGTCAGTTTATTAAATTTTACAAAATTCTGTGAAGTCTTCAACAGCTAAAGATACTGTAATTCTCTGTGAGGGAGACTTGTCCCCCAGGATCACAGAGACAAAGATTGAGTTCTCCTCTAACGAAGAACTTTTAAATCATCTTTGCTTTGTTTGTTTTTTCTACTGCTTTCCTTGAGCAAAAAATACCTTTGGCTGCTTCTTTTATTGCTGATATTTCCCGGGAAGCTGTAAAGTTATCAGTGATCCTTTTCCTCTGTTATTGTGGCGAGCAGGCACTGGCAGCTTCACCTGTCATGAAGGGACTCCCACACCAAATCCTTGAAATGGCCAGGTTTAGTGACGAGAAGCAGTTGGGCAAGTCTGTTAGAAAGACAGTAAGAGAACACCCAGAAAAAGAAAAGCATGATTTCCAGCTTGAGAGGCAAACAGAGACAGCTTAACTAGACAGAAGAGATTGTTACATCCGTTTAATTTAGACAGTGTAGGGGAACACCAGTATGTGGATGCAGTAGAGATGGACCATCTAGAGGGGGCAGCCATGACTCAGACCTGAGTACCTTTGTGACAAGTAGACCAGCTGTATGACACCAGTTACCTCCCTCTGCCAACTATTATCAGAAGTGGCCATGTGCCATCTGATCCAATGGCATGAAAGCAACCAGGTTCCAGAAATGTTTTCTGGGGCTATGCAATAGTTCAAAATTGCTTCTCCATCTTTCGTGCCACTTCCAGTGTGCAGCACTGGCCCCACCGCAAGGCTTGAGTCCCTCAGAGACTCCACAGAGGCGAGAGAAATAATTTTGTGCCCATGCACCAGTGTAACACTGGAACCACTCTTCAGCTGCTGCTGTAGGCTTGAGGATCCACAGCTCCTCCTCTGCTTAGTGCCAGATCCACCAGCTCCCTTGAACAACACAGTGCGAAATCCCTCCACTCCATAAAGATGGGCTGATCAACCCACAAGGGATTCAAACCACTTGCTCAGGCTTCCTATTGTGCACAAGGACAGAGAATGGTCCACTTGGATTGCTTTTAGTGTCAGTCACATTTGTAAGACAAAGACCTAAATTCTGATAGGGGCTGAGCACCCTCAACTTCTGCATGAATCAGGAGATGCTCCACAATTCACAAGAGCAGTCCAATATTGTGTCTCTGCTAGCATTAAATTGCAGGGATATTCTGCCATTGTAACCTCCCACCCCTCAAAATAAAAAATTCCTGAATATTATCGTTATCAAATTCTTCATTTTCTCTCCCATGTGATGACAAGAGGGAAAATCTTTCCAATATGCTATCTGGAAGTGTTTTATTGGCCCATGGAGGTCATGTATTACTAGCAATCACCACTTCCTGTTCCCCTTACAGCCCTTTGTTTAGTGATAATCTAATCACTTCCTGTTTCCTTTGTGGTTCTCTGTTGGATACATCTCAGCCTCAAACACTAACAGATCTTATTTAAGAAAACCCAAACCCTAAAACACCCACTAAAATAACTGTGAATGGTTTTATTTTTACCCACGAGGAAATAAAAATTAGACACAAGTTGGAAAGTGGCATCTCACAGTTAGGCAGTTTTTGCTGCTGCAGAAGATTACACTTCTTTATTAGAGCTTATAGTACGTTTGACTGCACTAATGATGTGTCTCTGCCCTGCCAGGTTGTAGCATATTGGTATTGATAGGCAGATGGCTCTGGAATCCAAAATGCTGAGCATAGGTATTGTGTTGTACCCAGCCTATAAGTAAATAGATTGGCTTTTCATCACCATAGTGCCTAATCTCTCAAGCCTTCTGTATGAGCACTTAATATTATTCTTTTTAAATGTCGTCTGGAGACTGCATTAGCATCTTGGTATTGACACTTGCCGACTGAAATTTATGACACAAAGAGACAATTCCGTCACACGGAAAAATATTTTTTTTACCCTTGAATAGCAAAGAAGTGACTGTTCATTTGTGTCAGTTCTTCCTGACTCAATCCTCCATCTCCCTTTTGCTCACAGCCACTTTATCATTCCATTATAGCCTTGAAGCAGCAATGCTACAGTTAAGGCTGAGATGGCACTTTGATTCTTAAGCCTTTCTTCTCAGATGCTTATACCTTTCTCAGAAAATTACCTTTCAGGATGAAATTTCCCACACTTGCTCTCTGCTAAGAAATAAACATGCCCATAGGTGAAACAATTTTTATCCATTACAATTTTTCAACAATGTTTCTTTGGAGGGGATTGGATAATTCATAACTGCTATAGATGGCATGTTTATAATCCAGAAAGAGGATGACTGCCTTTGTCTTGTTTTAAAGAAATTGTTTGACACTAAAAGACAGATTATGGCTTGGTCCCTATGGTCATTTAAAGGCTTAGGAAGGTATGAGAGTTTACTCCTTGCTCCCCCTTATACTATTCACATTACTGCTTTTTGAGTGGTGGCTCTTGATGCTTGGGAATAATTAGAGCTTGAGCCCGAGATGCTTTTCCCTGGGAGCAATTGGGCCGGGAGGATCAGAGAGCAAGAATTTATATGGCAGGACTAGAATTCACGACTTTGCCTAGTTTGAGGATTAGTCTGAAATAAGTAAGGTAAAATTCTGAACAGACAAGTGCAAAGTATTACACATGGGAAAGAAATATCAAATTCACAGCTACAAGGTGGGACTTGTATTCTGGGCAGTAGTACTGCTGTAAAGGATCTGGGGGTTATAGTGGATCACAAATTTAAACATGAGCCAACAATATTATGCTGTGAAAAGTCTCATTCTGGGGCACATTAACACAAGTGTCATATCTAAGACAGGGGAGGTAATTATCCCATTCTGCTTGGCACTTGGTTAGGCCTTGGCTAAAGTATAGGAGGATGTTAACAAATTGGAGAGAGTCCAGAGGAGAGCAACAAAAATGAGAAAACATTTAGAAAAGCTGACCTAGGTGGAAAGGGTTAAAAAAAATTGGTATGGTTAGTCTTTGGGGAAAAGAAAAAGACGGGGGTGGGGCGGGAGCCTGATAAGTCTCCAAATTTCTTAAAGGCTATTATAAAGAGTCCCATGATCTGTTGTTTTCTGTGTCCACTGAAGGTAGGACACAAAGCAATGGGCTTAATCTGCAGCAACGGAGGGGATTAGGTGTTAGGAAAAGGGCAGGGCTGGATTAATGCAGAGGCTATAGGGGCTGAAACCCCAGGCCCTGGGCTAAATGAGGGCCCCAGGCTCTAGCACCTAGATCCCCTATCTGATCTGCCCACTACCTGCACCACTCAGCACTGGCGGGGCTTGGGAGAGTGTTGAGAGCACTCTTGCCCTGCTGGCACTGGGGGCTTGGAGCCCTGAGGCCAGAGACCGGGCTCTGTGCTCCTGCCCCTCCTCCCATTGCGGGTTGGCTGGTCTGCCCCTGGGTGTGGGGTGGGACAGGCCAGCGCCTGTTGGCTTTGCCCAGGGGCCAGCTGGCACAGTGTGGCCTCCGCTCTGGAGCAGCCCTCCAGGGACCGTGGCCCTGGGGAGCTGCAACGGAGGCTGCACCATGTTCCAGTCGGCCCCGCCCCAGAGGTAGACTGGCTGGAGTGGAGCTGGGGGAGGAGCGCTGTCTGGCCCCACACCCTCCCCACCCCAGCAACAGCCCATCCGCCGGCCACCATGCTGAGTGGCAGGAGCCCTGCAATGTGGGGGTGGGGCCTCAGGCTGGAGAGGCACGGTGGTGGCCAGCCCGGGGCCCCCAGAATGGTTAATCCAGCCCTGGAAAAGGGAGGAGGTTAGATGTTAGGAAAGAGTTGCTGACTATAAGGATAATAAAGCAGTGTAATAGGCTTCCAAGGGAGGTTGTAGAATCTCCATCACTGGAGGTTTTTAACTTTAAAAATGGGACAAACAATTGTCAGGAATGGTCTAGATTTACTAGGTCCTTTCTCAGCACCAGGGGCTGGATTTGGTGACACCTGCAGGTCCCTTCCAGCCCTATATTTCTCTGATTTATAGATCCAGCCTCCATGCACTAAACACAATGCCCACTGGGGTGTCCTTGAGAGGAGTGTCCCTGTGCACCAACCCTTACTCGGTGCTCCACCTTAAAGACACAGTCTAATCCTACAGTTAATTTCTGTAACTTTATGGAACTCATTCAGCAAAGCATTTTGGCACATGTTGGAATGCTTTGCTGACTTGGAGCCAAAGTATTAAAACATGATAATCTGCATCTTTGTATGTATTGTTTTCACTGGGTCCAGGGGAGAGGAGGCTTTGGACCTAGTAAATTTTCAGACCAGGAAATCTTACTCTGTTCATCCAGCCAGTTTAAATATTTCCAGAGCTTTAGCATTTCTAATTCTTCTCCTGCATCAGTAACCCTCCTACACTTGTCTCCTGAAGAGAGTGATTTATAGTTTTTAAGGCATAGCAGAGGTATGGATGCCATATGAGAGTTTCTGGGCACTGCAAATTAAGAGGCAGAATATTTGACAGTCGGTGACCGGTGTATTAAATATGTCTGATTTGAATTTGTTTCAAAAAATAATTAGGGCTAGTTCTTAATAGTACTTGAATATAAGACCTGTGAGGTTAAACAAAAAAATCTCTTTTTATACATGCATCTGTTCCCTCTCTTTTGCCTACAGGTCTGTGATAAAACTATTGGCAGAAAAAGCATTCTTACCTTCAGTTCAGTAGGCTGCTTCACTGCTTCTGAATTTTTAGGTCTCTGGTTCAATTTCTTACTGGAATGGATTCCTCACAAACAGGAATAATTCTTCATTTGATGTTTACTGTCTTGGTTACCTTTCGGAATTCTTCTTTGCCTACATCAGGCTTTGCCTTTTTTATTTCATAGCGTGTAATGCACTTATTCATGAGTGGTTTTTATTATAGTTATGCTTGAGATGGCATTTTCATTCTAAACCTCTATTTCAGTGGCTTTTTAACATTCCAAAACAAATATCTTTTGTTGTGGTGTTTCATGCTTATTCTCAGCACAAAGATGAATTTGTTATCTATATTTTATTTATGGAAAGTTTTTCAGAGAGTCTGCTTAGCTATTTTGGAGGATCAGACCTTCAAATAAATGTGTGTGCAGTTTTTGATGATAGTAGATAGTCTTTTACTATGTTTGCATAGTGCTTAATATGACAGGACTCTGAGCTTGATGTAGGTTTCTAAGCATTACGGTGATATAAGTAATGTATTTTTTCCTCTCTTTTTAGTGCTGGTGATTTAAACAAACAAAAATAATTAATTGCTAAAGGCTATAGTGCAGCATTAACAGTGAGATTTGAATTGCAGGAAAGGACTGAAGGCCTTTTCTATGCTAGTATAACTGTAGCTATACAGGCCTATTCTCCTAATGGAGATGTAGCTTATACTGGTTTCACCAAATGCATTGTTATACCAGCAAATGGACTTTTTTCTTGTTATACCTGTGTCTACACTAGGGCTTTTGCTGTTAAACCTCTTTTGCAGAAGGGGGGGGAGGGGAGGGGGAATATTTTGAGCATAGATCAGACCTTAAATTTTATTTGAAAATATTTTTCATTCACATAAAGTATATGGAGTAATACAATATGCTACATTTTAAACAGATACGGTTGAATCCCCTTTTATTGAATCACCTTCTCTTAGTGAGAGAGACAAGCTTTTGATCTACACAGATCTCTTCTTCAGGTCTAGAAAATGTTTTAGAATATGTGCAAACTACTTATGCTTAAACTATCTATTCAATCTTGTAGTTAGCTATGACATTCTGAATACCTTTCCTAGACCTGAAGAAGAGATCTGTATAGGTCAAAAGCTTGTCTTTCTCACCAACAGAAGTTAGTCTAATAAAAGAAATTACCTGACCTACCTTGTGTCTCTAATTCACTATAGCCTGGATCGACCCAGTGTAACTGCATACAATGTAAACTTCTAAGGCAGTAGTTCCCAAACTGGGTTGTAACCCCAAGTGAGATCACTTTATCAGCAGATGAGGTCATGGCAATCCCAGGCACGCAGAGGACACTATTTTAAATAATGGCCTTCTCGACACAGCATAACCTCTCATGTACCATATGCACAAGGTCACATCGCACAGAGGATGGTATTTTGCTCTACAAAACAGTACCCTCCATGCAGCATGATCTCGTGTGCTCTGTATATGTCTGAAATTATGCTGTCCAGGTGACACCATTTTGTAAAGCAAAATGGCATCCTCCTTTCAGTGTGGCCTTGCATATACAGTATGTGTGAGGTCACACTGCAGGGAGGACATCATTTTAAACTGCAACTTCCACGCTATCTGGGGTAGTGCGAAACAACACATCTGAAAATGAAGTCATGCAGGGAAAATGTTTGGGAACCACTGATGTAAGGTTATACAAATCGAAGAAGCTGAAGTTAAAACATAAATCGCCAAGCCACATTTAAATCAATTTACAAAAGTTTCCTTGAAGAGCAATACCAGTAAATGCAATGCCTCTTATCGGCCCGATACAATTATGCATCTGAACATATGTAACCCGGGCTTCCTGGGATAACCACCTGAATATGCAAAGATCAGGGCAAGCTGCAAAAAGGAGAGCAGATTCTCCCAATTTTGACAGGTTACCTGGAGCTAAACTTCCCAACCAGTCACCAACAATGCTTCTGATCCCCACACTGGATATCAAGAAGCCACCATAAAACATACTCAGCCCTCTTCGCTGCATTTTAGCCACTGGGTCTGGTAAAGTGAGAAGTTGCTCAAAACTCCAAGCTCTTTACCCAAAAAGGTTTCTCCTGACCCCAAAGGGTCAGCCACATTACACAGAACAGTATAGGTTTGGATCTTACCCAAAATACCACACTGCCAGCCAAACCTTTAGTAACTAAAACTAAAGGTTTATTGTACAAGGAAAGAAACAAACTATGAGAGTATTGTTAAAGGGTTAAAGTAATCACATACATACAATGATTGAAAGTCAATATCAGGTTTCTAGTAGAATTTGAAATTTGCAGATCTTAGGCACACATCCAACACCTGGATGGGTTTAAGTCCTTGTTTCACAGCTCCAGCGGTTAGAAATCCAGTTCAAAGGAATATAGATCAAATAGTCCAAATGTAGAGTTTGCTCTAATTCTCCATGAGCATTAGCAGAGTGATTCCAAGCCGGTGCTGGCTGGGATCTCAGTGGGATCTCAATCCTGCGGCCGAGACTTTCCCTGAGAAGCTTGGACAGATGTGAGACAAAGGGATTATGTTCCCAACTTCCTTTTATAGCTGTAGCAAGGTGGGCATTTGCAGGTCATTTCTTCATGTGGGCTGTCAGGACAGTTCACAGAGACTTCCTTAAGTGGAGAATAGTAATGTATATTGTCCTTTGAAGTAAAGCGTCTGACGAAGTGGGATTTTCTCCCACGAAAGCTCATGCGAT